>CM073768.1:138645787-139208068 GCA_037158775.1 Hetaerina titia
CTTTCTTGTATATATCGCTGAATTCAGGAAATAGGTTTTTCGGCGCAAAATCCTCGAAGCGCATCCAAGGAATGCCTTTTAATCTCTCTGTTTATCTTTCGATTTGAATATTTTTCCAGCATCCTCGCTTGACGGAGCCGGATGCTAGGAGATTGCTATGACTGCAAATGAATGCTACGCATCAAGGCACGTGGACCGTTTCCCCCGCAATCCCATCTCCCTCTCCCCTCTCCGCCAAACCGTGTGCGCTTTCTCCGAAGGGCACTTCGGCGTTGATTGATGGTCTCCGCCGATTGGCGCCCATTATTTCCTGAACTGAATTGGTGCTAAAACCCTCGATCGCTCGATCCCTCTCCTTCTCCGATCATTCGTTCAAACAAATGCCCTGTCCACACTTTGGTTGGTTAAAGCGAGGGAAACGGGTCATGCCAACGATTAATTTCAGCTCGAGTGTGTGATTCGCGAGGACGACAAGTAGTACTTATGCAAGCAGAGCAGTGCGTACGAGTGGAAACAAGGAGACGATGCCGCGCCAATGAAATACCGCTCCCAGCGAATCCGTGGTATTCCGTGGTCGTCGTCCTCGGCCACACATTCTGCACGCCTCCGAAGTTGACTCGGTGAAGAGTCGTAGGCCATCGATCAAGAGGGATCTTTCGTAACATGTTGGGGGTGCAAAATGCTAACCCCATGGGGTTGGATATGTCCCCGCGGAGTTTGAGGAGCATTGGGGCCCCCTTCCGGTGCACCGAGGCCCTCGGCGAAGCGAAAGTATCCACAAGGCGTCCAAAAGGTACCCCTATGGTGGCACCTGCATCACAATGGAGCACGAGGGGTTTCTGCAAAGCACGGCGATCTCACCAAGCATGCCAACGGGGCAATACAGGGGACCAGGCGATTCGCCCACACGCACGACTTCATTGTTTTTGCCCCCCTCTGGGGCCGGCTCTTAAAAAATTCATCCGTCTCCCGTCCCCTCCATCTCTCTCTCGGCGTGGCAGAGAGAAACGAACACCCCTTCCTCCCGAGGATGAGACGGGCCCCGGTCGATGGGGTGTCCGCCTCCCCCCACCTTTGCCCCTCAGCCCGCCCCCCGTCCCCCCAGATTGCGACCGCGGTGGCGGGACTCCCTCCGTGCACAGCGCTGAGCGACCCCGGCGACGTGTTTGCGGGGGTCGAGAGGGAGGGAAAACGAAACAGTCACACACACATAAAACGAGGGGCAACGGGGGGGGGGCAGCAGGCATTGTCTATTTCGGCCGTAGGATATCGAACGCCTTTCAAGGGTGCTCTTCCACATGGGCTGACCCATCCACGCCAATCGGGGCGCGGGGATATGCCCATCCTCTCTCTCGGGGTCTCCCTTGGAGCAGGCGGTATACTATGCTACAGATGTGGAGGGGGACCAAGCAGGGCAACGTGCCCTCGGCGAACGGAAGATTTCTAACGTCAACCCCCAATTGTATGATTTTATCTCAAAATGCTCCCCAGTAGATTAATATATAATACTATAATTTTTTACTATATTTAAAATTCTTGAAGTAACTTGTTTTTTTATTTATGCTAGAGCATTTTCCGTGGAGGGAGTCAGACAAAACACCTCTGCTCGGCCACACTGAGAAGGGATCTTTGATCAGCCAAAGGGTCAGCTAGAAAATAAATGAAGTTTACGTAAGTGTTCTAATTGCAGCTGCTCCTTAGCGAAAGAATGGTGACAATATTGGTGGAGGAATAGTGGGCATCAAATATCGGAGATTGATGTTTTATACGAGCTAAAAAATCATTATTCTTCCTGAAGTAGCAGATTAAGACATGACATGTGCAACAGATGCATTAATATCGAACGAAACAAATTACCGATCAATAGTATTTCAATCCTAGGATTGGCTTGCTTGCAGCCCTCAATTCCAATCTATTCAATGTCAATTCCCTCAATCCCTGATACTTTTTCTGTTTTACGTTAAAATTACGGAAGAGCCAAGATAATTACACGTTAGCCAATAGGAAGACAGACACACCGAGGTAAATATTCGTGAAACATCATTAACATAGGAGTAGGCAGAGATGGATCTACGCACGATGGAGATGGGAAAAAGATGAACTATGAGAATCAACAAACGACTTCTGAAATATACGAAAATGTTTCAATGGCTTTGATTTATGTGATTGGCTATTTAAATAATCAACGCTGAAGTTCATAAAATGGGAACAATTTTCAAGCCTGGGAAGTTAAACAGACAAAAACTGGACAGAACAGAATAGAACCGAAAGAATGGCGTAGTGATGGATTTTTGGAATAGGAGTCCACAGTTCTCTCTCGAACACTTACTTCATCAAAATATCGAAATAACAAGGGCAGAGTTGATGAAAATACTTCGGTAATACCCACAGCACCTCTTGGTTGAAACATAATATTATATTATTATTATTAAAACTCACTTCTCAATAGTTTCAGCCTCAACTTTGTGGAAGTTCATTTTAATAAACGAAAGTAGAAAAACTTTGTTACAATCCACCACTTTATTTTCGATACTACTAGTTTCGACGCTACGGCGTCATCCTCAGGTACCTGAGGATGACGCCGTAGCGTCGAAACTAGTAGTATCGAAAATAAAGTGGTGGATTGTAACAAAGTTTTTCTACTTTCATTTATTAAAACTCACATGTGTAGATGGACAATGTCAGGTGGGACACAAGTCCAAAGTATTATAATAAAATTTCACTTGGAAAAAATAACATGAAGTATCATGACTTGAATCAATATCACAAAAGATAATAAATAAAATCAGTCAGTAAAAAAAATACACTCAAAGAAAACTTCCAAACAAAACATTAAACCAAAAAAAGAAAATCCCCATCCCATTAACATCAGTCTCCCAATCAACAATAATGCAAAATCGACAATTAAGCTGTTACAAAAAATTTTACACAACGCATCAATCAAGTTATTAGATAATAATTGTTTACATTTTTTCTTAAAAGTATTTGCCCTGTTAGGAAAGGGCTCGAATAGTTTTGCAAGAAAAGTGTATTCCAATCAACAATTGTTTTATTAAGAAAAGAATAATTTTTATTCATTCTTTGTGCCCGGCATTTTACCTTGAATTTGCGATCATTTCTCCCTATAAAATTTGGATTTCCCGCCTCTTTCCTTAGCTTTTTCCCTCCCTTCAGAATGCGGAACATTTTACAAAGTCGGCTTATTTTTCTTCTACTTTGTAAAGGTTCCCAGGCCAGCGTTTTTAAGATTGCAGAAACACTTGTTGTGATGAACCTAGCAGCGTATCCAAAATATTAAAGGATATAGGCTGGGAATCACTCAACGGAGTGAAGCCTAAATTACAGATTAAATCTCTTGCATATGAATTGGAAGGGCGCCTATTTAGCAGTGATGCTGAAAATGTATTATTACCCCGATATAAATACGGTAGGAGAGATCATTTCAATAAAATTAGAGAGAAAGCTAACAGTTTCAGGCTTAACTTTGTGGCATTCCTCCATGGTGAGAACAAAAAATAAGGAAAACTTTACGCTTCCAAACACTTTTAATGCAACACGACCATGGTTTCGATGCTGCACATCATCATCAGGTGATCAGGTGATGATGCGCAGCATCGAAACCATAGTTGTAATGTATTGAAAGTGTGTGGAGGTGTAAAGTTTTTCTTATTTTTTACCCTCACCAAAATTAGAGATTAAGAGTAGATTAGTTAGATTCACGACGCCATTTTTTCCACGAACAATATGGGATCAGGATGACATTGTCCGACCACGGTAGGGTCATATTCGGATCAAATTAGGCTGGTGTGTATTCACTCCCTACCACACACCCTAGCGGTGGCTTGTAGGGTAATAACATACTACTAAAAAACCTTAACCGGGAAACAGGGTCGAAATAACCTCAGTCTCAGAAAAATTCTATATCCACGTCCGCATCGTTTGGCGAGAGTCAGAAAGACGTTTTCATGGGTCCAGGCGCGAGCGTAAGTGGAAAAGAGTCGCAGTCGCAGAAGCCAGGGAGCCGTTGAAAGCGAGAAAGGTCGACCGGAATAATCGATTATTGCGTCGCCTAACTGCTCAGCGTAATGCGCCGATGGGTGCTTATGAGCAATTCACACAAACACGCATAGTGTGAGTGAATTAATGGAATTGGGCTTTGAAGTCTCAGGAAACAGTATGAGCAAAGAGATGAAGTTGTTGGCGGGGATAATAAAAAAAACAGGGAAAGTGGAGGAGGAAGCATGTAAAAGTAGTAATATGTTGACGGCCACAAGAGGGAGTGGGCAATTTAGAGTAACCGGGGAAGGGGGAAGGAAGATAGACAGCAAATACTATAAATAGGCAGAAAAGACGAAACATGAGGAAGGAAAAACTACCTCACCATGTAGACAATGCCTTGAATGCAAAAAAAATATAAGTTGAGCATTTGCTGGCTGAAGAATACAACTATGAAAATACATTCTTATTAAGAAACTCAGCCTGAAGCATAAAAAATGTATCACTTTTTTACAGGGATTGGAACAAAACGTGACACGGAATATATGTAGCTTTATAATTGCATAAACTTTCAGCTCTCATTTTTGTTTGCGTGGCACCTAGTGTCAAGCCAGAACTGAACTGACTGGCTTAGCAGCATCATCATGAGTATTCCCATCATAAATTTATAATTTATACTACTATTGTATATTATGAAGATCATACAACTGTGGTATATGATAAATATTACGAGTAATTGTACGATGCATTGAGATTGTCTTAATTCTTTACGTATCATATATGATGAAGATTATGCTATACTTGTAAATATGAATAAAATAAATACGTATTCATTAAAAAAGTGTTAAAAAATAGAGGCGTGGCTCGATGACCCTTAAAAAGAGCGTCTCCAAGCAGTGAGAGGGATCTCGTCTCCCAATGGGAAAACCAAAATTTAGGAAAATCAACAGTGCACACTATATTAACTGAACATGATGGATGGATCCTTCACCATGACAATACACCTGCACATTCATTGAATTGATTGTTTGCCATTTTCTGGCAAAAAACTCAATCACCATCCTTGATCATCCTCCTTATTCACCAGATCTCGCACCATGCGACTCTTTACTATTAAAAAAATGCAAAAATGTGATGAGGGAACATCACTGGGAAGATGTGGACACAATAAAGCAAGAAACGACGAGAAAACTAAAGAGCCTAAACTGCCGAGAGCATCCAAGGGTGCTTAAAAAAGTGGAAAAGAAGAGGAAATAAGTGCATAGCAACCAATGGAGAGTACTTAGAGGGGACAAAATCGATTTGGACTAAATTTTGCAAAATAAAGTTTTTTATGGTCTCAGTTCGCGTAGTTATTGGACAGACCGTCCGTCCGGGCTCCGTCCAGAGCTGGAAAAGGGTCGAAGAATCCTTTGCTTCACTCTGTCGCTCGGAGAGGCCCCCCGCGGGGGTGGACGGGGAAGGAGAGGGGTTGCCTCCCAGCACCGCCCCAAGGATGCTTGACTTACGCGCTTAAACGGATTACACGTCCTAATCCGCATCTCCCCGGGAATTCAAGCGACTTCATACGCCATCATCAACCGGATCTTCATGAGCACTTAATTTTCACAAAAAAATATAACACGACGAGAAATGAAAACCTTTCTGAACGTTTTCAGACCTTTCGCTTTTTACTAGTCGTGAGTTCTATTCGTGCAATGCTCAAAGAGGTTCAGAGTGTTCAAAAGTGGGGCATTAATGAGGGAATCAAATAACCTAACACCTTGAAATAATATGAAGGATATAAGGATACGACGACGCTACCTCAAACATCGTCCGGATTGCATTACAAGAATGTTCCTTGCCTTGGTCCAACAGTTCGACCTTCGACCGAACATTCGGCCACACTTATTCGTGATGGCGCGATCTGAGACTTCGGCATGTCAAATTCAAAGGAACGATCGCAGGAAAATATAATGTACAATTAAATGAAGTGAGTGCTTTTTCCGTTAGGTCAAATTTCAAAACTAGGGAATTCATTTCAGATTAATTTGAAGTGCGTCCAATAAAGGAATTATAAAACCGGTCGAAGGAATTCCGCAAAGGATGCATTAGAACGTGCGAGGATGACATGAGAAGTAAAAACTGATTCCCTGAATGGCACCAGCACTTTTACTACATCGGGAACAGAAGAACACGTAGGAAAATATTTAGAACTCAACTCTTCAGTTCAGCTCCATTTTCATATCCATGAATATAATAGGAAGGTGAATTTCAGGAGAAGGCAATGAACAACATAGCGATTGAATATGGTATACAGTCAACCTACAGGCCTGTATGTGAGGGCGCAACGCAATTGTCGGCCATTGATGCTCACTGCTTTTCCTTCAGTGGCACAGACACCTTTTTTCATCACAATATTATTTGTTTCGCTTGATACTAATGTTAAATTTAATTACAAGGTCTGTCCCTAAAGGTGTAGGACTCAAACCATAAAAAAAACATTTTTGCCAGAATTGATACATTCACTCAAAATTCTTCGAAGTAGCGCGCTTCTGCGTCCACACACACCGATGTGCCAGCGGGATTTCTACGCCTTCTTAAAGGCAGCGTCCGGAATGCTGCTAAGTTCCCTCGTACACATCTACATCTACTCAGTGCCCCGCAAGCCGCCACAAGGGCGTGTGGCAGGGGGTGTTAGGGCACCACCCGTAATTGAGAAAGCATAAAAAACCGCATGCAGAAGCCACAAATTTATAGTCCACAAACCAAACATGGTAAACATTCATGCAAGAACCCTTTCACACACATGCAAACCCACAAACTACCAAAAAACATACACAATCGTTGAAGTTTTAATATTGTTCCGACTTGCAACTTAAATGTTTTTAATATTTCTAAATGGACTTCGGTTTCGTACTATTACGATTTCTGATTGTTCAGGGAAAAAATGAGTATTTGAATCTGTGTTGAAATCTATCTCCCTTATCTTATTATCTTTGTGGTCTGATCTACCTAAGTAGTGTGAGGCCATTATAAATCTTTTAGTGTCATTTTTAAACTCGTTTGTTCTGAAACTTTCTAAAAGACTAAGTCTCGCTTGTTCCCTTCGTATCTCAAGCGGATCCCAGGCTGAATCCCTCGTCAGGTCCCGTTGTAACGCTTCCACCGAGCTGTGGTGACATCCTTTCAGGACTAATTTGAAACGGGGGGTGGAAGATGAAGGAGTCTGGTGGGGCAACGTCAGGGCTGTATGGTGGTTGAGGCCTGGTCGTGAACCGCTTGGCGGATCCGCCAAGCGGTTCGTCCGAGAACAGTCGAGACACCTACTTCACACACACCTTTCCAATGCCCATGTTTTCGGTCACAAGTCGATCGATGCGCATAACTTTTAGGGATTCCAAGTTCATCAGAAACCAGCCGAACACTTAATCTGCGATCGCTGTCCAACAAAGTCTTCAATATTGCAGATTTTCGTCACTTCGTTTTGAGGTCGAAGGGCGTCCGGCATCTACAACATCATCTCTACCCTCTCGAAACAACTCGTGCCACCCAAAAAACCCAATCTACCAATGACGTTATTACCATAAGCTACCTTGAGCATGTCACGAGTCTCTTTCTCGGTTTTGCCTAGTTTCACGCAAAATTCGATGGCGTAGTGCTATTCCAATAACCTGTTCATGGCGGAGCGTAACGAAGTCATGTTATAGAGATTTTGCAGACGAACGATCCGCACTCCGCATAGGTTGGGAGCAACCTACCACCCATCTCCAGCCTTCCCAGAGACTCCCCTCCATCGAACCCAGCCAGAGAGTACGCCGTCCGTCTATCCGGGAAAAAATAATTGATGCTAATTTTGCGACAGAACTTGCAAGAAAAAAATTAATTACTCGTATGAAGCCTCGCAAAATGATCATCGAACTCTGGTGTTTCCGAGGCGACGCCGCCGGGGAGAGCCAGCAAACGGCGGCATGCCAGCCCAGAGATCACTCGGCTAGTGAACGGACGATCCCGTTTTAAAATATCGGGCCATGTCTTTTGTTCAAACACAACTAAAACCCAAGCGATGTACTTATCTACGATACACATCCATAGACCTGAGGAAACCGGTTAGTAGCACAGGGAATAAGTAATTGCCCCCACCTCTTGTCATAACGCGTCCAATTAATGTACGAGTTTCATCCACGCCGCTTAAGGGCTTAGTATACAACGTGAGCTCCACTCTAGCCCATCCAAAATTTCCTGGTTGATTTCCGAGGTTTGGCTTTTGGAGGAAACATTCACCTGCTTATGTGCTATCGGTACTAATACGACAATAGTCGACGTGCGAGAGGAGGACCCCTTATCGCACATGAATTCTAAATGCCGGGGCAACGGTTAGAGAGGTTTTCGGAGGACAAAGATGCATTAATCACTGTTACACTTCAAAGCCTCGACTAGAATAACAATAAACGCTGTAATGTCCCATACTGCAATTAACCACCCTTCAACTCCACACACTTCCTGCCTTCATTCCGTCAAGCATTCCATTGCTCTACTCCTCTTTCTACATCCTTCCTTATATCTACATTTACACAATACCCCGCAATCCGTCGCAAGGGCATGTGGCGTGTCCAGGTGAGCATACCGCCAGAAATTAGGTTTGCATGCACGATTCTACCCTTTACATCAAAGCCTCCAACATTTCATTGCCATTCAATGCCACACTTCCCGTCTCATTCAAATGTGTCGCAACAATCTTCTCCCTTCCCAAGGCCACAATTCAACGCGACCTACCAAATAGAATACCACCTCAATCACTGTCACAAAAAATTATGGCAGGCACTCACATAAACGTGACTGACAGTGAATGATAAGTAGACCTCATGGGAAAACAGAGTGGAGGGCGTGTCACTGGCTATGAGCGGAGGCAAGGTCCTCTAATTACGAAAAGCTTTTCGGGGGGGGGAGAGGAAGAGGGGGAGGGAGGGGGTGTGGCAGGAGGAACCTCTTCATGATTTCTTACGGAGGACGAGGTGCAGACGGAACATTTCGTGGGGTTTATTAATCCATTGCTTCAGCCATTAATTATGAAGATTGAATTTTATTGAATAATTTATCAACAAAAATACATTGAAGAAATGATCGATAACACAGGCCAACAGTGGTTTTGGTGCCGGAGCTTTTAATGTTTAATTAAAGAACAATTGGGGTGCTGAATCCAATTATGACACTAGTTTTTTCCTATCAGCTATAGTTTTCAAGATATAGATATGTTGTTACTTATGTAAAAAAATCTTCTACATGATGATATGGGAATATTATATTAATAATTTAAACCCACTATATATAAATACTTGATTTATTTCTAGGGCTGTTAAATCACCCACAAACACAACAGAATTGTACAATACAATTGAACACAAATACTAAAATTTTTTACTGTAATAAAACAAATTGAAAAGAAAAAAATACATAAAAAAATTACTCAACACATCGGAAGCTTCTTTTGCGCGATTTTCTTGAGTGCACTTTGTTCAAACAGTCTCGTTTTAAGCACCAGCAGTAATCTGCCATCATATGGTTATCCCATCTTCCTTGGTAGCGAGCTTCCATTGTTTTTATACCCTGGTGAAATCTTTCACCTTGTTCTTCACTTGTCTCCTAAATTTCCAAGAAAATTGTCTATGTGGCTTTGTAGGTAGTGAACTTTTGTGCTCATATTACATCCAAGTGATTTGAAGTTACTGAGCATAATGTTTACCAGCTCAATATAATTTTTACTTTTGTGATTTCCTAGAAAATTTTTTATGACCTCATCAAATGACATCCAACTAATTTTTTCAATCTCATTCATTGACTCGACAAAAGCAGGATCCTTTGTAAGTTGTCTGATTTGTGGCCCCTCAAAAATACCAGCTTTAAGTTTTTCAATACTTATATGGGGCATCTTTAGTCTTACGTAGCCTAAGCATGGTCCATCCTTGTCAAGAACCTTTACAACTTGCTTCATTAGGGCTAGTTTAATATGTAGTGGCGGTATGATGATTTTCTCTCTTTCAACTAAAGATTCAGCAATGATGTTTTCTTTCCCAACAACCAAGTTTTCTCTCATAGGCCACTCCTTCTTAATCCAGTGGTTTTGTCTGTCCCTGCTATCCCAGAGGCACAAGAAACAAGGATATTTTGTGTAGCCACTTTGCTGCCCAAGAAGAAAGTTCACCATTTTTAAATCTACACAAATCACCCAGCGATGTTCCTGGTATTTTATCTTCTGTAAGACCAATGCTATTGTATCGTATTCTTCTTTCATTTTAGTTGAATGAGCGATTGGTATTGCGCCAAACCTGTTACCATTGTGAAGAAGTACACATTTTAAACTACGCTTGGAGCTATCAATAAACAAACGCCAATCACTAGCATCATATTGTGATAGTAGTCCCATTTTTTCCAAAGGCCCCTAACGTCTAAACAAAATGTAAGATTGTCTTCTTGAGTAAAGAAGGGTAGCATATCCTTTTCCCTTGTGCGATAAAAACTTATTTTTGTACCGGTACCGTACCGTATTTTTGTACCGGTACCGTATATTTGTTTTTTAATCTCATTGGCCTACAATATAGAAATATACATAAAACTTATTGACAGTTTATTGAAAATAAAAGGAGCACCGCAGAGTGGGTATAAATTAGTATACTTATTGATTTATTTAACTTTGAAAATTATTTTCCGGAATATATCAAATATTAAAACAACTAATCGTATGATGTGCCATATCTAAAAAAGTAGAGCTGTTAAATAAAAACGGATTTCATATTTGGATTCAGCTCTACAAATATAGTTAAAATCAGCACAAAGATTCCCGGCACCAAAAAAAAAATTTTTTGGTAGGCCTGTGTAATGAAACGATCATTCCAAAATAATTTAAGCATCTGTCAGCCATGGAAAAATGGTAACTTTGTGATTCCACAGAAAATTTATTACGATACGAGGGTTTTTTTCCTCAATAGCACAGATATCGAGTAGTGGTAGGTTTAGGAGGGGGGTTTGGGGGGTCGATAAAAGGTCATTTACAATATTCTCTTTCGAACGTACATTTGAAATGTTGAAATTTCAAGCTCCTCCAAAGCGATTGTCTAAGTCCTTTATTTTTCACATGTAAAATTTCAAATTTAAAGTCACTACTGTGGTTATTTTCCAATAAATATCTTGCAAATGTAACGTTGACTTTTTGTTCTTCAGAAAAGCTAGGTGCCCCTTCACCCGTTCTTGAAATTTCTCCTTCAATAATCATTGCTCACTTCCCTCCTCCACCCACCCTCCCGGACATTTCCCCCTCCCCGCCCCTACCAGAGTGTAGTATACGAGTATATATGGATTTCTGTACCGTTTTCGTAATGTTTCATTTCCAGAATTGGAGCCGGTCATTCCTATCATTAAAAGACCGACTTCGGAAGACGTCCGGAAAGCAAACATTTTATTACTTTACCTCACCGTAATTATTTTAATAGCTCTCAGATTAAAAAATCAAGTACTTTAACGTACGTTTACTCGTGCAGTACAAACTTATACTTATGATAGTACCGATAAATGTGTATGTGAAGGGGTCATATCATAAAGATCCAAACTGAGAGGGAGGGGTAAAAATAACTCTAAAACAATGTAATGACGTAATGTAAGGCCCTGTGGATTTCGCAGTTCGGGCGGAACGAGGGAAAAGTGGACGATACGCCGACGAGGGAGGGAAACATAGCACGTGTGGGGTCGCTTGGGGGGAGGAGGGGAACGGGAAGGATGGGAAGGGAGCAACCGAAGGTGCTTTATGCCCGGGGGGAAGAGGCAGGCCTCCCGGCGAGCGGCGCGGCGATTCCCGGGGGACGCGACGGGGCCCCAGCGCGTTCGGGACGCAACAGGTGATGGATGCATAGGATTAGGGGCAATATGCAAATCTTCGAGGGTAAATTAATAGAATGACTAGCTGATTAATGAGTTCATCGAAGAAAGAATCAAAAAGAGAAAGAATATCTCTACTGGAAATTCCTGGGTTTCATTTTTATGTGTTCCTATCCCTCTTCCTTATGTCTATATCCATGTGAATGAATATATATATATATATAATCTATATATCAGTTAAGTATAAGAAAATAAGTTCGTCATAATTAATTGCGTTAATGTAATTAAGTTTTGACAGATTAGTTATCATAAAGGCATAAATAATATCAACAACTAAATTATAATCGATAGTCCAGCGATTACAGGTAGAATTAATATGGTATCTAGCAACTAATACATGACATCGTGGACTCCATCCAGGACTTTTGCTTTATGCTTACACCGTTTTCAGTTCTTTAGTTTTTCTGGTGTCCTCCAAACCGTCAAGCAACCATGCTTGATGCTTACATGCTGATTACATGCTTCCTCGTATTCTCAACATTCTCCCTTTCCAATCACGACCTTTAAAATTATATTTTGTCATTCTATATCTCTCACACCCACCATTTCTACCTTCTGGTTTCATCTCCCGCAACTTTCCCTCCTTTCCCACCATATTTCAAAATTGTGCGGTCAGCTTTTCCCTTTTTTAAACGCATTTCCTCAAATAATAATGACCTTTATTCCCTAGAAGAAGAAGTAGTGCCACAAGAATCAGTACTAGTTAATATCAAGAAAGCCACGAGATCCAGCCAGTGTCCGGACTTAATCCCCGACGCAGCGTAGTATTCGTCAAGGTGTTCCATCACACGTCAACACTTGATAACAACTTATACCATGGAGTGCCCTTAAATGATTTCCAAGAGTCAAAAAAGTCTATCACGTTAACTATTCACCTAATTCAACATACCGCTGCTGGAAAATCATTTCCGCAACTGAAGAGTCAGATCAGTTTCCAAGGAAAATCCAAGTGCTGAGAATACCTTTATCATAAACACCTCGTTAACACAAATGATGTTCTCAATCTTTAGAGACTGTAAACGTCATTTGAATATGTT
Source organism: Hetaerina titia (assembly GCA_037158775.1). Taxonomy (NCBI): domain Eukaryota; kingdom Metazoa; phylum Arthropoda; class Insecta; order Odonata; family Calopterygidae; genus Hetaerina; species Hetaerina titia. The sequence goes on from CM073768.1 coordinate 138,658,729, forward strand.
GACGTGGAGTCATTCTCAGTCAATAGCGAGAATAAAAATGATGAAACGTTTCGTCTGGAAATTTTCGAGGGTTAACCAAATATATTTAAAACTCCGACGACAACGAACCTTTTTTTAATTAATTGTTTTGTTCCAAATAGGCGGTAATGTGAATTCGAGTTTAAAGTTCAACTTCGACGTTACACATTTTAAAGTTTAAAGATGTTACACAGAGATCGGGATGAAATCTTCCTTTGTCTCGGGACACAGGGACGATTGAGGCTTCAAGAAAGAGTGGAGGACGAAGGAACAGCTGCGAGAAAAGCACTCTCCTGTCAATGCGTTAAGTTCGCAAGGACATGAATGCTGGAAATAATGATTGCACATGTAAGTAAAATGAACGCAATGCAACGCAAAACGAGGCAGCCGCCGATCGGAGTACACCTGACGAGTCGGACTGGGGATATTAACGTGAATGCGAAAGCGAAATGGTGGAAAACTGTTTCCGGTTTGGTTTTTATGCTTTATTTTGTTAATTTTGCAACAACTCCCACGAGACACAGTTAATAAGTAACCCGGAGCCGGGCATTCATTTGCCAAACTGCTGAGGACTTCTGGGACAACGCTGCACGGATGAGGGTGGGGGGGAGGGAATGGAGCAAGGGGTTAGGGAGATGCCACGCTCTCGCGGTGGCAGACCGCCAATTAAGAAAAACGAGATGGAACATAAGAGACCTTGAGGAAGGCAGTCGACAGGGGGGTGGGGTTGAGGGGGAGGGAGTGAAGAGGGGGAGGGAGTGAGGATGGGGTGGGGAAGGAGGAGACAAAACGCGGACCCACACATAGAGGACGGTGCGATGAGAATATTCTCCATTTCATTAATCTAATAACGAAAAAATAAAAACGGCGAAATGCTTCGCAGGGAATTATTCGATTTGGGTGTTAAACGAGAGGGCGAGGATGGACGAGGGCGAGCCGGTGGTCGAGGTCCGCTGCGTCCAGCGGGACGAAGCCGGCCAGAAGCGACGAGCACTCCAATTTAGAGGGGTCACCGCCGGGGCAACCTCGTAATATTCCCGTGGAAAATGAAATATTGAATCCGAAGAGAGAGAGAGAGCAATCGAGAGGACGTGTGAAGGAACGTACGTCATCCTCGCATTAATTCAATTCAATTAAAAACATTACAGTTAGACCAAACAAATTCCAAATAAAAACGAGGGAATATCCTGTCGTAGCTCATAATTTTCCACATACTCGTATTTCGTCTGCATCCTCGTAATGCCCCGCAAGCTGCCGCAAGGACGAGTGGTGTGGGGTTTCAGGTTACCACTCGTAAAAGAAAATAAAACCACATGCAAAACCAATATCTTCATGTAAACCCACATCCATAGTAAATAGGCATGCGAAAGCCTTCTACACCTACATGCATGCACATACATACAGGGTTCGTCCGGAAAATAAGTGTACTGATTTTTTCCCGCCGCTCCAGGCGCGCCCAGCACCGCTCTGACGGGCTGCGATTGGAGGGGGGTGTGTTGGCAAGCGACGCTGAAAAAGGCAGTCGGCTCTGAGCTGTGGTGTAGTGAGGAGCTCTGTTAACGCGAACCTCCACGCTCGACCCACGTCACGGAACGCGATGCCGAAGTTTTTGGAGCAGCGTTATTCCATCAAATTTGCGGTAAAGCTTGGGAAATCGTCTACCGAAACCGTCGGTATGATTAACCAGGCTAACGGGGAGTCAGCCATGCCCAGAAACATGATCTTTCGGTGGCACAAGATGTTCTTGGAGGGCAGAGAAGAGGTCGACGACGAACTACGGCCTGGACGCCCATCATCGACACTCACCAACGAAAATGTGCGAAAAGTTCGCGATGTACTGAACTCTGATCGTCGTCTTAGTGTTCGGATGATAGCAGAGCAGTGTAATGTGCCAAAAACAATAGTGCACGAGATTATTAGGGACCAATTACAGATGCGAAAAATTTGTGCAAAGTTGGTGCCGAAAATGCTCAGTGATGATCAAAGACTCAATCGTTTGGAAATCGCGACACAACTTGCGGATCACTGCAAAAAAAATCCACATTTTTTAGAGAACGTTGTTTCGGGTAACGAGACGTGGGTCTTTGAGTACGACCCGGAGTCGAAGAGACAAAGTGCGGAGTGGCACACTCCATCATCACCCCGTCAAAAGAAAGCTCGCATAAGCAAATCTCGGATCAAGGCGATGCTCATTGTCTTTTTTGACAAAAGGGGAGTCGTCCACTACGAATTTGTACCTGAACAACAAACTAAATGCTGCATTTTACGTCCAAGTGCTCGACAGGCTTCGAAAACGAGTCGCCCGCGTCCGGCCAGCGATCAAAAACATCTGGCGGCTGCATCACTACAATGCGCCGTCTCACACCGCGCTTGTCGTGTCGGATTTCTTGGCCAAGCACGGCGTGGCAACGCTTCCGCACCCGCCCTACAGCCCGGACTTGGCACCACCGGACTTCTTTCTGTTCCCGAAGATACAGAGGAGTTTGAAAGGAACGCGATACGGGACTTTGGACGCCGTCAAAGAGGCCGTGAAGACGTGTCTTCGAGAGGTTCCCGATGATGCCTTCGCGGGAGCGTTCCAGGAATGGGAACGCCGCTGGAACAAGTGTATCGACTCACAAGGGTCCTATTTTGAGGAATATTAGCTTAAGATACTATATGTAAAAGTGTAATATTTTTTTTTCCTGAGCTCAGTACACTTATTTTCCGGACGAACCCTGTATATCATCAACCAACATTAATATGCACACAGAAATGCAACAAAAAGCACTCCGGTTACGGGGCCAATTAGAATTAAAAACTAAGAAGAGGAAATTCTACCCCCACATTTGCAACTCATTGTCTCCGCCCTCAAAGACCCAGGTGGGGAATGTGACAGACCGCAGCAGGCAGACAGCGGAGGCGTGCACCCCCCATAGTGAGAGAGAGGGACGGTGGATGGAAGGAGAAACTTGAAAACAAACAAAACAAAATTTCCTGTTCACAATAACCTTCGAAACAACTGTTGCCATTGGATTAGGTGTCCAAGGAAACTTTTTCTCTCGACACGAACTGACGATACACGCCCTCGTATCGGGGGCAACGTGCCACAAGAACCGTTGGAGAAATGTAGCCTTTATATTATAGGAAAACTTAGGTGCTTCGTAAGCCGATTTCATTAACCTGTGATTTCAAGCACGCATGTTTTTTGCTCACATTCCTTAAGGGTTCACTTAAATATTCAGCAAGTATCTGGAGGCAATTAAAAAAAGTTGATAGATTTCAATGGGAGCTCAAATATTATAAAAATAACCGTTTTTTAAGTTAGGAAAAATATGGATAGGATTTTAAGAGAAAATTCCTCGAAACCTCTCTCTATGGAAGTGAAAGTCACGTCACCGGAATGCACGAACACGAATGTCGACTGAATGAGGTGGGAGTGATTGCGGTGTGCTCGCGGCAATAAGAGGTAAGGTGTGGCGAGGTAAGAAGGAGAGTGATGGAATGAGGAGGAAGGGATGGGTGCACAACTACATCGTAACTTCAGCCAAGCGTGAAGTGGGTGTGCTTGGGTGGTTTGGCCTTGTCGAAGGAGGGAATGGATTCGAATCGCCAAATGGATGTAGTAAGTGAGGGTGGGAAGGGTTGAATCGAGGAAGTCTTCAGGATAGATATACCTTTTGGTAAAGGCCTTTATGCGGGCGGAACTGAGACCATTAGGTCCCTTATTCGATTGAACCCTTCTTCAAGTACATAACAACAATAATAATGACAAGAAGAAATAAAAATCGATATAAAAAAAGGAAAAAATGGTAAAGTCATATACAAAAATAAAAAATAAGCACAAGATGTAATTTTGTGGGAAAAACTTAGGGAGCTCAGACATGAATACCCTGGTAAAAACCCCACCTAAGAGAGCACCCACAAAGAAGTGGGGTCTGAAAAATCCGCGAAAATCCTCCAAGATAGTAATAATTAAAAAAAAATTAGGTACATTAAATACATATACAACAGTTCGAGCTACAGTTCCAAAAAATATGGTAATACATATAAAATACGATATACAATGGATTACAGTACATTAAATGCATGTGTATACACATGGTAAAGTAAAATAAGATATCATATGTTTTAAAGCTAGGTGAAGTTGATGGTCGGAAACGGTGAAGGAAAAGTGGGATTGAGATGATCCATAGGAGTAGATTTACATATACCTGCATAGGAGTAGATTTATAGAGAAGTGTTTTCGTAATGTAGCGTCATTTTACTGTGTCTGTTTTTGAATGAAGTGAGTGATTGGCAATTTTAAATGTCCTTAGGCAAAGTGTTCCAGAGTCTACAGGCTGTTACATGGAAAGATTTGCTGTGGGCCACGGTGTTGTGTCGAAGTAATGAATAGATATTATTTCCCCTGGTGTTGGCATTGTGCATACTGTTAACGAAGACAAGTTTATCCAATGAGTGCTTAAGTAGATAATTATTTTTGTTATGAAAGAGAAGTGAGAGCACGTATATGCAGATCAAGGAGGTGAATGCTGTCAGAGAGACACTAAATGGGCAGAGGGAGGCCCCTATCGCGCGTCTCGGGAATAGAAGCGTGAAAATTGAAACGAAGCGAGTTTCCCTCCTTGATCTAAAGAGGTCTTTCCTTAGACAATGCCTCAAACCTGCCCTAACGCGAGAAGGGTCTTTGACGCATATATTGATATTCCTTTGATCTGCGAGTTGAACGGGGAGGAATGTAAATGCGACGTAGTTAATGGATAAGCTAGGACTTACAGGTAAAAAGTAAAAAAATGAAATTAAAAAGGAGTACTACTGGAATAATAATAATTCCTTCGAATGCCAGAAACGCAATTTTTATTAGGCACTCTCATACATGTATGTATGTATTTACATGCATTTACCGCTGGGGTAGTTATCAGCAATATTAATCTGCCGGTCGGGGTGGGAGAAACGAAGAAATATGTCAGCAGCGCCACAGTAAAAAGCCCAGCTTAGCACGACACTTCCAAGGCCACGACCTCTCCTTAACCCATCATACTCTACGGCAATGTCAACATACTCTCGTGCAATGCCACACTCTCCCTAGGTTTTCCACAAGCCTCATTCTTTGCTTAGACTCCTCATAGCTCCCTATTTTATCGTTCTCTTCATTCACGATCATCTGCTTTGACTATATACGGATATTTTTTTTTAATTAGGTAATCTACCGGTTAAGGTAGGTTTATATACGGATATATATATATATATATATATATATATATATATATATATAATGTAAATGGAATTAACACTAGTAGACTCAAACACAGAAACACATAAAAGAGGAACTCACTGTCTCGAATTTTCGGTGGTACAACCACCTTTCTCAAGAAGAGGTAGGAACAGAACTCACTCCTACCTCCTCTTGAGAAAGGCGGTTGTACCAACGAAAATTCGAGACCCAGTTAGTTCCTCTTTTATGTGTTTTTGTTTCTGTGTTTGTGTCTACCAGTGTTAATTCCATTTACATTATTGTTCAGGTCCGTGGGATTTTCCCAAAAGTATTATATATATATATATATATATATATATATATATACACATATATATGTGTGTGTGTCGCGGTGGTACAGTGGGTAGAGCATTGGACTACTGACCGGAATGTCCCGGGTTTGATTCCCGGGCGAGGCACTCTGGGCACCTGCAGCTCCACCTAAGCTATGTAATTTTTCGGGTACCAGATCTTCCTGGGATACCATAACCGCCACAGGGAAAGGAACTGGCCCCCCTACCCTGATGTGTGAATATTCATACGCCGTATAGGGCTTAGTACTGGGTGAACTCTACCATCAACTACCAAACCGACCTTCGGGTTGAATACTGTGTTTATGGTTTATATATATATTTTTCCTTTTCTTTTCGATGGGAAAATTTGTGCATAATGAATTTGTCTGTCTATATGTATTTATGTTTATACATGCATGTAATTATAAATTTAATTCCAATAAAATATGTAAACGACGGGTTAAATGGAAGAAGGGACTATGAGGTCTCAATTTCGCCCAATTAAAGATCTCTACCTATATATTACTAAGGCTATGATGATTAACATTTTTGAATGCGGATCATTTACGAGATCGAGAGATGACAAGTTTCCAAAATATACAAAAGAAGACCGAAAACTAATTTTTAAAAAAAACCGTACGACCCGACAAGAACTGGAGACAAAGGCCAAAGTCGCAACTGCGGAAGCGGGTAAACATGCAGGTTAATTCATAGTACATAAGGGAAATGTGATTTCGGCCATTGAGGTAATTACCAAGATTCCAAAGGGAGTGAACAGCGAATGGAGGAAGGGGGAAAGGCGGAAGGTCGGCCAACCCAACAGAGTGAAAACGGCTTCTGTAGCCGATGTGACTAATCGAGTGAAGCCACGTCAACTTGCCATCTCTATTCCATAAACGCTTTTGTTTCTAGATCACGGCTTTCCTCTGGGGCCAAAGAAACGATCTGCCGTCATAGAAACGGTCCATTCATTTGAACCAAGAGTCAAAGAGCATTCAGAGTAGGGGTGATGAGTGGAGTAGGGGCAATGAGTGGTCAAAAGTGCCATTAAATAGCAAAAATTATCTAGAGCAATAAAATTATACAAAAATAGGACATTTTTAAGATTCGAAATGGGAATCCACAAAATAGTTTCTTTTTAATTTGCATTAGGGTAAGAACCTTGCCTGTAGCGGTGCATCACATCCCCTGCCCGTCCCTTTAGTGGCTGAGACCATTAGATGTCCATGTGTCTAGTAGAAGTCCATGTGTGTGACCCAATAGATGTCCAAGTGATAGTAGAATTCCCCCCTCTTACTTTTCAGTTCTTCATGACCTGTCTTATTATGTTGGAGGTCTGTCGTATAAATGGTTATGGTTCATTATTTTCCCTTTTTCGCACCAGAAATAACTATTTCATTAAGTGAATTAACCCTTGTTTTGAAATGACTATTCCTTCAGCGTGTAGAGTACAAATTTTCACGTTATTTTATGGACTTTTTATAAATATTTATATTGTTTCCCTTCCTCTCCCATATCCTCCCTTATCTCTCCCCTTTCCCACCTGGTGCTTGCACCCCATCTGCCACACAGGCGGGGTATTTACGTCGAACCTTTGAGGAAAAATGTGTGTTTTCTGGAAATAACCACATTACATTTCTTTACCGTTACTTCAAACTTGGACGAATTGTGCAATACTCATTGGCGATATATCAATCATTCCTTCTTAAAAAACCTCATCGCAACCAGTTTGACGAATTAAGTATCTCTTTTGCCTATATGAAGACTCCAAAAATGTTATTTTGCTTTTTTATTTGCTGAAAAAACTTTATTTCCAAGCGACTCTCCAAAAAAAAACATGCCAGATTTATATTAGCTAGACTAACTATTTTGAAAGGGCTCTCTTGGGAAAAACCTTAGCATGCAACACGTGCCCTCCACGTTCACAGACTAGCCTCGGAGTTTTTAATCTTCACGCCCCGTACGTGAACCATACTTTCATTTCAAGTTGATGCATAAAATAGCAATTTTAATCGCGATGGGGATACTCGCCAAATGGATTAAATGCCTTTAAGCGCCATCGGTTGCTCGATATCAATAACAGCGGCCTGAGAAAGAGCTGCACGGGAATTTGATTACGGTCGCGTATGAATCTCCGTCGTTCGTCTACGATGAAAAATGCGAGCTTTGCTAGTGTTTGCCCGAGGAAAACCTCTGCATCATGCCGCCAAAACCCCCAAAGTGATGGGGGAATGGGGGTGGAGGTGAGGAGGTGGTGGTGGTGGTGGTGTTGGGAGGGATGCCGTTCTCGGTCGTAATTGACTTATAATTACAATCGATGGCGCCGGGATCCTTCGGGGGATGAAGGATCCTCCGCGTAAATTTCCCGATATTCGTGAAATTGGGAGTCAATGGAGAGGCAATCGCCTGTCTAGTCCCCCTCATCCCCGCCAATAACAATTGAGGTGGCTCGGCTCCACACGTCGAACAGCCTCGAATATAAGCTATTCAGGTTTATACCGATGTGTCACAAAATGTAGTTTTAATCCATACCTGAATTTTCAATGGCTGAATTTCCTACGCTAGTTTTCCCGAAATTTATCAACAGAAAAACACATACACGTGTGTTTGACATGGACTCTTCTGGTCCATGCTATTATTTCCAGGAGGGAAATGTTATTTAAAATATATAGTTTGGCGTAGTTTAAATTATAAAATTAAATGCGATATGCTAATACATTTTTTTAGTTTTATTTAAAAATTGAATATATGAAGGATACAACGGCAACTCGGGAGAAATATGTGTACGGGTTCCGATATTTTCGAAATTTTCGTCAGATGTAAAATGTAGAAGATGTCAAATGTAGAATGTAGTTTCGTCAGATGTAAAATGTCAGAAGTAAAATGAAGCCTTGTCTCACTTTCATTTCTCAGTTGTTCATTATTTTGTACCTTTAATATTAAAAAGATCTGTTGAAGACGAGCTACAAAGCTATGCTGAACATAGAACAGAAACACGAGTATTTCCTTACGATTAAAAATGGGAAAAAGTAACCGTATTGAAAGTCAAAATGAAAAAGTTATATTAATCCTAATCAATATATTAATTTGAAAAGTTAATTGCTTGTAAGCTGTTTTTTTCATGTGGAAGCTAAACTTAATAAAGAGAGTGAATTGAAATTTGCCAATTAAATACATGGCACGATTTTCCAATTAAATGTCTTTTAAAATTTTAATTCTTGCATCAAAGTTAAACAGGAAAAAGTATTGTTTTTAAAGGAGTCAAATGCGAAGGACGAAAATTGTCTATAATTGAATAATTTTCATCATCTCACTAAAACAATAAATTGCACAGCCAGAAGTGTGCATATCTTGAACGAGAATGCAACATCCTTTGATCTATTTTTTTAACAAACGAAAATCGCCGAGCTCATAAAATACACGTCTAACTTCAGCGGCTGCCACAGAAAAAGTAAACAATGGATACATCTGAAAATGTTATCATACTTTAGGGGCACGTATACCAACATGAAACATTTTTGACGATCGGACTCTCCAAACCCGCGAATTTTAAAAATTCTTGTTATTTTCTGAACACACCTCGTACATAGACATAACAAGTGGCTATCTAATTAAAAAATAATATTAATGAGAAGATGATAAAATGCACATAAACAGTCACACAATTGTTTCCATGGAAATAAAACAACCGAATCGCTTTTTAGATTAACTTGGGTATCACTAAATACAATACCGACTAGATATACAGAAAATAAATCTAACCACGAGAAAAATTATTTAGTTAATTGGAATTCGGAAAATTTGGAGGGATCTGCTTGGTTACAGAATATTGAGATAAGACGTGAAATGAAATTTGAACAATTTATACAGGACGTACATTATTTCTAACGAAAATGGCGGACCGCGTGGTAAGAAAGATTCACGGGAGGAACATTAGGGAAAGAAAGCAAAGAAGAAGTGATAAAAATTGACGGAGCGACTATTTTTAAGTCGATGCTTCATTCATTCGTCTTTGATTGGAGAACGGCTGACAGCAGCCCTTCAAATTCTTTTAAATCAAATGATAGTTTCGTTACGTCCCAAGAGAGCTCTCTTTTTCTTACGTCCCTCTAAAGTCGACCTGGTCTTCCTCCCGGGGGAACCTCACCCCTTGAATTTTTTCCCTTTCAATTATGTCTCCAGAAAGTCCGCCTCCAGCCCCATAAGGCGTGTCCGATCCACCTGGCTCTTCCTTCCTTTCGTCCCGTTCTTCCTCCCTTCGCCATCCTTTTACCCATTTCATCTCTCTCCATTTCGATCGTCAGCATCCGCCACCTGTACCAACTCTCGAAGGTTTCTCGATTCATCTGAAGTTTGTTTTTTTGTAATTTTTCACATCTCTCACCGACAAAGTGACGCGTGAAAGTTTTCGCGTGAACCTTCCGTGGTCCTAGTACATAGTTCCCTGCTCAGCAAAATCCCTCCCAGCCTGAGTTAATATTCCGCACTATCAACTTCCTTTAACTTCTCCCATATCGCGACGTGAATCCATTCCAGGTATTGTCAAAGATTCCGCTCAATCTCGACCGTTCTTCACGCCTGCTCTTATCATCTCCCTTCCGCACATTTTGATTTAAAATTCTTTCCTCCTGGTTCTTTTTTACACAAAAACTTGAAGTGATTGATCGACTTCGTTCAAGGATAAAAGATTATTTTAAGGTGTGCTCCTACAATGCAGGTTTTTTCAAGGGGAAGGTGTGAGCCTTAGAACTTTAAAACAAATGATTGTGGCTAATAAAAACACTACCAAAATATATACATATTCAAATGCACATTTCTATATCCTTTTATGATTAATTAAATAGTTCTAAAAACATATTCATACTAGTAAATTGAGGGAAGATAAGGGATGGTTAAACGCATCACTGCGGTAGCCTAGCAGTTGAAAATATAATAACGTATTTTTAAGCAATTTGGAATGTCTACGCGCATATAAAGAAATCTGCCGATTATACTGAAGACGCTTTCGCGAAATTGGCTTTGAAAAAACTGAAAATTAATAAATTAAAGAAGTAAAAAAAAATGCTGGACTTAATATAAAGCAGTCCTGGGATTTTAAGAAGTATAAATCCCCCGGTCATTTCTAAATCAACCGTTTTACCTTTCCTGCCTCCGGGGGGAGGGAGGGGGCGCGGATCACATTCACCCTAATGATCTATATCCCCATATGCACAAGGTATGACATATACATATATAAATATATATATATATATAATATATATATATAATATATATATATATATTATATATATATAACACTTTTGTCACGTTTTTGAAAAACCCACGGACGTGCACAATAATGTAAATGGACTAGTCGACACAAACACAGAAACACATAAAAGAGGGACTCACTGGGTCTCGAATTTTCGGTGGTACAACCACCTTTCTCAAGGGGAGCCTAACTCCTTCGGTGATGCAACCACCTTTCTCAATTTCATCATAATTATCAGTATTTCAACTCTAGGATTGGTTTATTGCAGCCCTCCATTCGCCTCTATTTGATGTCAATTCCCTCAATCCATTGTGCCTCAGTGTGTGTCCAATCCATCTATTTCTACTTTGCCGTAGAGTTCTCCATATAGTCCTACACTCTTCTGCTCTTCTATATACTTCCTCGTTCCTCACTTTGTCTGTCCATTTAATCTTCAGTATTCTCCTCCAGCACCATGTTTCAAAGACTTCTATTCTTCGCTGGTCCACTTTTCCAATGTTCCAAGTTTCGGAACCATATAGTGACATGCTCCACAGGAAAGTTTTGACGAATTGCAGCCTTGTTTCCAGCCTTAGGCTTTTTGAGCATATTAATTGCCTCTTCTTCATGAATGCGTTCTTAGCTTGGGCTATTCTTCGCTTGATGTCGGTTGAACTTCTTCCATCCCATATTATGCTGCTGCCCAGGGAAATGACGGATTCCACCTACCCAGGTCTCACCCCTCAAATGGTGATATCGGCATTCAGCTTCTTTCTTCCGCACACTAGGATTTTGGTTTCCTCCTTGTTGATGTTCATATTATATTCCCCCAGCACTTGATCCATAGCACTTAAGAGTTGCTTGCAGGTCCTCTCGCGTTTCCGCCACTACTGCGATGTCATCTGCAAACCGGAGCATGTTGATTTCTTCTCCATTTACCTTGACTCTTTTGATACCCAATTCTTGTGTTTCTTTTATTGCCTCTTCCAGATTAACGTTGAATATTACCCTGTTTTACTCCTTTGTTTATTTTGGCTTCTATTTTTCTCCCGTTTTTCGTTTGCATCCTTGTTACCCGATTCTTGTATACATTATGGATAATTCTTCTGTCGTTGTAATCCAATCCAAGCGCTTCTAGTATCTTGAACATCTTGTTCCATTCGACGTTGTCGAAGGCCAACTGATGAGAATCAATATAAAAAATAAACAAAGGTTATGCTATTTTCCAGAAAGAAAAAGCTAAAAATTATAATATGAGGGGAAAAAATAGAGCAGGTAGAACAGTTTACATATCTCGGAAGTGTTTTGGACCAATACGGTCAAAGTAGTAGGGACATAAGGAGAATAATTGCGCTAGGCAAGGAGGCTTTGTCATGGAGGAGGGAGTTGATAACAGGGACGTTGAGTAGGGAGGTTAAGAAAAGACTCGTAAAAACTCTGATATTGAGCGTAGCTATGTACGGCGCGGAAACGTGGTCGCTGAAGCAGGAGGATAGACGTAGATTTGAGGCTTTTGAAATGTGGGTGTGGAGAAGAATGGAGAAGGTGAAATGGACCGAAAGAAAAACAAATGAGGAAGTATTGGAGATGGTGGGTGAGGAGAGGGGTTTATTGGGAGATGGATGAAAGGACGTATAGAGCGGCAGTGGGATGTTGAAGAGGGTAATAGAGGGGAGAATGTTGGGCAAGCGAGGTAAGGGCAGGAACAGGATAGGGATGTTGGACGGGATGAAGAAAGGAAAGAAGTACACAGAGATGAAGAGGGACCTGATGTAGAGTAGGTTGTTGGAATGGGTTTTGTTTATAGATACAAGATATTTATTTGATAGTTGTGCCCATCCAAAAACCTACCTTCACCAGTAGATTGCCTTATAATAATTATACATACAATATATATTATATTATTATTAGGTAATCTACCGGTTAAGGTAGGTTTTTTGGATGGACACAACTATCAAATAAATATTTTGTAACTCCAAACAAAACCCATATATATACCCAATATATATATATATATATATATAATATATGTATATATATTACTTCACTATTAGAAATAGATATAAGGAAAGGGGAGAGGAAAACACATAAAAGACGAACATGGGAAAGGTGGGTAGGAAGGCGGACTTGAGCAGATCACAAACCTAAAAATATTTCCTTATGTTTCCTTATGATCACAAACCTAAAAATATTTCCTTATGTTTGTGATCTGCTCAAATCCGCCTTCCCCCTTTCCTGTGTTCGTCTTTTATGTGTTTACCTGTCTCCTTTCCATATATCTATTTCAATGTGTGAAGTAAAATTTATATATATATATATATAAACCATAAACACAGTAATCAACCCGAAAGTCGGTTTAGTAGGTGATGGTAGAGCTCACCCATCTACCAAGCCCTATACGGCGTGTGAATATTCACACATCAGGGTAGGGGGGCCAGTTCCTTTCCCTGTGCCGGTTATGGTTTCCCAGGTAGATCTGGCACCCGAAAAATCAACTAGCTTGGGTGGAGCTGCAGGTACCCAAAGTGTCTTGCCCGGGAATCGAACCCGGGACCCTCCGGTCAGCAGTCCAACGCTCTACCCGCTAGACCACCGCGACCCGCTACATATATATATATATATATATATATATATATATATATATATATATATATATAAGCGTGGGAGTATTTCTGTAAAACTTAAGAAGCATCCTCTGTTAAAAATTTTGGAAGATCCTGAATATCTATAAAGTATTTTTTCCCAAAGTCAACCCAATATAGTCCGTTATCCTATGCATTATGAATTTTGAATTACTTCTCTACCCCACTTGTTCATAGGAACATACCCTTGAAATAATTGTCAATTTCTATGCAATGAAATACGAAAATGAAACATTTACCGTCGAAGTCACGAAAAAAGCTACCATCCCCAAAGTAAAAAGTCCGAAGGTATTGCACTTACCCGAAATAAAGTATCAAAGAGTTCAGTCAAGAAAATAAATACAATAATAATAAATCAATAAATATAAAAATGATAAATGAAAACAACCAATTCTCATTGCCGATAATAATGTACACAAGATGCAATAAAACTATAGGAACATAACCAGAATTGCACGAAAGGTGTTCAGTTTCACCAAAATGACTAATGGGGAGGCCCTTGATTGAAAATTTAAGGAGGTAAGTCCATACACTATAGCTAGGATCTCATATGGATGAACCAATCGAGAATTGTCGGTCACTGTCCAAAAAATTGGAATTGAACAGTATTCCTATGGGGAAAGGTTGGCAACATAATGAATAATATTTGTGAAGAAACAGAGAGTGACACATTATTACGGAATAGTCTAGACGAAGAGAATGTTGACGATAAGGCGTGTGGCTTAAACTCGTAGATGAACACAAATCGTTCGGGGTTGACGTCGACACGATAGAAAGAGAGCGAACAATTTTAGCGCCGCGTTAATTAGATGGGCGAGAACACGGCAAGAAATAACGGGAAGAATGCGAAATGGACCGAAATTAGGTATTTTTCTCCTCTCGCATTCGAGTTCGAGACCACAACAGTAAATACATGGCTGGTCCCGAAAATATAAGTAGAATAAATCGGGGGAAAATTTTATTTATAGATCGAAGTACAAATTACTAAAACGTTTCAATTCACCCCCCTAATGCATCAACACACCGATGTCAGTATCTATGCCACGCTTCTGGTAGGCTTCCTAGGAGACGTCGACTGGAATCTCGTTTGAGCACCTCGTCACGGCCTCTTTGGCATAATCCAGGTGGCCAAGGTGGTACTAAGGGGTTATACTTGGGTCGTATTACCCGCCCATGTCTCCTCACTAGTAGTCACCTATTCTATGAAATGCGGATCACTTTCCCAGTGGTTCAAGAGGTCCACGACAAAATTGTCACACAAGCAGTCTTCCCACAGCACCTCGGGAACCAACTTGGTACACCTTTCTCATGGCTAAATCCTCTGTAAAATTGCAATGAACTCTGGTTTTCTGAACATTCCACTCTTCTGCTAACATCCTCATTGGAGGTCAATCAGAATGGTCCACGTGTCTCACTTTTTGCACATTTTATCATCACCGTGATTTATGGATGTCCAAGGCATTCCTCATCGTCAACCTCCTCTCTACCCTCCTGGGACATCTTGTGTACCCGGAAAACAATTCCTCGGGACATTGCTGTATCTTCTGAACCCGATTTTCCAAGATTAAAGCACAATTTTATCGAGTATCTTTGCTTTATGGAACGTTGCATCGTGATTCGTGACGCGACCCTCGGACAGGAATCCGGTTTTGTAGGGATCAGCACACGATCCCCAGGCCCACGTGTTACTGACGCGGGTCGCGTTGTTTTCCGAGGACCTCCCACCACCACCTATCCCTCCACAAATCGCCCCAGCCGTCAAAGTAGGCGGAAAAAATCATTCTATAATTTTTTGGAAAAACCACGTAGATGTTGACTAAATATTGTTAGAATGGAGTAAATGAAAAGCGGTTGCAGCAAAGAAGAAGGTGATCTCGGAAGATGCTGAAATGCACTACGAGATGACGCTGTGCGTGAAATGAGGATAATTACTCACAGCGATGGCAGGCAAGTTCATGGAAGAAGGACGCCATGTGGAGTGCTAATGAATGTGAGTCGAATCGCCAATCGATCAGACAATATACGAGAGAAGAAGAGGGCGTAAGGTTCGGGGGAGGGGTGGGAGAAGGGATGGACCGAGGAATTCAAGAAAGCGAATGTTGTCTACCTAATAGACACGAGGGATTTCTGAGTCTCGGGAACAGAAGAACGCGTATGAATGAGACGGAGAGGAGTGTAAGGATATGGTCAATGTTGAGGAAGTCGGTATTTAGGGAAAAGGGTTTCTGCTTATTCAAAGCACGTAGGAGGATTATGGATTGACTTCGCTCCTCCTCCGTAATTTAACGGCATGAAGGGCGAAACATATCAAGTGCAATTAAAAATACGGAGATGTCGTAAAACCACTTGCTGATATTCATTCACGCACCAGTGCAGTTTACGTCAGATTATAATTGCTGGAGCACCATCTTATCACTCAGAATGCTGAGAGATGACGCGGAGAGTTTACTTTTTGCAGTGAAGGAGGAGGAGGGGGCCATTCAACTCTAGCATTCAAATTTTATTTACGAATTTCTAATTCATGGACCAAGTGGGGCTCATTCATTATGGAATTCAAATTAAAAAAGTTGATATATTGCAGTCTCCATTCTCCCCATTCCCCAGGTTGTTTATCTGACGCTATTATCGTGCAAATCTACCTTTCCGAAATACGTAGAAACAGCCTTAATTTTAAACCCTTGGTCACTTGTTCTTCCTCGTGCGACCTTGAACTTCAAATGCATCTCAATCCCTGAGGGATCGAAGCGAAAAGACAAAAAGGGAAGAGAAGAATGAGTAATACAGGATGATTCGGGAGGGGAGAAGATCTAGATTAATAAACAAGTGAGCCACGATCTTCGTCGCTTTAAAAAAAGAAAGAAAAACGATTGGTGTAAATTGGAACATCGCCCGTGACGCGCCTGGAAATAAATACCAATGGGAAAGAAGAGACGCGTGCGCCTATACATACATACACACTAGGATGTGCTCTAAGGGGTACATGAAGTATAGACAAGCAGCCCTGATCGATGGCGTCCAGTTCCCCTCGCCCGAGGGGCGTCGCGGCGAAGCGAGCGGATTGCTTTCGCTACCTTAACGAAGACTAATTCGACGAAGGCACGCAGTTATATCTACTATATTCCGTATGTCCACCCACACAGTCAGTTGAGGAAATATTTCCGAACACCATTCAGAAAGTAATAAGGAAATAATGCCTGTTTGGACCATTGAATCATTCCAGGAATTGTTCTGGTTGAATGTGCTTTCCTGGAAAATCAAAGTGCTAAATATCTACTTTGATGATCTGGATTCCTACTAATATTATTCTCAGAAGTAATAATATTTCCTATAAAATAAGAATGAAGGGAAACCGAATCATTTCAATCTCGCAAATAGACATGAATGAAACATTGGCTATTTCCATTTCTCATTTAGTCATTTCAACGTAGTGGAGCTAGCGTGATATTATGGTGGCTTGCGAAAATTGGAATCGGTATATTATTCCATATTTTACCTCACTCATCTCTTTCCCTATTAATTGCCTGTGTGCATCGTATATTTATAAGCTTGCATCTGGCTACTTAAATCATACCAACATCCTGAATTAAACCTTCCCCCTTAGTTAACGCTCTCCTCTCCTGTTCTCTTAACAATTTATCACCCATAACGTACGTCCCTTTATCAGCCTTACACCCGTCCCCCCCTAAATCCTCCTCTTCTCCTTATCTTCCCTTCAGTTATTCCTAGTACTCTGATGAAAGTTACTGTGACCAACGAATTATTAAAGCGAGTCTTTTTTTATCCCATATTTTTATTATATTTTTTCACAAGTTACATGTGCGTGTGCATCAGTGAAACGAAGAGTTAATTGTTACATCAACCTTCTTAAATATATTTGAAATCGATCAGTTTCCCGAAGATGTTCAGTTGTTTTAAAAATATTTCCAATTGTAATGGAAGACAGAATCATCCATCAATGATTATAGAAATAGACTGCAATACGGATAGGCATTGAATGTCTTTTCCAAAAACAAATATAAATAATAACAGCTACTACTAAAAAAAAGTCCTTACGTGCATATATTTTTAAAATATAGAAACACAAAGAAAGGACACTCACATGTGTAGTTCTGATGTTTCAGTTTTCATATGTTTCATATCAATATTTTTTTGTGCGTCGCCGAAGAGCAAAATTAGAAAGGGAAGGATTTGAGGATAAGGAAAGTGCTTTAAAATGTAAAGTCTAATTAGTGAAAGCTCTGCTATTGGACATACAGCTTTCAACAGCATGGAAACTTGGCCCCTGAGGCAAAAGAATACGTGTAGATGGGAGGTATGTGGGAAAGAATGAAGAAAATGAATAGACGGATAGGGAAATAGACAATGAAAAGCATGTTAGAGTAAGAGAGAAGGTTTTTGAGAGAAATTCGAAGACGGCAGGACAAGCGGCTGCAGAATATACAGAAATGGAGGAGGACGGAGGATGCTGGAGGCCATATCAGAGGGGAGAAGGTTGGGAATTCGAGGAGGAGGGCGGAATACTCAAGGAATTATGGATGGAATTAAGAGGGGAAGGTAGTCATTTGTCTAAGCATAATTTATTCTTGTACCTTTAATGGACAATGATGATCAATTCAGACAAAAAATGGGATTTAATAGTATTTATTGTCATGTTAGGCAGTGCTTAGAAGTACAACTGCAGTTTGTAGCATCTGGGTTGACAGAAAATTCAGCTTAACCCGTAGATTGATGTTGTAAAATATATACTCAAGAGATTAGAAAAAATTCTTACTCATAAGACGGGATAACTGAAGAGATTCTTAATATTAATAACAGTCTATCGTGGAGATTATGATACACCCAAGACCTAAGAACTACTACATTCACAAGCCCCACTTGACTCGATATTAAATGAATACTATACAACCTACATTTAAAAATACTAATCTTGAAATCTACATACTTTTAGACTCCATTCCATTATGTCATTTTCGTTCCTCGTCTTCCAAACATTTCTACTTAACCACAGTCTTCATAAGTTCATGCTCACTCGATAGTACTTACATCACTTTTCCTGCCTCCTTTGGATATACCCTAATAACCCATTTTCCCATCATGCCTACAACTTCCTTGTTTATTTCTTTTTTCTTCAATTTCATCTCTCCCCTTTTCCACTGTCTGCAATTTACATCATTAGCTTTCTTCACCTAAAAAGTTTCCGAGCTGCACAACCATATCGCCCATACTATACAGATATAAGTTTTCACCAGGATTTGAAGAAGAAACACTGAAGAAATTGACTTTTAATAATCAAACCACTTTACTTTTCCACATAATTTTTTTTAATTTTTACAACCCAGGTTTCGTTATAGCATAACATCCTCAGGTATGCTATAACGAAACTTGGGTAGTAAAAATTAAAAAGTTTATGTGGAAAAGTAAAGTGGTTTGATTATTAAAAGTCAGTATGAAGATTTTCCACCAAGTTACGCCAGTAACTGTTTTATTTACTGAAGAAATTGTTTCACTGGAATAAAAGTTCAAAGTGATTTCCAAATAAATGCATTGCCGTTATTTGATGCATTAATTTAAAACAGTTTTTTACTGACACGTTTATGTTCGCATGGACTTAAGTTTTTTTTGTTTTGTGTAGTATACCCTACGAGCCACCACTAGGGTGCGTGTCGACGGGTGATTACACACCAGACTACCCTTGACCATAAAAACCTTTCCCTCCTAGCTCAGCGGACAAACATTATTTTATTCTGATCCCTTATCAGTGCAATAAATGTAAGGGGTATTCGGATAAGGGCAAATACGTTCGAGCAATTGAAGAGGGGGAGGTTAGAGGCGGAGGATAAGCTATCAGGGCGTATGAAGAGGATTTAGCAGGAGTTTATTGAAGGACAGCTACACAGTTCAACCAATCTTCGAATTGAAATAATGATGGTGAGGGCATTCAAACAGATTCAGTAACTCAGAATACACAGCCTAAATAACTTAACGAAATAGATTTGAGGGAAGAGGTAGTCTAGTGGCTAGTTTAATCGCTCGGCTTCTGATTAGGTGGGTTCGGTCAAATAACGTCTTAAATTGTTTATTTCCCACACTTGTGTTTTTCAATATCACATTTCTTGAATGAATTCACGGTATTATATAACCCTTGTTACCCTATGGATAAGGCGCAAAACCATTATCTCAACTGTCTGCCCACTTCCACTTCTGAACGGAAAATGCCTCATCTACATAATACCACTCAAGCCGACGCAGGGGCGTGTAGCGGGGTGTGTTACGTCTGCACCCTTAAAAGAGAATGAAAACACAAGCACAATCCCAATCATATCATCTCTTTACAAATATTAGTTTGATCATTTAATCGATGAATTTGAATCACACGAAAGAAAGTACTTACATGCAACAATATTCAATAACATAATATGCATATTCAAAAAAGTCTGTAGAACTGTTAAAAAGATGGGTCTCTTAAATGAAAATAATAACCCCCAGTATGTCGACACGGGGTGCCAATCTAATGATCTCCTACGCGATTGCTTTCATGTCTATAATGTTCTCTAACGATTCGAGTAAAAAAAGACATTTTAAATCTATCCGTTCTACAATAAATCTCCCTTATTTTACGTTGATCATCTAATCTACCATAGTAATTGGGTGCCTGTAATATGTCCTTAACATCCTCAGATCAGCAACCTGCCTCAAATTCACGCAGTAAAGTTAATTTGTATATAGTCCTACGGTCAACTAGCAGCTACCATACTATTTATTCCAATAGTGTAAGTTTAAAATGAACTTACTAATGGTTATGAAGCAATGGAAAACGAAAGCCGAGCGTAGCCGAGACATTAAACTTGTACCTTCCAATAGTGTCGTAACACTGCCATCTTGTTCGTAACAACTTATCACGAACCAAGCTGTTCTACGTTGCACTCGCTCTAGTTCCAAAATTAAGCCTCATTGCCGTGTAAAGAAAAGCACACGTGATGCGCCCGTGTTACTCCCTTTGGCTATTCTGTACTCCAGCCGCGTATCTTCGGCGTTTATAAGGAGATCTCTCGACGCACTAATCACATGCAAATCGCCAATCTCATCGGATATTCTGGCGAGCGAACTAAAACCATTCTTAAAGCTGATGGCTCACCCTGAAGCGACCACTTCAAGCACCGTTCGCCCTTCGGTACAATTTCAATGAAATTCAGGTGATTTGAAGAAATACCGACTATTTTCTCAAATAAAGTAACTTTTTGCGTTGGATTTAAGTTTCGACCGCTTAAATTTGAACGTTTTTAACAAAATTGTACACAATAACAAAAAAAATCAATTCAATACATTCTCTCCTCCTTGTGAAAAACTCTTTACCTAACACAATATTTCTCCAAATTTCTCAACTACTTTCATCATATTGGTCAAAATAGATAACCTGTTCCACCTGCTTTATTTTATGAATTTCCATTTTAAAATTTAACTAAGCCTTCCTCTTCCTGGAAAATTTAATAAATAAACCTTTGTTTTATTTAGATTTATTCTCATCTCATATCTATCACATCGAATTTCCAATTCACTCAGCAATGCTTACAACCCCTTGGTTGACTGACAATAGTACTCACATGATATCGCATTTACCTTTTTCTGAATGGGAACTAACTTTGATCTTACCAAGTCTTCCGGCCAGATTCCTTCCTCATGGATACTACGAATAAGTCCATATAGTCTCCTTCCCACATTTTCCTAAACCTTTTAGTAGTTCCGCTGGAATGTTATCTACCACCACGGCCTTATTTGATTTCATCTCCCTTAATGCCCTTTCTATTTCATCTTCGAGTATGACTGGATGTAAGCTATGCTAATCTACGTCATATTCTCTTTCTATGTACAACCTTTGCTGGCCTAATGTCTTCAATTTATAGAAAATTGCATATTATATATTTAAAATTTTTAACTATTAAAAAATGGTTTCTTTTTCACTGTCTCTTATTTAAATGATGCTAAAACAGTACTTTCCCGGGAAGGATGAAACACAATGTTAACAAAAAATACCGGAACCGCTAACGAAATAAATGAAATACAATGTTAGACGGAGTATTTTTTATGTCACAACCTAATCCGGTTTTGAATAATTGAATATTTAATCGTATATTGTCCTCCAAAACCCAATTTCTTGAAATAAATTCCTTCCGCACGTTCTTAGACTAAGTTTCAAAGAAAAAATTAATACTTTCAATAGAATATATTCTAAATATCCGGCTATTTAATTCTTTGTAAAAATATTCATATCCATCGTTTTCACTTCTCTAAGCTTACACACATCGAACACTGTAATAAAAATTTAAAGGTAAATTACAGGTAAATTGCCTCTAAACTATTATACATGGATACGTAAGTTTTGAATTACACTTGGGTCTAATTGGAGATGACATGAGAACTGGATTGTAGCTCCAGGAAACGAATCCTTTAGTTTGAGAGATCTTGGGATTGAGGTCTTCCCAAGAGGGTGGCAACCGAGAAAGTGTTGACGATTCAACGACATGAAAGGTCACGAGGGCGCGAGGAGTCACTAACAACAAACGAACTCCCCTTTAAACGACGCGACTTTAAACGAACAAAGTCCGACAGGAATTCAGTATTAGGTTTGCTAAACCATTCCTCCATCGAAAAGCCTTCTTTCAACGTCTGACACAAAGGGCTAGGGCCTGCCCTTTGACGTGGGAAGGTTCTCTCAAAGTAAGTTGGGCAGGCGTCAGAAGTCCTCTCCAAAGCCTCGCATCAGAAAGCCTTTAATGTCTCTACCCGCGCGCGAAATAGCATAAACAGATAATACATTAATTCTTTCACAAAGCGTTCATCTTCAATGTTCACCAATCCTAAAATTGGTTTGACGAAGTCCTGGATCTCTTCTTGCCAAAACATTTCCTGTGTTTGACACCTTTTATTAATTGTTCCCTCGGTCGGATTATTGAAGACCTTAAGAAATATTCCAGCAGACCTTTTTAAGTTTAACTTTAGACCAGATTAATTCAATTAAAAGAAGATATATAAAAAGGGTTAAGATTAGGATTGTTTCAATGGTCCAAAGAATTTCAAATACTTTAACATGCAAAATTACCGCTTGTCTATAAGTCTTCTCGGATGAAGTTTTATTTTCACATCTGATTCTTAAGACTATCGAGTTTCTGTTCATGCGTATATGTCCGAAGTTGTGTTTAATGTCTAATAATTTATTTACAACATCAATCCGTCCAAATCAAATTTTAAATGCTGGTTTTTATAATTCCATTTTCTGGAGATAAAATTTTCTGGATAAAATGCTATTTGGAATAAAATGGATAATTGCTGGATAAAATTTTCAGAGTTGTTGAAACTCATGAAATAATTGCCTTTGAAATAATTTCTGAGTTCTGCAGATCTCTGAGATACTGACTGGAAGGCCTGGGCTACATCCCGGGTGAGGGCGCTGGACACCCTCGGCTTCTATCTACATAGTTGCTGCCCGCCGCCACTAGTATGTGTGGTAGGGGTGATTATACGCTAAGCATGCGACATCAAGAATTAAGTCTTTCTTATATTTTATTTACAAAAAATTTCTGTTCTTGTTTTCGGCGCGTAAGCATGATCATTGATGCGAGATGATAAGCGAAGATTTGGGGCTTTTAAAAGGGAGTATTAAGAAGGATAAAGAAGGTGATATGGACAGAAAGAAACATTAATGAGGAAGTGATGAGTATGAGGAGGGGGTCGGGGAAGAGAGAAGGATCTCCATGGAGAATCCAAAGGAGGCAGAAAAGATGAATCCAGAGCTCTTTGCATATCAAACCATGCAAGGATCATACTTGTATTTGTCCAATGTATCAGCGAAATCGAGTCCTCGCAGAGAGCGAAAAACTGCCCAGGTAGATGGAAAGGCCGAGAGATGAATCCAGTTTCAACTGTATGGATAATATGGTCGGGCGTTGTGGGGCTTAGCCGCTAGTGTGTACATGATATACGAGGTCTGTCTAATAAATACGCGAATAGAGGCCATGGAAAAACTTAATTTTGCAAAATTTATTTCAAATCGATTTGTCCCCTTCAAAATACTCTCCATTTATTGCTATACATCTATTCCATCTTCTTTTCCACTGTAGAAAGCACCATTGGAAGTCCTAGGATTTTTTTATGGTTTTTAGTTTTCTCGTCGTTACTATTGTGTCCACATTTTCCCAGTGATGTCCCGTCATCACACTTTTGCATTTTGGACCTTTGAAAACGTCGCAGGGAGACGAGATACGGCGACTTAGAAGAGTGATCAAGGCTGCGTCCATCCCGTTCGGCTAAAATAGTGTGCACTATTGATATTACTAAATTTAGTTCATCAATTATCTTTCGGACAGTTTTTCGACGATCGTACGATGGACAAGTAAGACGATCAATTTTGTCGTCAACACAGGTGGATGAAGGTCGTCCCGGCCTTGCATCATCCGTGGCGTCTTGTCGGCCATCTTCAAAACCCTTAATCCACTCGAAAACGAATGTTTTCTTCGCAGAATTATCACCGTAAACAGCAGTCTACATTTCAGTAATTTCTTGACACCTTTTACCGCAAATCACCAAAAAACTTGATGTTGATTCGTTGCTCTGTGACTTCGAAAATTCGATTTTCGAAAAACAGTCAAAAACAGAAAAGACGACAGAAGCTAACATAACAGACACCCTAAACACAGCTCCACGATCCACCAAGCACAGACGGCTCATTGGGTCTCAGGAAAGTAGCGCCGCTAGTGAGCAGAGCTATAGTCCGCGTCATTGCCGACAGATTGCACCAGTTTGCTTATTTAACGGGCAGACTACACATATGCGCTTGCGTGCGTGTATGTGTGTGTAAGCGTGTACATATATATAAATTATTAATATTATTAGGTAATCGAACGGTTAAGATAGGTTATTTTTTAGGACACGACTATCAAATAAATATTTTGTAACTCCAAAAAAAACCAAATCCAGCAACCTACTCTACATCAGGTCCCTCTTCATCTCAGCGTACTTCTTTCCTCCCTTCATTCCGTTCAACGTCCCTATCCTGTTCCTGCCCTTTTCTTTTTGCCTAACATTCTCCCCTTTATTACCTTCTTCAACATCCAACTGCCGCTCAATACGCCTCTATCCATTTTTCCTGCCTCCATAGACTTTCTCTTAACAAACCCCTCTCCTCACCCACCATCCCCAGTACTTCCTCATTTGTTTTCCTTTCGGTCCATTTCACCTTCTCCATTCTTCTCCGCACCCACATTTCAAAAGCCTCAAATCTACGTATATCCTCCTACTTCAGCGACCATATTTCCGCGCTGTAAATAGCTACGCTCCATACCAAAGTGTTTTCGAGCCTTTTCTCAATCTCCCTACTCAACGTCCCCATCATCGACTCCCTCAACCTTGAGAGAGAATCGTTGCCTAGCGCAATTCTTCTCCTTACGCCCCCACTACTTTGACAGCGTTGGTCCAAAACACTTCCGAGATATGTAAACTCTTCTATCTGCTCTATTTTTTCCCTCCTCTTTTAATGTTTAGCTTAGCCTTTTTCTTTCTGGAAAATCGCATAACCTTTGTTTTATTAATATTGATTCTCATCCCATATATATCGCACTGAACATCCAATTCACTCAGCAATACTTGCAGCCCCTTGGGCGACTAATTAACCAAAGCCTGGTCATCAGCAAACCCAACTGATTTTACGAACTCCCCTCCGACTTTCATTCCTACCTCCAGTTCTTCCCATGCCTCTTTAATCATTTCCTCTACATATACGTTGAACAGCACCGGTGACAATGGGCAACCCTGCCTTACACCTCTTCCTAACACTGACCATCCGGACTCTCCGTTCCCCACTCGCACCCGAGCAGTCTGAGACATGTACATGTTACGGATCAGTCTCTTGTCCCTCCAATCCATTACTATTTTCTGCAATACACTCATTAGTTTTCAGAATTTACTTTAAGAAACGCTTTTTCGAAATCCATAAAACAGGCAAATACGTCCTGGTTGTATTCTATATTCCTCTCGACTAGTGATCTCATTACTGCAATGGCATCACGCGTACCTCTTCCTTTCCTAAACCCAAACCAATAATCCCCTAAGTAATCATTTGCCTTACTCTCTATCCTTTTGTTGATGATCCTGAGAATAATTTTAGCTGCGTGGGATATCAAACTTATTGTTCTGTAATCCTCACATGATGTAGCCTTTACCTTTTTCGGAATAAGAACTAACACTGATCTTACAGAATCTTCCAGCCAGATTCCTTCCTCATAGATACTACGAGTCAGTCCATGGAGAGTCTTTTTCCCACATTTTCCTAAACATTTAAAAAGTTCCACAGGAATGTTGTCTACCACCATGTCCTTATTTGGTTTTATCTCCCTTAACGCCCTTTCTATTTCATCGTCGAGTATGCCTGGACCTAAGCTATCTTCTTCTTCGTCGTGTTCCTTTTCTATGTCTAACCTTGTTGGCCTAAGTCCTTTCCCATAGAGTGTTTCTATATGTTCCTTCCATCTGTCTTGGATTATTTCTTTGTATAGTTTTATCTTACCCCACTTATCTTTAACTGTTAGCACTGATCTTGCCTTCCTACTTCCCGATAATAACTTAACCTTGCTGTATAGAGCACCAATTCCAATCTTCTTCTGTAAACTTTCCATATCCTCGCATTGCGTTTTCCACCATTCTTCTTTTGCTTTATTTGTGGCCCTTCTCAACTTATTGTTTAACTCTTTGTACTTCATTTTGCCTAACCCTGTGTTTACATTCTTCCATCTTCTTCTCTCATCCGTCCTTGTAAACACCTCATTCATTCGTGACCCATGGTTTCCTTATCCTTATCCCGTTAACGGTTCCTTTTGTTTCTTTTGAGGCTTTTCGATATCATTTTCTTGATACATTCCCATTTTTCTTCGACAATACTCAGCTCTTAACCGTCATCCATGGTTTTCTCTTCAGCCTGCAGATACAGCTTCCTTGTCAGTCCATTTAATGCTTCTAAATTCCATTTCCTAACCCACCGCCCCTGCCTTAATTTTTTAAAACGGACGTTACATCTTATAACAACTAAATTGTCCGCATCCGCTCCCGGGAAACTGTGCGAATTTATCACAATGTTCCTATACGGGTGTCTAATAATAATATAATCTTACTGATAACTTTCTGAGTCACCTGGCATTTTCTATGTTAGCCTACCCCTTTTGTGGTGTATAAACCATGTGTTCGTGATGACTAACCCCTGTCTCCTGCAGAATTCAATTGCTTTCTTCCCGCGTTCATTCCTCGTGCCTAACCCATAGTCCCCCACCTCACCACCATCTATTCCTTCGTTTACCGCCGCATTCCAATTCCCCATCACTATCAAATGTTTCCCTGCAGGAACACTCGCGATGATATCCTCTAACTCATCGTACACCTTATCGACTTCTTCCTCCTTGTGGTTGATCGGTGGCATGTATACCTGAACAATGACCAAGTTCGTCGGTTCTACTTTATTCTCTACGAGTAAAATTCTATCAGTTATTTGCTCTATGTTGACTACGCTTCTTCGTTCCCCTTTATTTAATATTACGGAGACCCCTCGTTGGTTCTCATCCCCGCCGCTGTATATCACTCTATAATTGTCACTCCAGTAATCCCCGATATCCTTCCATCTCACCTCGCAGAGACCTAAAACATCTATATTACCTCTTTCCATCTCTCGCTTAATATTCTCTAATTTTCCTGTCCTCAAAATTGTCCTGATAAATATAAATACCTGCGAAAAAATAGTTTTAACTAATTTCAATGTTAAAGAAGTCATTTATGTTCTGGTTGTTACAGCCACCTTCATCAGAGTATGAGGAGTGATTAACCGCATTCTGATGAAAGTGGCATGTACCACAGAAATTTTAATGAGTTCTTTAAATTTTCACTAAAAGTTTTCAAAACTATTTTTTTACGTTGTCATAAAATCTATGTACACGTGTGTGTACAATTGATGAACGTGAATTAAAGAGTAAATTTAGAAAAGAGGGATTATAGGAGCGGAAGAGTCCTCATCATTGTTCCGTAGACCATGGGGCTAACAATGTTCGACGTCGCCACCGACGTTTTAGCCACCTGTTCACTTCGCTCCCATTCGCAAAACTGGAAAACGTGAATTTTTCAACAAAACATACATCTACATAAGTACCCTGCGAGCCACCAAAAAGGTGTGTGGCAGGGGGATTCTACATAACAGGCGTCAGAACATTTTTTATTTCTTCGTTTCCCCCACCATCTTTATTTGCAAATTTTCAGTAGGCCGCTTCGGCTTCCACCCGATTCGCGAACCCGTCCCCCCCTCCCCCTGGGGCCTCAAACGCACGACACGCTCTCTTTGCGGCGCGAAAACAAGCAAACAAACAAACGGTCTATGGTCGAGGTGATTGATGGACGGTGCAAAACACTCCAATCGCTCCTTTTTTTCCGACGCGGAATGGTCAGTCACGCCACCGCCGTTTGCCGAGGGGTGGCCTAGCCACGGGGGACAGGGGGGGGGCATATACAAACCTAAGCAGTCGCGGGCGAATGAACAGGAGGGTTGGGGGGAGGAGAGAAGAACGAAGACATGACACGCAGTTACACGGGCGAGTGAAAAAAATATAAGATACCAATACTTTGAAAAAACACGAAAAATAAATGTTAAAAAAAAAACAGAAAAATGAAAGTCTCGAAAATAAAAAAAATTATCCGTCCCTCCACTGTTCAAAAGGGCGGAGCTCTGTACACCAAACAAACAACCGAGACATAATTTCACAAAAAATATCATGCACGATATGTACTTTGACGAGTGATACGTGAAACAGAGGCGAATTAGAGGCGCAACTGTAGGGTAGGCGAATAAATCAAGTGTGCGGGGGAGACCTTGGGCCGGGCTTCAAGTCTCGTTGATTCAGAGTAATCGCTGACAAATTGAGCATCTCGCCCGTCGTTTCACTTCTAAAACGACTCATTCAGCGAAGAGAACGAAGTTTCTCTTCACCACGAGCGGGAAAGAGTTGCTGCTAACTGTGGCGACTCTGGGAGCGACGTGGACGCCATCTACTTGGCAGCATAATGGTCGAAGGGAAAAGAAAAGATATGACTTAGAACTGGATTAATTATCAGTCAAAGCGTACAAACGATAAAAATATAATAACCAATGCAACTGTGGGAAATAAGAGCATAACATTTTGAGTTTTCAACGCATACATTCTTCGAGACGCCTGACAAAATAAATAACAGCGTTCAATATTCTTAAGAGTTCTACTGTAGTTTTCTGAAGAATCTGAATACGTAGTAGTAGTAGTTTTAGGGGAGGCGCCCAAAAGCTAAGGTAATTGCGCCATTAGGGATGGATGGGAAGGGATGAAGGGTGGAGTGACACCCGGCGTCGGCATCAGCTTAATGACGAAAGGTGCCAAGGGGTCACACAATGTAACGTCCCATCTGACGTACGGCGTACTAACTCAAAGTGCCCTCAACAAAGCACCTCTAGTAGGAATATGGATACACCTGAAAAATATCTGCGGTTAGCTCTCTTTTTTGTTTGAGTGGTGTCAAAGCAGAACTGACTGGATTGGCAGGACCAGGATGAGTATTCTATTTAGGAATATTTGATGTATACTACTATTGTACATTATGAATATCATAACACTATAGTATATGATAAAAGTTGTCTTTTACGTTGTATTGCGATAGTGGTAATTCTTTCTACATAATAATAAAGAATGTTCTCTTAAAAAATTATAATTAATGGTGGTTGCAGCGCGTTTAGATCTACTTTCAACTAGTTAGAAAAAAACCGCACAAATAAAATAATAGGAGCCATGAGCTATGAAACACGATGTAAAGAAATCGCCAAAGATTCGTAGGAACAAATAGTTCAAATGCCAGCTCGATGAAACACCACGCTCCACATTTTTGCTACAGGTAGCCCATAAAATTATGGCAAATCAGGGCATGTGCCATCATAAACAGAACTTCAACGCGAGCATTTCGTAGTTGTGTAGAAACCATTCTTAGAGCAAATGATTTTCACCCTTCAAACGCAACTACACGACGCTAATGTCAAGTGTCAATGTAAGTGGTTTTGGGATGGCCACACGGGAAGCATGCGGCTAATATACGCCAGTCGTCGTCTGATAGGTATCGCATGAAATGACGTCTAATTTATTCACATTTCAACGTACTTATTGAGGGTAAACATCATCTTTTTTACTATAACAATATCCCTCGACAAATTATGTACTTGTCACTCAGTTTTACAAAAAAAACACAGTCACAGTCGTTTACAAAAAAACTTTCGAAGGGTAATTTCTTCAACTTAATGGTCGCGGGCTAAGTGCATTTATTGTTGTTACCGATTCCCTAAACAAGAAGATTCAGCAAGTACCCTTTTATTCAGGTTTCAATCACGACAACGCCGAAAACGTTACAGTTACGCGTGCAATTATATCTGTGGACGAAAGTAAAAAATAATGAATAATTTGAAAATTTCAATAATATCGGGCTAAAACTTATGAGCATTCATCTTGGGGAACAAGACTTTGCAAATTCACAAAATGTTTATTTATACGGTACTATCGGTTTCATCACATAGGTGACACCTTCAGGTACTTGAAGATGTCACACATGCGATGAAATCGATAGTAACGTATTATTTATTTTTTGTGAATTCGCAAATTTCGTCAAATTATTTCGAATGCTTACATTTCTCTCTTTCACAGGTGGGTTACTTGGAGTTGCTGAATTCGCTCAAATTTGGAGTCGATGAGTAACATTTGGAGGCGGTGAGTTATTGTATTCTTAAGAGCAAAATATAGTTGGTTAACAGCTCTCATTGTTCCCCGGGGAAAGTAAGTGGCATACATCTACGTCTACGCAATTCCCAGGAAGCAGTCTCAAGGACATGTGGCAGGGAGTGGTAGGTCACCTGCAACTCTACATAAATTCCCTCAATTTCCTCATGCACCTGGAACCCCGCGATCAACCAAAAACCCCGTGGAAAGGGAGCGATCGAACACCAATTATGCAACATTCCAACATATATTATTACGAGTATTACACGGTTAGCAGCTATTCCTATGCCTACACAAAGAGGACAAGAAAATACGATAAAAGAAGGCAGGCACACATGCAATTCAGATATTCATTACCGAGTATTCCACGCATTCCGGACGGACAATTCACGAATACAATAGGCTATATAACACATTCACCTACATCCCATGTGGCACAAGGGCGTACGGCGGGGGGCGTTAGAACTCCAGACTTGGAGATTGTTTTCTGGAAATATAATCCTGTGTACCGCTATTTTCGACAGCGTGCATCTATTATTTCCTCAGGTGCTCTCTCTTTTATTATTGTCGCGAATAGTGCGCGGGAAAAACGAACACTTGAATCCATCAGTTCGTCAATCTCTCTGATTTGGAAGCAATTGTCGGAAATTTTGTGAAATTAGGGGGTCTAATGATATGTGAAATGTCAGATACGACATTTCACATATCATTAGGATAGATATATCACACGACTTTTTTCATTAAAATATATAATATATATTTTTATGCAATAAATAATAAAATATTAAAATATATAAATTATATTTTATTAATTTATTTTTATAAATTTACTTGTTTACGTAAATAAAAACAACGGGAACCAAGGAGATATCGCAACAATGCTCCCGAGTATATATATACGCAGTTACCGATACTCAAAAAGCATTCGCTCGTGGAGTTGTGAAGAGACCTTATCTTTTCGCTGCGCTTTATCTGTTGATACAGTATTTAGTACATTTCCAGTGCAATCGTAATTATGGGGTCATGGAATAGAGATGGTCCTCAGTACCGAACGCTGTCTCCTGGGGATAACAGAGTTCTGGAAGAATATTTCTTTTGTTTGACGAACGCACAATGGTGTCTAACGAAGCTTCCCTTACACCTGCGGAAACAAGCGGAGGCCTGGATCAATTATTTGACAACTAGGAAACCTAGCTGCTTCAGGGAAATGAAGATTAATACCATGCATTTCGTCTCCTTGCTCATAGACATGACCCTCGGAAAACTGAGTGAAATATACCTCAGCAGTCCCCCGGAAGCGAACGAGCCGCTCCCTCCGATGCCGACCGACGCCTGCTTCTACGGGGAGGAACTTCCGGTTGGTGAAACCCCAGAGGAATGTGCCTTCGAAGTTCCTGACTGGGCAAAGAGGCTGATAGATGGAGGCGGGCCAGGGCCAACGGGGACGACGGGTGAAAATGCATGCCGTGGTGAACGTCACCCTAATCACTGGCAACAAGGAATGGCTGGAGCACTCCTTCACGAATACATTCCCTCTGCCGCACCTCACGACATGAGAGGAGGTCAATCGTCTGAGGTACGTATCGCAGCTCAATTGTAAATGACTATACAGCTCCGCATATCGCCAATAAATGCGTACTCGTAAATTATTTTCCTCGCGATAATTTTCTTCACTTGGCATGAAGTTATTTATTATTTATGATCTCTCAAAATAGTCTCCTATTCAAAAATAACTTCAATTCCTATTACCAGTATAGATGTATATTTTCAAATGAATGATATATCCTAAGTATCGAATTATTCCTTATTTAGCCTACGCCTCTTCGAGAAATAGTTCATCGTGCCAAGGAACGCATTCTGGCGGATTGCAACGCGGAGTTCAACCGGAACTTGACATCTATGAGGGAGAATGCTCGGCAAGATTTGAACCGTGCTCAAATGGAGCACAAAAGGACGCGATGGTCGTACGAAGTAGCTGAAAGAACACTTGATCAACTACTGCAAGAGAAGAAGAGAGCAATGAGAAGAAATGTTGCTCCGGTTGCTGAGGTACGCATAGCAGCTCAATTTTAAATGACTATACAGCTCCGCATATCGTCAACAAATGCGTACTCGTAAATTTTTTTCGTCTTGATAATTTTCTTCACTGGACATGAGGTTATTTATTATTTCCTGTCCTTCCTATTACCAGTATAGATATATATTTTCAAATGAATGATATATTCTAAGTAACGAAATATTCCTTATTTAGCCTACGCCTCTTCGAGAAATAGTTAATCGTGCCAAGGAACGCATTCTGGCGGATTGCAATGCGGAGTTCAACCGGAACTTGACATCTATGAGGGAGAATGCTCGGCAACATTTGAGGCGAGCTCAAATGGAGCACAAAAGGGCGCGATGGTCGTACGAAGTAGCCGAAAGAACACTTGATCAACTACTGCAAGAGAAGAAGAGAGCTATGAGTAGAAATGTTGCTCCACTCCTGTATAAGCTGAAGGCACTCGAATTTCACAACGTGCATCTATTGAATTCAATTGAGAGGGGAATGCAGGATTTGTACAATATTAGAAACCATGTGAGAGCCATAAAGGGATCGCGCGCCAGGGAGTTGAAAGACCTTCAAGTCGAACTGCGCGCGAAGGAGTTTTACCACGCTGATTTGAAAAGATACTATGAGGAGAATTTCCTGGGTTATTCTAGATTCTCTGGCAATTATGTCTATAAACACCCATTGTAATTATTAATTAATCCTCTAAAATATGTCTATATTTTGGATGATTAACAATATGTATATATATGTACATAATTTATGCAAAACTAAATGTTGGTGTATAAGACATCCCGGTTATTTGAATAAAGAAATATTTCAAAATTAAATCATTTGGATTTTCACTTTTTCGATGGAATTAGGCCAATTAGAGTGAAGAAAGATATTTTAGTACCCTGCAAGCCACATTTAGGGTGTGTGGCAAGGGGTGAATACACACCAAAATAATATTGACCCAAATTTGACCCATACCGCGGTCAAGATTCTCGTAGCCCCCAAAGACACAGGTAAGGGATGTGATGCCTTCATTCTGACCAGGGATTATTTCGACCTAATTTCTCTTTGGGGCCAATTGCTTGCGTAACTCATCGACGTCGTGTGTTTTTGGTCTCAGATAGCAACCATCGATCGAGCCTCGCGTTTTTTGATTGGGGGATGGGGCCCATATCATCGCACTGGTTTTCCTCAGGGTCAAAAATAAGACTTTGGACTGGGATTACATTTTCTGGGCAACAATGTCTGACGTGGTAATGTGATTTCCGAAGTTATTGTAGACAGTGAAGTCTTTGTTAAAGGTTAGGAAGCTAACATATATAGTAGGAATATTAAAATTGACAGTTTAGTGCTTATCACGGTCACTTACAACTCTATAGCCGCCGTCTCGTCGTGACAAGACAATAATGCACTGGACACCGCGTGAATGCAAAGTTAATCGGTCGAACTATGTTAATAGCAAGTAATTATTAATATGCTAAAAAATGAACGGTAAAAAATCCCTGAGAAG
This sequence comes from Hetaerina titia, assembly GCA_037158775.1. NCBI lineage: Eukaryota > Metazoa > Arthropoda > Insecta > Odonata > Calopterygidae > Hetaerina > Hetaerina titia. The sequence continues at coordinate 138,692,507 of CM073768.1, forward strand.
ATTTCTGAGCCTAGAACAAAATACACAAATATTCTCGATGGAAGAAATATCTTTCAAATAGAGGGAGTTTTGCCTGTAGACAGGTTATATAGATATGCCATCATAATAGGAAACTATTTTTATGACAAATATAAAATCCCTTGTTTAATAAAAAGGAATTACCGTTAAGGGGCAATATTTAATATTTAACAAAAATGTCATGCAAATGAAGGTAGAAGAAAATTGGAGATTACTGTAGCTCTTAATTATTTATGAAATACCTAAATATTTAAGCATATTACAGACAGTAAACGCTGTAAAAGGGAAAATAAAAGACTAGCTACTATAGAGAATGGATAAAGGCTTGGAACAAAACGTGACACGGAATATATCTAGCTTTATAATTGCATACACTTTAAGCTCTCATTTTTGTTTGCGTAGTGTCAAGGCAGAACTGACTGGCTTAGCAAGACCAGGATGAGTATTCCATGGATAAATATTTAATTTATACTATGATTGCATATTAGAAAGATCATATCACCATGGTATAAGATAAAGATGATCTGTAATTGAACGTTGCATTCGTTGTCTTAATTTATTGTATATCATGTATGATGAAGAATATACTATAATTGTAGAATAAACTTCAACCATTAAAATGTACCGGAAAACGTTTGCGGAAAGCCATATAATTGAAAACGGCTAAGATTACGAAAATGATTTTTGAGCTTTAAGATTTCGAAGGCCATAATTACGCCACCGTTAAAAATCCGAGGGTTGTTGTTTGAAGGTGGGCGGTGGAGAGGTCACCTGGGAGTAAGCCATTAACGGCGTGTGCCGGTAATGTAAAAAAGATTCAAGCTATTTGAGGTGGACAAATACTTTTGTCCAGATTCCTCCATTTTCTTGTTTGCAATAAAAGTCAAGCTGCCGTTCCAAGTCGTCCGAGTAATATTATAGATTTTCATGGCAGATGATCATACAAACTCACACCCACATTAATCAATGTTATAAACATTGAACATGTTGTCATTAGTTGCTCAGTGTGGTGAAATAGTGCTTTTGGTGAAACATGAACTCCATGGAGTCTCGACATAACCTGTTCTTCTTGTACATGACACTAAATTCCGAGTGAAGTAAATTAAAATATCTTCTATTCCAATATTGGTTCAACACCTTTCGCATCACGAAGATAAGAAGTATGAGTACCAGGTTTTCGTATGGGTCGTGCTTGTTAGCTTTGAGTCACATTTTAATTTCGGGAAAGTTGAAATTCAGCTCATGATATTTCCTATGGCGGTGTTCACGAACTGCGCGAACGGAAAGGGATTCTTCGACCTCTTGATCCGGCAGTCAACTTGGCTCAACATCCTGCCCACCAATGTGTATCACATTACGGGTCTCAAATCATTCCCTCGGGTTCTGCGTTAAGGTCAAACGATTTGTTCTCATCTAATAGTTTCAGTCATTTGCCTAATCCTCGAGGGACCTTTGACCCCTGAGCAGCATCTCCAATAATTGTGTGTTTCTCCATATTCCCTTGGCAACATTCTTCTTTTGGATCAAGCGGGACTGTTATTATCCCCAAGTGGTGTAATCTCCGAGAGATAATTGGTATTATCGCAATAATTCAGATGATGACATTTTACAACTCCCTCGACGGGCGTAGACACACACGGGTTGCCTTTCTTTAAAAAAAACAAAAACGGTTGAAATATTTAGTTTGAAAGTTTTCATCACAGCGGCGGTCATAAGTTCTTGTCAATAACTCTTGACATACTGAGCCCGATCCAAAATTGAATTTCCGTCACTGGTGTTTAGTTTTGAAACGTCCATTTAATCTTACCGAAAAGTAAGTATTATCCCGCGCGTCAAGGACGCCATTCCATTTATATTGATGATGACTGTAGTGCATTTCGCTCCTGTTCCCTTCCCACCCACCCTCCCGTCTTTCCGCCCACCCCGTGAATCACGCTCGCGTCCTCTTGGTGAAATCGCTCTCTCGATTGATCGACTCCTACAGCAATAGTCTCCATTGCTGCCAGCGTATAGTTTAAAATGGGATGATACCAATGGGTACCATCTTTTCTGGATACAATTCGTTTGAACCCATGCTGACGAAAACCATAGTTCCAAGCAAGAGTTAATTCCGTCCACTAAAAGTCTTTTGGTCGACCAAAAAAGCGTGAAAAAAGGAACTATAACCAAAAATACAAACATTTCAGAGTAGAAAAATCATTCACCTTGACCGGGATTCGAACCCGGATCTCTCGATGTCCGTTTCCTCGAGAGTTTAAGAGGACGCCTTGTTAGCTTAGCTAGCTAAAGCGCTCCGCCGGAAATCGAGGGATCCGGGTTCGCATCCCGGTCAAGGCGAATGATTTTTACACTGAAATGTTTCATGGAAATGGACATCAGTGGATGACTTCGTTAAAAAGTTACTGTTGCGACATCAATCGCAGTTTCTTGGAATTTGTGCAACCAAAAACAACACACAAGATAGGTCGGAAAATTTCGGATGCCCATTCACAGAGCGAACAGACACACCCTCTTCAACATTTTTAAGAATTGGATAACAGATCGTTCTAGTAACGTGGATGACAGACTGATGGCAGTCACAATGAGTAACATTGGAGGTCGTCCAGATATAACTAGTATTTACAGAATCTCAATTAAATACAAAGAATCCTGATGAAAATTAAATGCACAAGAGGACCGAGGGTGGCTTGCTTGAGTCCAATGGCAATGCTGTCACCAGAACTTGAAATTTTGTACCGCTTTGATCATTCATATTTTTTGCGGACTTCAATCAGTAGGAAATTTTCCTAAACCGACGTCTGCGCTGCTCAGAATCTCCATTCGCTTCCAACGGAAATTTCGTGCTTCTTTGAGAATGCACCGCCATTTATGGCTAGTTGTGCGTCGCCGACGGAAAGTCAACCACTTGTTCTTGACCGAATCAAAGCTAGCCAAGGGCTGCCAACACACGACGGAGGTGTGCACCACTTTGACCATCCGGGTCGAGCATCGGTGATTTCGGTGCGGTGCGAGAGGCCGTGTCGCTAATCTCTCAGAGACAAAATGAAACGGGGACTCTTTTCAAACAAGTGCGCGGACATTTTAAGGAAATTAATTTCATCGACCACGTCAACCGAAATAATACTCCGGAAACAAGAGTGGGGCAGTTGCCCGGCGAAGCCCTGGAAAGCCCTGGAAAGAACGTAAGCGCCTTCGGCCTCCTCGTTCGACCGCCAACTAGTGACGCCAATTACTCAAAGCTTACTATGTTATCCGCGGCAGGGCACGCCACTACACGGAGGGTCACTAACTCGCCCCGGCCACTTGCCGAAACGGAAAGGGAGTAGAGCAATTACAGACGGCAGCATAAACACCAATTAACGAAATTATATGAGCGCTCCCCTGTTTTGTTCCCGAGGGTTCGCAGCCGGAGGGCATTCACGTCTACCCGAAAACAAACCTCCTTAGCGTTTTACCCGAAACAAAGCAAAGGGGGTGTGTGTCATGGGGGAAATAATTTGGAAATTATTTTATCATTAATTATTATTTGGTATTTACTAATGTACAGGGTGCGTTCAAAAAGTAATGCAGTTAAATTTATTGCATCGCTGCTATTAATGTGAGGGGGATCAGATTACTTGGAGCAGGCGGGGGACGCTAAGCATTGCCGCGAAACTGGTCTCAGTGCTCGCCAAGCTGTGGAAGCGGCAGGACGTCAGTTATTGTAAACATTACACACCGATTATCTCACAAAAGACCAACCGATCGGAAATTTCAAGTGAATTTTGCAACGTATTGAAAATTAACCTGATTATTTGGACAACATCAACACTGATAATGAAACCATGTTTTTTTAATACCACCCAGAAACAAAACGCCAAAGCCCTGAGCGGCACACCGACCAGTCCCCCAAGCCCAAAAAGGCAAGAATGAGCAACTCAAAATGAAAACAATGCCCATTGTCTTTTTCGACAGTAAAGGAGTGGTCCAGAAGGACTTTGTACTTCAAGAACAGACATTTAACTACTACACCTACTACTTGAATTTGCTGGAAATACTTCAAAAAAGGGTCATCAGGACGAGAAAAGACAGCCCCGACCTGATAACTCCATCATGACAACGCACTACGAGTCCGCGAGTTCCTGGACAAACACCAGGTGCCAATGCTGCCCCCCTTATAGTCTTGACGTCGCCCCAGCAGATTTCTTTTTGTTCCCTCGAATTAAGACAGCCCTGAAAGGAACCCGTATATCGTCCATGGATGTGATCTAATCAGTCGTGACCAAGACCTTAAGAGAGATCCCCGAAGACGCCTTCCAGGGCGCGTACCGCTCATGTCAATGCCACTGGAAAAAATGCGTAGAGGCCCAATGACAGTACTTTTGAGTATTTGCGAAAATCTGTTAAATGAATTAATAAAAAAATACAAGCATTAATTAAGGAACGCACCCTGCATTTATTATTGATATTGGCCATCTCATAAAACTGTATGTCGAGGAAATTGAAGAATGAGACGATGTAAAACTGCTGTAACCAGGATTTTGTATGGTTAAAGAAGTGCATAAACGTCTTCAGCAGCCAATGTCACGTCCTGGTCTTGCCTACCAATATAATAACAACGTGAGGCTGCAATACGTACTTCACTCCCGGTGTAGGCATGTAGCACGAATGACGTAACTTAAGTCTTCCATGTTGCCTTTGTGCTTCTAGCTATTCACAATCCAGGCCATTTAATAATATCATGACTTCCTGGTCCTTCGTGACGATTATTTTAGCAACGAGCGGCAATTCCAAGTAAGCATCCAAGCTCCTTTCACAATATACCGTGAATATTGGAAAACTGAAGATGAACAGATGATAACATTTTGTCTTTTACCTCTACTTGCACCAGACGCATTTCAGCACTTCCAACTGCTCCAAAGCATCGAGCCTTTGACCTTTATTTTTAAAATGACAAACTTTGGTCACAAAGTCACTTTTGTGGTCACTTTCCACGAGGTTCTTCGCAAATAGGGATGTATTGTTATTATTTTTTTCACAATTTTGGCGTTCATTAACCCTTCCTTGACAAATCAAACGGATTTTGAAATGCGTCCATTGCAAGGTTGGCTACGAAATGATGTATCCCTCCCACTCTTAGACCTACAAGGTCAGAGGGATACATCAACATTCTTCCAAGTCAACGATTGACACAAAAAGATGAAATTATCTTTTCCTCCCAGCTGTATTTTAATTTTTTTACCCCTCCACCTCTGACCAAATTCGATCTCTCCCTCGATCAGGAGTAGCAGGAAGAAGCAAAGTCAACATAGAGCAAGCAACTGATAGAACATTACTCGTAGAGATTAAAGCATAACCGACGAACATGGTCATTGTTCAGGTATACATGCCACCGAGCAACCACAAGGATGAAGAAGTCGATAGGATGTACGATGAGTTAGAGGATATAACCGCGTGTGTTCTTGCTGGGAAACATTTGATAGTGATGGGGAATTGGAATGCGACGGTAAACGAAGGAATAGATGGTGATGAGGTGGGCGACTACGGTTTAGGCACGAGGAATGAATGCGGGAAGAAAGCAATTGAATTCTCCAGAAGACAGGGGTCAGCCATCACCAACACATGGTTTAGACACCACAAAAGGGGTAGGCTAACATGGAAAATGCCAGGTGACTCAGAAAGGTATCAGTAAGATTATATTATTATTAGACACCCGTATAGGAACATTGTGATAAATTCGCACAGTTTCCCGGGAGCGGATGCGGACAATTTAGTTGTTATAAGATGTAACGTCCGTTTTAAAAAATTAAGGCAGGGGCGGTGGGTTAGGAAATGGAATTTAGAAGCATTAAATGGACTGACAAGGAAGCAGTATCCGCAGGCTGAAGAGAAAACCATGGATGACGGTTAAGAGCTGAGTAATGTCGAAGAAAAATGGGAATGTATCAAGAAAGTGATATCGAAAAGCCTCAAAAGAAACAAAAGGAGCCGTTAACGGGATAAGGATAGGGAAACCATGGGTCACGGATGAATGAGGTGTTTACAAGGACGGATGAGAGAAGAAGATGGAAGAATGTAAACACAGGGTTAGGCAAAATGAAGTACAAAGAGTTAAACAATAAGCTGAGGAGGGCCACAAATAAAGCAAAAGAAGAATGGTGGAAAACGCAATGCGAGGATATGGAAAGTTTACAGAAGAAGGTTGGAATTGGTGCTCTATACAGTAAGGTTAAGTTATTATCGGGAAATAGGAAGGCAAGATCAGTGCTAACAGTTAAAGATAAGTGGGGTAAGATAAAACTATACAAATAAATAATCCAAGACAGATGGAAGGAACATATAGAAACACTCTATGGGAAAGGACTTAGGCCAACAAGGTTAGACACAGAAAAGGAACATGACGAAGAAGAAGATAGCTTAGGTCCAGGCATACTCGACGATGAAATAGAAAGGACGTTAAGGGAGATAAAACCAAATAAGGACATGGTGGTAGACAACATTCCTGTGGAACTTTTTAAATGTTTAGGAAAATGTGGGAAAAAGACTCTACATGGACTGACTCGTAGTATCTATGAGGAAGGAATCTGGCTGGAAGATTCTGTAAGATCAGTGTTAGTTCTTATTCCGAAAAAGGTAAAGGCTACATCATGTGAGGATTACAGAAGAATAAGTTTGATATCCCACGCAGCTAAAATTATTCTCAGGATCATCAACAAAAGGATAGAGAGTAAGGCAAATGATTACTTAGGGGATTATTGGTTTGGGTTTAGGAAAGGAAGAGGTACGCGTGATGCCATTGCAGTAATGAGATCACTAGTCGAGAGGAATATAGAATACAACCAGGACGTATTTGCCTGTTTTGTGGATTTCGGAAAAGCGTTTCATAAAGTAAATTCGGAATACTAATGTGTGTATTGCAGAAAATAGTAATGGATTGGAGGGACAAGAGACTGATCCGTAACATGTACATGTCTCAGACTGCTCGGGTGCGAGTGGGGAACGGAGAGTCCGGATGGTCAGTGTTAGGAAGAGGTGTAAGGCAGGGTTGCCCATTGTCACCGGTGCTGTTCAACGTATATGTAGAGGAAATGATTAAAGAGGCATGGGAAGAACTGGAGGTAGGAATGAAAGTCGGAGGGGAGTTCGTAAAATCAGTTGGGTTTGCTGATGACCAGGCTTTGGTTAATTAGTCGCCCAAGGGGCTGCAAGTATTGCTGAGTGAATTGGATGTTCAGTGCGATATATATGGGATGAGAATCAATATTAATAAAACAAAGGTTATGCGATTTTCCAGAAAGAAAAAGGCTAAGCTAAACATTAAAAGAGGAGGGAAAAAATAGAGCAGATAGAAGAGTTTACATATCTCGGAAGTGTTTTGGACCAACGCTGTCAAAGTAGTGGGGGCGTAAGGAGAAGAATTGCGCTAGGCAACGATTCTCTCTCAAGGTTGAGGGAGTTGATGATGGGGACGTTGAGTAGGGAGATTGAGAAAAGGCTCGAAAACACTTTGGTATGGAGCGTAGCTATTTACAGCGCGGAAACGTGGTCACTGAAGCATGAGGATAGACGTAGATTGGAAGGTTTTGAAATGTGGGTGTGGAGAAGAATGGAGAAGGTGAAATGGACCGAAAGGAAAGCAAATTGGGAAGTACTGGGGATGGTGGGTGAGGAGAGGGGTTTGTTAAGACAAATTCTATGGAGGCAGGAAAAATGGATGAAAGGCGTATTGAGCGGTAGGGGAATGTTGAAGAAAGTAATAGAGGGGAGAATGTTAGGCAAAAAGGAAAGGGCAGGAACAGGATAGGGATGTTGAACGGAATGAAGGGAGGAAAGAAGTACACTGAGATAAAGAGGGACCTGATGTAGGGTAGGTTGCTGGATTTGGTTTTTTTTTGGAGTTACAAAATATTTATTTGATAGTTGTGTCCATCCAAAAACTTACCTTAAGTAGATTTTATTAGGGAGAATAACTAATAAAATATTCTACCAATTTATTCATAAAATGTAGTTTATCTAATACTAATTTAAATTAAGTAATTTTTTTATATGAGTAAGATAAGCATAATGATAAGAACACACGTCAGTTTAAGGTGCATTTAAGACTTTGAATATCGCTCGTGAGTTTATTTGGAAAGAGTAGAGAGGGGAATGGAATTGGAGTGGAGCGTGATTAGCAATAGCGTTGTCATCTCAGCTAATTTTCAGGTGAAAAGCCAAAAAAATAATGAAACTGTAATGCTGCAACGCTTGCATAGTTTGCTTGGCATTTTTCACGGTTTTTCCAACCTTCCCTCGCAACCATAAATTCCAGGTCACCTCCAGCAGGTTCACCCATGCCGAGATGCCCTTAGCACAACAAATGCGCACACGCCCGTGTTTCCGTGAGCAGCTTCGGTCCATTCGTCTCCGATGCCCTGCCGTGCGGAGGGGCCGGAGCGGGGTCAACGGAGTGAGGTCACAGTGCCATTCGCACGTGGGCGTGCGTGAGGGCAGTGTGCCTGCCGCCGGCGAGATCAGACTGGGTCATCGCGACCGGCGGACACTGATCTTCCTCCCCTTGACCTTTCCGTCGCCACTGACTGACGCAACCGAAGGGGGAGGTGTGGACGGACTCCGTCCGGAGTCCAGCGACTGACTGTCGCGTCGCTCAGGGCAACGACACAGAATTCCACAAGGCACCGGACGTTTGGGTAACGGAGTAGCGAACTGTGTTCAAGGAGGCAACCAGGGATCATCTTCAGGGTAGTTTCGGTCTCCAAGCACAGGATGATGAGCTTCGCTCGTAAATGTCCACTTTTGCTATAGGGATATTAATATGAAGCGGTAATTGGCTCCATCATAAATCGAATGGTGCAAAGTGGTACCCATGAAGTTTGTCGCGTGATAATACGAACTCAACGGACGTCGATAGTAGAAACGAGTGAAAACAATAAAGGATCACGCCCCGGCACGAGCCTCCACTCAAGAGCTTTGTTATCGCAGGGATAAAGAGTTTGTAGAAATATTAACTAGTGAAATTCTAAAATGTGTGGGCCAATATCCTCTGATGCTCCACGCAATATAAGCTGAAGAGTCGGCGAATATACAGTGTAGTCGGTATAGTGTCTTACGAAAATGAAATATTGGCAGTAAAACGGGAATTATTCAAATTATCATCCCAAAATAAAAACACGGTTACTGCAACTCTTAGCCAATGGTTATGGCCACAATGACTTTATGAAACTTAATGGAGCAGCAATCCTTTCTCTTTTCATGGTCCAATTTAACTCTCATATCTCACGTGTATATGCATGAATATAAGTATGTATGCATGTGGTGTGTGTGTATATATATATATATATATATATATATATATATATATATATATATATTATTATTAGGTAATCTACCGGTTAAGGTAGGTTTTTGGATGGACACAACTATCAAATATATATTTTGTAACTCCAAACAAAGCCCAATCCAGCAACCTAAACTACATCAGGTCCCTCTTCATCTCTGTGTATTTCTTTCCTCCCTTCATCCCATCCAACATCCCTATCCTGATCCTACCCTTTCCCCGCTTGCCCAACATTCTCCCCTCTATTACCTTCTTCAACATTCCACTACCACTCAATACGCCTTTCATCCATTTTTCCTGCCTCCATAGGATTTCTCTCAACAAACCCCTCTCCTCACCCACCATCTCCAGTGCTTCCTCATTTGTTTTTCTTTCGGTCCATTTCACCTTCTCAATTCTTCTCCACACCCACATTTCAAAAGCCTCCAATCTACGTCTATCCTCCTGCTTCAGTGACCACGTTTCCGCACCATACATAGCTACGCTCCATATCAGAGTTTTTACTAGTCTTGTCTTAACATCTCTACTCAACGTCCCCGTCATCAACTCCCTCCTCCTTGAGAAAGCCTCCATATATATATATATATATATATATATATATATATATATATATATATATATATATATACATCCATGTATACTCAGACCCACTTGTTGTCTTTTGAGTATTTAGTGACTTTCTTTAGGAGCAAAGTGATTACTTCCCATCGCTTCGACAAGCAGACATGGTAACGGAATACTGCTATTCCTGCAACCACACTACACACATCGGAAACATCATATCGCCGTAAGGTCTAACACCTAAAATTTAAAAAAAATTCAATTTTTGGCCCTAGAATTCTTCCTTGTGCAGAATACACCTAAGTTTACGCGTAGAATTAATCAAAACCGTGGATCAACAGGCCGTGCCAGGGTGTGTGATTCTTTTATGAAATGATGAGATGCTGAGTTTTACTCTTTTCCAATTTCCAGTTCCCTGAAACGAGTTATCAACGCTTTGTTACGTAATTTATTTATAGCCGTGTGTGAAATGTTGAAAGTCGCGTTATACGTGTACGAGGTGTGTTAAAAAATTAACGGGAATTTTAATTTTTCGGATAATAATATTTATTTATTCTTATACATTGATGTTGTCACCTTCAAAATTGTCACCATTGGAGATTATGCACTTGTGCCAGCGCTTCTTTCAATTCTCGAAACACTTCTCAAACTCGATCTTTGAGATAGTCTTTAGTTCTTTCAGCGATGCGCTTTTAATGTCATCTACGGCTGTAAAACGACGGCCCTTCAAGGTTCTCTTAATTTTTGGAAACAGGAAAAAGTCACACGGAGCCATATCTGGCGAATATGGAGGCTGGGGCATCGTTACAGTATTGTTTTTGGTCAAAAATTCACGAACAAGCAATGAAGTGTGAGCTGGTGCATTGTCGTGGTGCAAAAGCCATGAATTGTTTTTCCACAGATCCGGGCGTTTTTTTCGGATTTCTTCACGCAAACGACGTTGAACTTGTAGATAGTACTTCTAATTGACCGTTTGACCTGGCGGCAGGAATTCATGATGCACTATGCCATTAAAATCGAAGAACACAGTGAGCATAACCTTCACGTTCGACCGCACCTGTCGAGCGTTTTCCGATCTTGGCGAGCCAGAATGCCTCCACTGGGATGATTGATCCTTAGTTTCAACGTCATATCCATAGACCAATGTTCCGTCACCTGTTATAATACGTTTCAGTAATTCTGCATCGTCGTTTACTTCATTTAGTGACTCCTGAGCAACTTCCATTCGCCGCTGTTTTTGTTCAAAATTCAATAATTTTGGAACGAATTCTGCTGCCACTCGTTTCATACCCAAAAAATTGGAAAAAAATGACATGACACCATCCAACCGATACGGCAACATCATCAGCGACCTCTCTAATTGTGATTCGGCGATCGTTCATAACCATTCCTTTCACTTTTTCCACGTTTTCCTCGATTGTTCATGTGCTGGGGCGCGTGTTCAAGGTCTTCACGGCCTTCTTGGAAACGCTTATACCACTCGTAAACTCTTTATTTACTCATAGCAGACTCACCATATGCCTTTGTTAAAATTTCACACTTTGTTTAATTTTTTACGCAAAATTTGATACAAATTTTTTGATCCATTTCTTTTAACAAACGAAAAGCGCTCATAAAACTCGTCTTACCTTAGTGGCTATCACAGAGAAAGTCCACAATGAAAACAGCTGAGAGTTTTTTCATACTTCATGGGCATGTATAACAACATAATAAAAAAAAGTTAGACAATCGGACTCTCCAAGCCCGCGAAATGAAAACATTCTCGTTAATTTTTGAACACACCTCGTACGTAGATCCTGGTGACGTGGCCGTATTCAGACCGTTTCGTTTCCAAACCCGACGGAAAGAATCTGAGCGGCTGACCAAGGGTTTTCTTTTAAAATAAAGGTTGGCAACACTGCTGCAACTGCCGCTCTTCACGAGGCGCCTACGACGCAACATCATTCTCTGGGTTTAGTTCGCAGCGCAACCGCCGCCAGGCGCTCCGAACTTTCGCCTCGAACCCGGCATTGACTATTTTTTTTAAATAAACCCCATTCCAGGACAGGCTTCACTCTGCAAAACCTCCTTCCCCCTCCCCCCCCCTTTTCCCTCCCTCCTCCCCTCCCCCCTTAGCTCCCGTTTGCCAACACCTTTCCACATGATTTCGCTCAGTTTCCGAAGTGATGGCGTTTCCATAGAGACGACCGCCTGCTCATGAAGAGGTGGCAAAAGAGTACGGGCGAAATTCGGCCCCTCGAAGGATACCGTCGTTGCGAAACGCCCTACGGTGTGGAGTCACCCTATTCTCCGATGCAAACATAGAAAATACAACCGCCTACGCCGTATACCCAATGGACAGCACTGTCGACCCAAAGATTCGAGGGATTAAGTCCACTCTTCCGCCAATGGAAGAAATTATTATCATAACTTTAGTATCGTTATCGATAGTTGTCCTGTCAACGGGGATGTCAGTGGACACATACACTAAATGTCGCACCACAGCAAAGCTCCTCGTCACATGACGCTGAATGATGGCCTGCAACACTCTTCGCCCCATGCCGTGGTTTTCAATCATTCTTGGGAGTCCCATTCCAGAGACATTATCTTGGATTTCCCCACAATTAGGAAATGCCACCTTTGCCACAATTTTGCTGCTGAGAGTTTGGAACCTATTCGGATGCTATTTTTTGAATCACACGATTTTACCTTCAGGCCCTGCTACGGATCAACGCAGTCGGTCATGTTTGTGTGAGATCCTGTGGGAGGATCTCACACGAACCTCTCCGGTCCTCACACGATCTCCCATGACCTACTCCGGGACGCGAAGTAGTCCCCCAACTTTAAACGGCCGCGCTCTTGGCCGCACGGAATTCCCCTCTCCGATGACTCCAACCTCACGACTTTACAAAAGAAATCCGCCCGTTTTGCGATTTTTCTCGAGCCATTGAAAGCAAAGAGTGATTGCTTGATCTTTCTTATTTTCTCGGCTGACTTCCCACTGCGAGAGCACCGCGAGAAACTACAGATACCACAGTTCCAGACTCTTCCTGCTTCCTCAATCACACCGTAAAACTCGATACTGACTCTACATTCTCCCTCTTTTCTCTTACACAGTGTTACCACATTACATATTATCTTGGTCTTTCATTATGATTCCATATACTCATACTTCTGCTTTCTTGGCTTCTTTGGATTTTTCCCAACGACCTATCCTCTTTTACTTCCAATCCATAGAAAATTTTAGGACTTATTTTTTCATAAAACACGCAAATTTCAACACGCACTTAGTTAGAATTTTTACGACCCCAGGAGTGATTTGGAGATCCTGGTGCATTACAAAAAGATCTTAAGATGGACAAACACCGACGGAGGGAACGGAGCAATGTTAAACGCACTTGACTTGAAGAAGAAAAGAAACTGGTGAGCGAAATATTGAAGGAAATAGTAGGGTAAAATGCCGACACAGAATTTAAGACAATACTTGAGATTAATGGTCACCAAACTACATACCTATATATATATATACATATATATATATATATATATATATATATATATATATATATATAGTCTGACCTAAAGAAGGCCTCGGAGTAGGCCGAAAGCTTAAATCATCTACAGTGTGAGTGTCCTTTTACGTGTTATCTGTTTTATTCTGTGTTCTATTGTGCCGTCCAAAAGTTATATATTCATATTAATATACATAATTGAACGATTCGTATTGAAAAAATCAATGTAAAAAACAACAGTATAAAATAAATACGCACACTCAAACGGTGCCTTTTGGATTACATTGAAAACATTTTTAAAGCGGCATGTTCTAACTCTGCAACTAAACCAAAAGATATTTAAGAAAAGAAAAGCGCTCGAGGGACCAGATCCAACTTTGACGAATACAACAAACGGATCAACTTCGAATTGAATTTTTTCAAAAAAACAATAAACGTGAACCTGCCTTTTCCAGGAAGGCCCAAGCATCTCAAGAAAGCTTTTGGAGAAAGCCAACATGAGTTATTTTTCCGCTTTATTCATAATTGTTCCACTAATTTCTTTTAAAAAATCTCGTTATTTTTCCAAAAACTTGCCATTTTATTGGACTGATATCTCCAAATTTTCCTCGGCAAAAACAGGAAATAAGAGAAAAAGATATTCTTCTGACTAAATTTTCATGGTTGAATTGAACATTTCAAATTGAACGTCACTCGAATCAAATAGAAAATAAAGACTATTTAATATTAAAATTAGATTTATTCCAGGATTCCGATGACTAGTCCTAGTTGATACTCTCAAGAATGCGTGAAAGTGAATATTCTGAACAAAATTTCAATCCATAGCGTAAATTTCAGTCGCAAAATTCATTTAGCCATGATACCTATTTGCTATAAATTATTATATTTCCCAATAAATGCTTTGAATTATTTTATTTACATTTTAAAATTAATGAAATAACCCCACGGTAGGCTTATCAAACGTTAACGAGGTGTTTAAATCCACAGTTCATTCTGGGATCCTGCGAAAGAGGTCAAGAAACGTCGCCACCGAATGATATTAACCCTGGGAAAACAATGCATCTGCTACATGGTTCTGCTCTGAGACAGGGCTAGAAGATCGACTATTCCGAGTTCACGTCCCATTACAAAATAAGTGAGGATAAATTATTTTGCTTTCCAGTTCACTACCGACGCAAGATCTTTTTATCCACAAATAACACAAAAATTTTTCACAAGGTGACCTCTTCAAGATCGTATGAAGCACTAAAAAAGTACTTGCCACTCATATTTTACACTCTCGAAAATTTTTAAGGAGAGTGAAAGAGTGACGGTCCGAGGAGGCTTAGCGGTGCCGAAGAAAGACAGGTACCTAAAAAAACACGTAAAAAAAGAGAACAGGGATAAATTGAATCTGGAGCGAATATAAATTTATGGCTCGAAAAGTGGTCGCTTAGGCAGGAGGATGAGCGCAGATACAACTCTTTTGAGATGTGAGCGAGAAAGGGAGACGAAGAAGCAGAATTGATGGAATAATAAGGAATATTGGAAGTATAAAGAGAATACTGTTTCGGAATTCCTAGCTGGTCCTTGGGATTTATTTAGTAACCACTAGATTTGGGAGAACACCAAGCAGTCCTGATCTCCATGGGTTCGCCACGCTAACTGCCTCTGATCTGTAGACTGCTTATAATGGCAATGTACAATATGTTGGCCTACGTCAATCTCTTACGATGCCTCTCTAACGCATGTCCTTTTTTTTGCATACGCGCACACAGTAAATATTCACGTCCATCACTTAGACACAGTCGCAATACGTATACGTACAGAGTACCATAACAAGAAACAATACTTAACCTCAAATTTCAACAAAATGATTTTTGAACAGAAAAATAGGTCACTTCGCTTTCATACACACGCGTGTCTACGCGTAACACCAGAATATCCTTGAGTTACGGTGGGGGTGCGCGGGAGAAGGAAAGCAAGCGATCAAGTCTGACTGAAAGCCCTCCGAAACGTCGTGCATCTCAAGAGGGTGCGCACGTTCCATTTGACACAAATGTGGAACATAGGCGGCAAGGGTTATGAGCGTTTTATTTTAAATTCGAATGCTGTGTCATTAATTCGGGTAGTTCATTCATCTCTGCTGTCCCTTGGGCAATTCCCTTATCCCACCTCGGAGAGAGCGAGAAAGAGAGCGAGATAAATTAACGAGGATGAAAGGGAGAGGGCAGAGGGAGCGCGAGAGAGAAATGTGAAACCGTGAGCGAGGTTGATTCGCGAATACACGGCGGTGGATAAAAAAATTGAAACTCGAGAGACGTAAACAGAAAGTTATAAGGGGAGGGCGACGCAGAGACGGCGTGAGGGCGGGGCGTGAATGTGAGGTGAATATTCGAAAACAATTGAGAGGGCTCTTCGCGCTCCCAACTTTAATTCTCCGGAGAAAAAAAACAGAAGACGGTGGATATAATTATAAAATGAGGGGAAGAGTGCGTACGCATTTGTGCGTGTATGTGAGAGAAAAGAAGGATAAGAGGAAGCGAAGAAAGGTAGGTGAGAGAAAATGGGAGAGATGGATATCGAGAAAGGGAGAGAGGAAAGGAGTTAAGGGTGGATACGTAAAGGGCCGAGTTACTAATGAGCAAACGCGTGGAGGGAAAACAAGTGACGGCAAGACTGCGGAGGTCGTCGCACTGTTTCCCCCGCTCTCTGCCGCGAGGTCATCTTCTTCTTGGGCGGACTGGCAATACGAATACGTGGACGAACCTTTCGCAGACTGTGTTAATGAGGTGGAAGCATCTCATGCCGCAGAACCCTATTCCAGGGGCAAGAATATATATATATATATATATATATATATATATATATATATATATATATATATATATATATATACATACATATATATATATATATATATATGTATATATATATATGTATATATATATATATATATATATATATATATATATGTATATATATATATATATATATATATATATATATATTTTTTTTAGGTAATCTACCGGTTAAGGTAGGTTTTTGGATGGACACAACTATCAAACAAACATTTTGTGACTCCCCACCTAGCAAACTAATCTATATCAGGTCCCTCTTCATCTCGGTGTACTTCTTTCCTCCCTTCATCTCGTCCAACATCCCTATCCTGTTCCTACCCTTACCTCGCTTGCCCAACATTCTTCCCTCTATTACCCTCTTCAACATTCCACTACCGCTCAATACGCCCTTCATCCATTTTTCCTGCCTCCATAGGATTTCTCTCAACAAACCCCTCTCCTCCCCCACCATTTCTAGTACTTCCTCATTTGTTTTCCTTTCGGTCCATTTCACCTTTTCCATTCTTCTCCACACCCACATTTCAAAAGCCTCCAATCTACGTCTATCCTCCTGCTTCAGCGACCACGTTTCCGCGCCGTACATAGCTACGCTCCATATCAGAGTTTTTACGAGTCTTTTCTTAACATCCCTACTCAACGTCCCCGTCATCAACTCCCTCCTCCTTGAGAAAGCCTCCTTGCCTAGCGCAATTCTTCTCCTTACGTCCCTACCACTTTGACCGTGTTGGTCCAAAACACTTCCGAGATATGTAAACTGTTCTACCTGCTCTATTTTTTCCCCGCCTATTTTAATATTTAGCTTAGCCTTTTTCTTTCTGGAAAATCGCATAACCTTTGTTTTATATATATATATATATATATATATATATATATATATATATATATATATATATATATATATGCAGAATTTTAACGAAAATATTAGTTTCCACTAAGTACTTCACTTGATACTACTGCCATTACGCAATAACGTTTATAGGCCGCGCATGACTGTTCATATTTTAAAATCGTCATTCCTGCGTTCAATTGATCCAAAATGGAAACATTATAAAAAAATAAAGGAAATGTTTTTCATATCCTTGAAAAAAAATACAATCAAAAGAACAAAGTGGATACACACACAAAAGTGTATATCACACACACACACACACCTTTGACTTTCTGCTTCCGATGTGATTGAATCGCACATATTCTATAATTTATTCGCGCAATAGGGTTTTCCACGAGCTCCACTAATGCCCCCACGGAACCATGGTGCTCTGAGGAAGCTCGTGTTTTTCCATCATCGTCATCATGAGAATTTCAATCCGCAGATTGGTTCCACTGCAGCAACCCTAGTTCTCCCTTGGCCTACATAACTCTCCTAGTTCTCTCCCTCGGCTTTCTTCCTCATGACGACGCAATTTTTCTTGT
Organism: Hetaerina titia; assembly: GCA_037158775.1. Classification (NCBI taxonomy): domain Eukaryota; kingdom Metazoa; phylum Arthropoda; class Insecta; order Odonata; family Calopterygidae; genus Hetaerina; species Hetaerina titia. The sequence goes on from CM073768.1 coordinate 138,710,146, forward strand.
CTCTTCTACACTTCATGCTAAATTAAAAACCAAGTATGCCTCAAGGTATCCCCAATTAATGTGGCTACTATTTCCTTTTGCTGATTAATATTTACCTCAAAATTAATTGATTGCAATTCCTATTCTAAAAAAACTTTAAAATGCCATAGTGTTCAATCGATGCACAATCATTTAAAAGAATATTATTTATCATGATGGACCATCAATTTAGTGATTGAAATGGAACAATTGAAAGGGTAACGGAAAGGAAAACATAGAAAAAGGCATGGCATTTTAAAGGAGAATTACCTGTAACTAAAAGTACTAGAAAATATGAGAAATAGATAAATGTTATATACATAAACAAAATTCAAGAAATTGTGGGAGATACGGCAACAGTAACTTTTAACGGAGTCACCCGCTAACATGCATTTCATTGCAACAATTTCAGAGCGTAAAAATCATTCGCCTTGACCGGGATCCCGGTGCATGGCACTCAATAAAGGAAGAATAAAGCAAAACACTGATATTATCCCAAAGTGCGTTCTCGTGAAATTACATTCTCTCATTTTATTACAAAAAAAATTTATTTCTGGGTTCATCCTGTATGAGATGCTAGAATGAATGAATTAATACATGCCAAATATGATCAGATGCATCGCACTTGCTGCTATATTTCATTGCTCCTGGCAAATTTTCCCCGAAATATTTATTATATTCCTCTCATGTTAAACGGAATTATTTTGAAATTACGAAGGAAACCGTGGTGGAGACTCATTAAATTGGAAGGCCTCCAGTTACAACTCTGGCGAAGGGATTGGAAGGGGGAACGAATGGAGGAATTAGGGGGAGGGCTTCAAACTTACATTTGACAAGAGGACTGGTCAGTAACGGGTACGCTTTTTTGCAGATGAGAAGCTTCCAGATCCAGGAAGGAGGAAGGACCTCCCGAGGGGTAAGAAGGGAGAAACGTCGCGAGATCCGTCTCATCAATAGAATATAAAATATGTCTATTTGATGCCTTTTCGGCATTATTATCAAATTTGATACACATTTTCGACCGTTATCCAATCTGATAGAAGGAAGAGAATTAGTGGGCTCACCAGAAAGTAACTTACGTTTCGGCCTAGCATGGGCAAGGCTAGAGCCACTTTCTTGATGTCTAAATGTCCCTACACTAAGTACGCATCCTTCGGTCGTGGTGTATTAACCGTGGTTCTTCTACTTTGCTCGTTGCAAAACTGTTAAAATGTACGCTATAATAGAATATCCTTCTAGTAGTGAAGTGCGATCGGTGGTTATGTTTTTTACTCGCAAAACTACAAGCCAATTGAAATTCATAGGCAACTTAGTGAAGTGTACCGAGACGGAATAATGAGTGAAGAGCAGAGAGAGGCGGTGGTGCATTCAGTTTAAAAATGGCCACAGCACCAATACTCACGAAGAGAACCACACTGATCTGCCTATACTTGTTACAATTGAACTGAAAATGAAATACAAAAGTAAAATTTCGTGAAAACAGCCGATTTACAATTACTTATCTCTTGTTAATCGTGTATAATGAATTTGTGTCTGTCTTTATGTATATATGGGTAGGTATCTATGTAATTATAAGTTTTGTAGCCAATAAAGAATGTATACGACGACGAATTAAAGTGAAGAAGGGGCCATTAGGTCTCAATTTCGCCCAAATAAAGACCGCTATCCATCTATCTTATATGAACTACAGGACTGCAGTCGCCATCGTCAACCGGTGAGTACATCCTTTTGATTATGCATCCCGCAAGACGCAATTGTATTGTGGATGGACGAGTGGATTTGTCAAGGGGCACAAGCACTCCAGAAAGCCAGGGGATTTGAGGCTTCTCTGAGTTTATTTAGTTATCGGCGACAAGCGCTGAAGAAGAAATGGGATATTTACGGGGGGAAGGGGAAAGGTTAAGGGGGTCATATTAGGCACGGGTGGGGCTGGTCCATGGGATGGGGCTAATCCGGTGATCCCGGGTTTCAAATGAAAAGCGCCTTCACATTCGTCTCTATAACGGTACATAGCACACTGGGCTGTTGAAGAGAGCGGTAATGATTGGCAAGAGGATGATTGTTCACAATTGAAAGTCGATGTTTCACGTGTCTCAAGCTATTTGCTTGCAGATGTAATTGATCTCGAGAATGCGTCGAATTACCGCAAAATCCATTGAAATATGGAACCAGAGGTAATGCATGTTCTTCTTGCAAGGGAATTAGTCTTCATTTTTCATGTAAGGGATGCGAAAAATTTGTTTTCAATGACAAATTCCGTTATTTTTTGTATTTCAGTGGTTTGCACTGCTCTCTTTTCAGCGGAAAACAGAACCCAAGAGAAAAAAATGAAAACAAAAGAAACCAGGAATTTATCCGTAAATAAATTTCCGTTAATAAAGCACCAAAAAATTTGGTTCTTTCCAAAATTAAAATCAACAATATTGAAAATGTTAACAAATTAACTTTACATTAAAAGATGCAAGGGCATTAGAAAGACCGAAATCAACTATACGACACTTTAAAATTTTAAACCCTAGAAAAATTAGCACAATAACTTTATAACAATAATTACGAAAAGGTTTTTAAGGATATAATGCGAAATTCTCATCCATTGCAAGCGTAAACATTCCTGTTTCCTGAAGAATTGGCCAACAGGTACTAGGGGAAGGGGGGCCAATTTGAGAATCCCAGCGGCAGTTTCATATAGGATGATAATTAATTATTCATTTGACAGTAGTTTGAATCGTAGTTTTGGCTTACAGAAAATATGTTTACTATCTTATTTTCTAATTTGTGAAAGGTACACGGTCAGTTCTTCAGGTGCGTAAAACCAAGACTAGACCAGAAAGAGCATTGGTTTTTTTTGGGGGGCATAAAAGCAGAATTAAAGGTCGAATGAATGAATTAAAAATATAGTGAACATAAAATAAAGTAATTACGGATGTTAAACAAATGAAATTATATGCAACATAGATCATTTTCTAGTGAATGCGGGAAACCTACCAACATTAACCCTGAAAGAATCAAATCAGCTATTTTCAGCAACAAAACTTGATTAATGAGAACAGGTCGCTGAGGATTGGATTACAAAGAAAGGAGAACGCGTTATTTGCCGAGAAAGATTCCCGAACCCGTTTGTTTGAAAGAGCCAAGGGCTTCAATCGGGATTCGTCGGTTCGGTTGGCCGTTCCTTTGACGGTCGGCCCTGTTCCATCGCCATCGTACGAGCGATAATTGCCATCCGATGCGATTCGGATTGGAGCGCCTGAGGCCTCAAAGGGTCGCCGGCGAAGAACACCTTTCCCTATGCCAAAGCGAATGAGGAAACCTCCCACAAAACGATTCATTTTCGTCGAGGCCATTAAACAAAGGCGAGGTTCGTTTCCCGCACGCCGCGGGCATCGGACGAAGACATCCCAGTTCCACTAAATATGGAACACCTTCAGAGAATCGGGATGCAAAGCTTTGTGGACGAATAAATGAGTGGAAGCGGATATCCAGGAGTTTCAGCAAATGAAAAGCAAGTGAAAGGACGCGCTCACGTATACTTTTAAACGTTAATAACTAATTATTTACCACATAAAGGGTATCATTCGAAAGACATTTCAAAACCTTCTAAAAAATCTGACATTAATTCATTCACGGCCTTATTTATTTTATCTTTAAGACGAGGCACTTTTAGTTTTATACGCACGATTTAAGTGTCTTCCACATGCTTTGAGGAAACTTCGTAAATGTAATTATTTTTTTGCAAAAAGATTTCATCTAATGTTTTTTATTTTTAAGAGATAAATATTTTTTCATCTCTTAATTTTATCATTATGAGGGACAAGTTTTTACTCAAACTTAAAGCAAGGTAAGACGTGACAATCTTTTGACACAAAAACTACCTGGGCGGGATTTAGGTGAATATCTTTTAAATGTCCATTTATTCAAATTTTGCTCGTTATAAACGACTATAGACCCTATCTATAATCGGCAAAACCAGAGAGAATGTTAAAAGTGATTTAGTGAGAGTGACGACATTAAACATATTGGTTATGCATAATAAAATAATTGAATAATACTGTTTCTCAAAAATTTAAGATTAATGTAAGTACACGATTGGCCATATATCCAGATTTATATATATATATATATATATATATATATATATATATATATATATATATATATATATATATATATATATATATATATATAACGAGAACACATAAAAATTGTGTCACATATTGTGAGTGTTCTTTTTATGTGTTCTGGTACTGTGTGTTACTGTCTAAGTTATATATACTATATATTTATATATATTATAGTTATATATATGTATACATGCGTGTGTCTTTTCCAATAATTGCCGCCTCAATATAATTGACCATATTATCTCATCACCGTTTGGCTGCGAAAAATAAAAATAAATTCTCCAAATTAGCGCAGTACACCTGCCACTAAAATTTAACCTCCACATGTCGACAGACTTAGTCCCGAATGGGCTTGGCCTAAATTATAATTTTAAAGTGACCCCTTATGCCCTGAAATGAGGCAAAAATATTTTTAAATGAGCAATTTTCTCCCTTGAAAGTCATCGTACAAAATCTTTAGTAAAGCTTTCTACTCCGCATACCCCCAATTTTCACCATTGTCTATCATTACCACAGCGTGTCTCGTTTCCCAACCCTCCTATTCTACCTTTTTTCCTATACAAACCTGACCTTTCGACCCTTTTCCACTTACCCCACTGCTTGGTTTTCCTCCAAAACGCACTCCGCAGCCGGAAGATCGTCCACTCCCTCTTAACCAAACAACGGACCTCTCTGAACAAACATCTCATGAAGAAGTGTTGAACCTTCTTTTGTCTCCCTTGACCTCAAGTGGAAAATTGCTCCTATGCAAAGCCTTTTTCTTTTTCATCAACTACGCCACCACTCTTGCCGATACCATCAATGTTGGCCGTAACTTATGATGTAAGGAATACACAACCTACACGCTAGCAAGACTAGGAGTACTTTCTCTACTACTACTTCAGTTGCCCTCACCCAACTTTAACTAAGATACCCATCCCTCATCAACCGAGATCTTTCCATCCCAAAATAATCTAGTTGCAAAGATCCAAAAGATCTTCATCAATCTCCTCCTCTCCAAAATCTCTAGTTCTTTCGTCATCAATTTTTTAAAATCCAGTTACAATATTTCCACGGTTCAATCAACGGCTTTAAAAACCTCATCAAAAACTACAACATCTTCATCACTTCGGCAATTACAGCTTCACAGTTGTAGTAATTAACACCTCAGAATATATAAATGAGGTTATAAGACAGCTTAAAAACATGTCCTGATACGCAGCCACCCCAAGTGATCGAAACCCTATCTTTCAAAATAAATTATACCCTTTCATAAAGACAGAGGTTCCCGTGAAGGACTATCCAACGAAGACATCTCAATTCTTTTCCCACCTAATCTCAGCACCCCGGTGCTGGCCTCGCAAATTCTCCCAAAAATTCATAAACCTAACATTCCTGGCCGACTGATTGTTTCCTCCGTTAACATCCTAACGAAACGCATCTCCGCACTTGTTGATTCCCGTCTCCAACTCCTTTTCCAATCCCTGGCGTCATACATAAAAAACACTATTTCCTGGATCTTTCCTAGATGCACGTACAGCTATCCTCGATTCAGAAGACATCTTCTCTCTTCAACATTTCCTTAGCAAATACCGAACTCCACAAGTCCCTAACACAGATCTCCCTTTAAAACTGACAAAGATTCACACAAGTTTAAATACGCAATTATTTCACATTTAACAAAGCCACTACAGTAAGATTAAAAAGTTTGCCATGGGATTACGCTCAGTCCTAAATCTCTTCTCGGTCATACGAACATTTTCTATCCCGCCAAACTATGAAACCCATACATTGGCTAAGACACATAGATGTATTTTTCTCGATTGATAACATGGTATTGACACCCTTCAAGTGTGTATCTCTTCCCTCAATACAATATCCTCTCTTTCCTTCAAACCCTCCGTTTCTTCCACTCACATCTTATTCTTAGATGTTCAAATGTTCCTTCTCGGCATCAAATTTCACACGGCAGTTCATATTAAATAAAAAAACAAACAACTACATTTTCTCTTCACCAGCTGTCACCCTCTACGCACTAAGAAATAATTTCCGTATTCTCTTTCGATCCAACACCACCGCATCTAAAATAATCTTGATTCTCTGAATACATTCTTGTCAAGATAACATGCCTCTCTTATCCGACGTTATTGTCCTGTACTGTCCTGTACATCCGACTCTCTCCTGTACAAAAATCATAAAATATAAATACATCCCTAAAATATCCAAAAGGAAAAATAAACACTCGTTTTTTTCTATTACACAGCCTACTTCCCAGTCGTGCAGTCCTTAAAAATTATTCTTAGAGCTCTTTATCCTATTGATTGCAACAACAAAACCATCCGCCAACATTCTCTTCCAAATTCCCAACTGTAACATTTAAACGTCCAGCAAATATTTCCAATACTCTTAAATCCATCGAGCCCCTTTCTAAATATACTCCAATTTCTAAACCCCTGCAACTTCGTGCCCCTTGCTCCATTCTTGTCACAAATACCTTTTCCGCAACGGCACATCTTCAAATATCTCCCGTCCCTCCCGACTACTTCCAGCATTTCTAAAAATGTATTACACCTAATAGGATGCACACAATCACAAGCTTTTTATATTGGCCAATGCACCCCTGAATCAATCATTGAGCATCCTGTAACCAATCCTCCCCGTCCGTCTCACTTTTAGTTTCCAGATACACAGTTACCCACAGCAAAACTCTTGATAATAGATATACGTAATATATTATTTCCTCCCTCCCCTCTACAGCCACGTCAAAGCAATTAATGACACTGATTTTAACTTGCATTTAGCCATTAAGTCCTAACAGCATACCTAAATCTTTTCAATAACTAATACCTGCTTCTCCTGTTCCCTCTACAACCATTCATCCATTATTCACGCTCCTCTGTTTAACATAACCCCTCCGCATATACCCACTCTTCTCATCTTTCCCTCACTCACCTCCAATATTCTGCTGAAGGTGGCTGGTAAGTATTCAACATATATATATATACATATACATATATATATATATATATATATATATATATATATATATATATATATATATATAAGTATAGTATTCAACACACACACACACTATATATATATATAAGTATAGTATTCCATATATATATATATATATATCATAAGTCATCAAATGAAGGAGAGGTGCGTTTTCTTTCATTTGGTGGATATACAAAACTTCCACGAAGTGAAGCTTGTAAGGTTTACATACATGTATAAAACTATTCAACAGTCATCACCATTACGGATAATGTTGAACTATATTTGAAAAGAAGAAGTGAACCAAACACTAAAAAAATTAGGCAATTACATACAACGCATAGAAACGAAAAATGCGGAGAGCCTTCCTTTTGAAAAGTTACCTTTCAACAGCCCTCGAAAGAAGCGTCACGCCGTTTCATAGCGAACCGTGATCGGAAATTTACAGAAGAGATTTTATTCATTGGTGCATCCAAGGGTTTAGTATCTAAAAATCGAGGATGCCATTAAAAAAAAGAAAAAAATCTCTCGTTATTAAACACTAAAAGTATGAACACGCTATTCCGAAAACAGTGAATAACACGCTTCGAAATGGAGTTGGGCCTTGCGTTTGCAAAGCGATGATTGGTGGTTCATATATATATATATATATATATATATATATATATATATATATATATATATATACACACACACACACAAGCACAAGGTATGCTACGAGCATCCGTAGAGAGGGAACGGACCTCTCTGTGAGATTTTATTTTTGATCTTGTGCAAGTAAAAATGCAGAGCTCGATAGAACAAAGATTTGCGATCAAGTTTACCGTGAGACTTGTAAAGACCGCCCCGGAAACTGTTTCTATGATTAAGACTGCTTGCGAAGAAGATCAGATCGGCAAGTGTTTCGGTGGTACAAGGCCTTATTGGGAGGCCGGGAAGAGGCCGACGACGAGGACCGCCGTAGGACGGCCATCCACGACCACCACGGACGACAATGTGATGCGAGTGAGGGAACTATTGAACGACGATTAAGTGTTTCTTTAATGGCCGATATTTTAAACATTCCGAAACCCCAAGTTTATGAGATCGATTTCGGGGCAATGGACGGGATCAAAGCAGCTTGCACCGCGGCTTTAAAGGATATATTCCGAAGGAGGCCTACCGCAACGCATTCGAGAGCTGGAAGTCCCGCTGGAGCCGATGTATCGATGCTAAAGGAGCCTATTTTCAAGATTTTTAAACACTTGAAGCGAAAAACTCAACAATTCATTTGTAATAGACTTTATGACATTACTTTCAGGACAAATTTGTACATAAATATACGTGTATAGAAATATGTATACACACACACATATTCATTCACTTGCTAGCCACATGCATCCCTTCCTTTCCTCCCGTGAGAATGTTTGTGGTGTTCCTGTGTTTTTGCTTGTCTATTTTCTATTTGGAGACAGTTCTATTTGGAGAGTCTTAGTCTCAGCTCTCTCGGGGAGAATTCTTTTTCAAGAGGGCTTCTAGGGTAGGCATCCTATCCAAAGTATTGGGAGTCGTCGGGTGGAGAATTGAGTTGGAGTTGAGTAGAGAATAGTCGTTCCAGTGTGTTAGCTGGTGACTATGGTTTGATCAGGGTGGTGAGTATTCGTCCTAGAGCATGTCAGACACTCACATCACTGAGGCTCGGGAGGGGAAGACGCGACACGGGCAGGAGAACTTCTTCATTACTGGAGGAATGGGTGCAAGGATCAGGAAAATGCCACTCAAAGCTTTCTTTTTTGGTTCAAAACCAAATCCAACGGCGGATAGGTAGACTGAGGGGAAACCGATGAAATCTACAAACCTACCTTGTATTAAATGTTTGAGCAATTTTTCTCCGAAGATTGAAATCGTCGAGCGTCCATAAATCATTTATTCGGGTTTATTTTAGTTAAAAAGGGAAAGTTGCGGGATTCAAGAAGGCGGCCGTGTTGATTTCTATTTCATTTAATTCTTTTGTATCTCGGAAATAACTACGCTAAAATCTACGCTATCCTGATTGACATCGGGTGCTCTTTCTAAATGTGAACTTGCTAGCAAAGTTTATTCTTGGAAAGCAACCAATGCACAAGGACTTACCAAACATAGTTACCACCTATTTACTTGAAATTTTATGTTTTTATTAATATTTTCATTTGTTAATTAAGGTTTTATTAATAAATCTCTTATCGTATCTCTAATATTGAGAAAGGATATTCCTTTTTTAATTCTCGAGAGTTCTTTCACTTTCCGAGAGAGATTGCGGATCTTTAACTTAGTCTCAGCAAATTATTCGTACCCTGTCTCTGCTCTTTCTACCACAAGACCTTACTTCACTACTTCTTCGTCTTAGTTCACTTCGAAAATTCAATATACGAAGTCATATATGGTAAACAGAAAGTTTTACAGTATGAATACAGCAGTTGGCATTAATTAATATTCCTTTAGTTAAGAATCGCATTTAAGTAGTTGAATATTAAAAAAAGGATCCATACTGAAATAGGATAGATAGAGAAAAAAACGGTTACGAAACAGATTCAGCAGGGCAGTTTGGCCAGTGTATCACTTTATCGATTAATTTAAAAATTCAGTGAGCATTTAGCTGAGAAATTTTCTCTCTTCATCGCTTACGTCAGATATTTTCCACTTCCTTTCACCGCGGTGGAAGAGGGTTCGCGCGCGCCAGCCCCCCCCCCCCTCCTTCACCCACCCTCTCCCCGGCGCCTATACCGCCGTGCGGGGGAGGGGTGGGTGGCGGCGCCCGCTCCCCGTCTCGCCCAACCCAGGGTGCTCCTCCCGCCGCCACCTCACCTGCATCCCATCCGCCGAATCGATACCATGGCAACCCAACCGTCGCCTTAGGTCCCTCCCCCATTGCGACCCCTCCCCAACCCCTCCTTTGCCCCCCGTCCCCATCTCCGCCTCCTCTCACATCCGAAGCGCCGTCGGATTAGAAAGCGTTCGGTCAACTCCCCGCCCCTCTCCGCGGGAAGTCTCGACTGAGTGCTGGCGAGCACGGGAATAGGCGCCGGTATCGAATTTCGCCCTCGCGCGCCTCCGCGGGCCACATTGATGGCTTTCCCGCACTACAAGGTGCACAACGACGGCGTTGCGATAAGGGGGCTGCCCGTGAACTGTGCTATACTTATGGGCAGAGGAGTGATAAGATATTTATTACCTAACGGAGGAGAGCGGCTTGGAGGTATCTCACGTAAGGCCTAATATTGCCTCATTTCAGCCAATCTTGAGGACGAATTATCCTTGATCAACCAATAAGACGTTGTGAAAAAAACTAAAAAATCAATACCACTCTTTAATAAGTACTTACTCAGTTATCTTCCCGAGGTTTTGAAATGTATGCTTCATTTTACTTTCACGCATTCTTCGGTTGCTTGAATTAAAAATAGTCTCAAGAATGAGAACTTTTTCGAAATAAACTGGTGACTGAACTGTCAGTAATGGCAGTGGAAAATCTGTCGTCAAATCTCAAACACGTTATCTTCTCCTTTTTTTAAAGAAGGAATATGTGTCGGTATGATATAAATAATCATTACAGGAGTGCGAGTTTTAAAGTTAATAGCATCTTTAGGGATCCTTGAGAAGGGTGAGATGGAAGAGGTAGACATAACCCACCCAATATTATCTTGCGTAATTTACTGACGGCCCCCCAGATTGGTTGGGTGGTCCATTGGCTGGCGCCGGCGGCAATTTTTGGATTTCGCTCTCCCTCCGCGAGAGCTGCGACTCGCCCGCCCCTTCCCTCTCGCCCGGGGCTGGCCAATTTTTCGCGCCCCCCCACCCTCCGGCTCCCCCCTCCATTCCCTCACTCCTCCTCCCCTCCAACCCTCCCTTGGAGCCGGCACGTGTCGCAGGGGAGGAGAAAGAAGTGCGGAGGGGGAAGGGAGTGGTGATGGCGAAAATAGAGGGGGTGGAACGGGTGGCATTGTGGGTTCAGGGGAGGAAGGGGAGGGAGACCTTGGCATCCCCCGTCCTAAGAGCTGACTCCCGAGGATTCATTTTTCGATCGGCGATTGTTTCTCCTCCTGCATCCAAGGGCGACGGACGGCTTTCATGCGGCGTCGCTCACATCACCGCGAACGCTCTCATAAATCTGTCGTCGCTTGGTCCATACGTATGTCACCCCACACTTCGAATGGAACTGCATCCTATGCAGGAATTTCGACACCGGAAAAAAGGAAACCGCGGGAGATTATATTTGCGAGAAATCTCGCGGCACATGTCTCAGCCGTCTCGACCGTGATGCAGGCCTCTACGACATTCAAAGGGCAAAGGAAAGGTACGGCGGTTGAACCGGTCCAATGCAATTGGGCGGAAATCAATGAGTCTGGGTTCGAATCCTTGTCAGGACAAATTATTATTCCACTCAGAAAATACTCGCACATTTGTGCACAACAGGAAGTGACTTAAGTTGTGTTAATACTAAGAAAAATAATTCAAGCCACAATCTTTGCGATCATATTGTTTAAATGGAAAGGTTAATCTTGGATTCTGATCCTCCCAAACCAGGGTAGGGTCTATTCCAACACCACAATTAGGAATCAAGTTAGAGCAAGCTCACTGTAGACTCATTTAAGCAATCGGTTCATGAGGGATTATTTTTAGTTCCTTAAAGAAGTGCCGACATAGAAGCATCACAAATTTCTCTCAGTCTCTCCTCCGACCCTGAGAAAGTTGTCTAATGGATGGGATGTCGCAGCTTGCGAGAATAAATTGTGGTAATTGGCAATTTCTGGAACACCTCTGCCGCCCCTCACTGCGGATTCTGAGCGCATGGGGACATCAAGAGAGATTTGCGGTGAACGAGGCGTTTGCAGGAACTGGTGGTGGACTGGCGCACGATGTATATCACATGACGTGGGAAATCGAAACCGGCTGACATTCGAGAGTGTGGAATATGGAAAGGGGACAGGGGCTTTGCGGCAGGCGGGTCGCGGGAAGGGGGTAGGGGAACTGGGAGGGGAGTAGGCCGGCGGAGCGTGCATTCGCCACTCGATTCGCCTGCGAAAGGAACGTAGCACCAAAAGCGCAACGGGCGCTAATGATCCATGAACCCTTGGACCCTACGCCGTCACGGGTTATTTATCCAAGGATTAAGTCGTTCGAATAACCGTCCACGTCGACCCGGTCCCACAAGATGAGAAATAAAGAGCCGGACGGGATCGGGATGGTACGGTGGATAACGCACTGATTCCCCCCCCCCCCCGAGGGCCCAGATACCACTCCTGGAGACGGCAGATATTTTCCAGTGATATACAGAACCCTACTTGAGGTATTTTGTGGAGATCATTTTGAGTGAATACACCATCCATCGGATGGGACGTTAAACTGCGGACCCCTTGGCGCCTTTCGTTAATAGGGTAGGCTAAAAAATAGAGATAAAAAGACTATATGGATTTGAAGGGTTGCAGGTAATTAGTCCGCTTCTCCCTCGCCTCCAGTTGATCCCTCTGAGTTAATTTTTGTTCACTCAACTATATACTTTTCGGGTACCTTTGTCTTAACCCCTATAGTAGCATATTATTGACATGCATACGCATATGCATACATATGCATATTACATAACTATTTTACATGCATATATATTATATATTCATTATAACACAAATTGGTTATAATATAATACAAGTCAATGTCACCTTATCTTGATTAGTAGTTTGCGTCGGTTTTCCTTCTTCTTAGTCCTAGATTGTGTTAATAACTTACATATTGCCGACGCCGGGTTTCTCTCCACCCTTCATTCTTTTCTGTTCATCAACCCCTAATGGCACAAAGTAGACCTCATCTGTCGGTCGCCTGCCCTAAATATTACTACCGAGTATATTTTTTCCTGTGACCAAACGGGCCTTACTTTATGAACACGCCTCGTATAAATAATATATATTATATATACATATTATAAATATCTACTGTAAGTGTCCTTTTATGTTTCTGTGTGTGCAATATTTATTATCTTAATGTTTGTGTGTTTGTGCGTCGCCGGAGAGCGTCATTTTCAAGATTATATATATATATATATATATATATATATATATATATATATATATATATATATATATATATATATACTACCTTGATCAAAAAGTTCCCGGAATTTATTCAGAAAATTAAAAATACAAGTTTATTCATCTAAATCTATATTGTCCCCTTCAAAGTAATCCCCATCGACTGCAACACACTTATGCCAGCGCTTGATCCAATCCTCGAAACATTTTTTATATTCGGTTTTCGGTATGTCCATCAGTGCTTCTTGCGATTTTTCCATTACTTCCTCTCGGCTGCTAAAACGCGTTCCCCGTAATGGTTTTTTAACTCGATTGAACAGAAAGAAGTCACAGGGAGCCAAATCAGGTGAATTCGGTGGCTGTTGGATGGTATTTGTTGCATTTTTCGTCAAAAAATTACGAATAATGATAGCACTGTGCGACGGTCTCGACGCACTGTGCGACGATTCTGGTCTCTTTCGGCGAATTGCTTCACACAAATGTCTCATAACGCCCAAATAATACTCTTTGTTTACTGTCTGGCCTTCTGGCAAAAATTCATGATGCACTACACCGTTGTAATCCATGAAAACCGTCAGCATTGCCTTCTTTTTTGACTGAAATCGACGTGGTTTTTTTGGTCTCGGCTCATTTGGTGAACGCCATTCACTTGCCTGATGTCTGGATTGCGTGTCGTACTCATAAACCCACGTCTTGTCTCCAGTAATGATCCTTTTGATGAATGTGGGATCGGATTCAGCCTCGCAAATCATGTCTTTTGTGACGTCAACACGGTCTCTTTTTTGCATGAAATTGAGGTCTTTTGGCACCAACTTTGCTGCTACACGACGGAAACCCAAATCATTAACCACAATGTCTTGGGCGGATCCATAGGCAATGTTCAAGTCCTCCGCTATCTCTCTGATGGTTAATTTGCGGTTATTGACCAACATTTCTTTTACTTTATCAATTTTTTCACCGACTTTCGATGTCGATGGTCTGCCACTGCGTTCATCATCTTCGATTGACTCACGACCACTTCTGAACCGCTCGTGCCACTGGTAAACGACCGTTTTTTTTAGAGAATCGTTGCCGAAACACTTTTCCAACATTTCCAACGTCCGTGCGCCACTAAATTCGTTTTTTACGCAAAATTTAATACAAGTTCGTTGTTGCAAATTTAAATCCATTTCTGCAATTGTAAAAAATCGCCAACACACACAGAGATAGATGTTTTCTTGGCTACGTAACTTTTGCAAATGTCAAGTTATGACACTAAGATTTAAAGGGAATATCAACTACAGATGTACCAATTTAACAAAAAAACAGAACTCAAATCGGAACGATGGGAGCGCCACACGGTGGTTATTCCGGGAACTCTTTGATCAAGGTAGTATATATATATATATATATATATATATATATATATATATATATATATATATATATATATATATATATATATATCACAAGATGCAAAACGAAAGCGCTTGGCCGATTGCGTCGACTACTAGGGAGTCCAAACATGCCTTACAGATACTACTAAGAAAAATGAGAAGGAAAATGTAAATATGCAGGATGACATTGATAGTTTTTTTAATTCTGGAAGGCGGCGACGAGTTGAGGGTAATTGCGAAAGCATTTTTGACGCGCAGTAATCATTTATGTCCCCAGTCACCAAGTGGGAGCAAGGGACAAGAATTCCAGCACGATATGAACTAGAGCTATAAAGAGTGTTCCTCTCTCCTCAAGATCCGTCCAGAAGGATAGAGAGAAGGAGGACGGAATTTAAAGCGAGATCTCGTCACTTCGTTAATTAAAACGCGGGTGAAACACAATTATCCGCCAGGAGGTAAATGACACAGCATTAAAAGAAGAAATGATAATTACCTGAGATTAAGTGTGCTTTGAATGCACTTATGTTTTACCTAACCAGACTCACTTGCACACACGTGTGGGGACAAAAAGCATTTAATATCGGTACGTGTATTCTTTAAAGTCCGCACAAAAAGGTATTCACCGGCACAGATGTCGACGTCCTTTGTGTAATTTTCAATTTGTGTGTTATCGATATCTGGGACGGTGAAAAAACATTTCGGATGTGGATTGTGGATAAGTGTTTTCTCGTCTTTGTTAAATAAAGTGTATAGGGTCCACTATAACAGTAATGCGCATTTTTAGGGGCAAATACAGTTATTGATCGTACTTGTACAAATGCTTGAAGTTCTTTAAATCACTCTCCCCTTGCATCAATACACTTGTGTGTAGACGTGTCTGCCACGCCTGGAAGACACCCTGAAACTCCTCCACGGGATAGACTCACAGGAAAGTTGTAATATGCTTTTGGATGTTTTCCAAGGTCTCCAAATGCTTTCCTTTCAGCTCCCTCTTCAGTCGAGGAAACAAAAAATAATCGCACGGAGCCAAGTCGGGACTGCGAGGGGGCTGGGGGACCGCCGGGGTGGTACTCCGGGTCAGGAAGTTGTTAAGGATGAAGGACGTGTGGCTGGGGGCATTGTCATGTGGGCTTTGACCGTGTCTTTACCGTATTGCAAAGTCGAAAAACACAGTTCACGCGGTGGAAATTCTTTCCGCTTAGACTGCTCGGAGCAAACTGGCGACCGGCTGCGTTGGAAGGGCAGACCCCCCACCACATTGTCCGACCGGGTTTACCGTACTGCAATGGATGTTCGTGTAACAATAAAATCACGCGTATTACTTTCCTAATTGGCATGTAATTCCACAAAGTGGACCCTCGGAGTAATTATATGCATTTACGTATGCCGCATCGTTAACCCAAAGGTTGCTTTTGGTAGATGAGGGTATAGCTAACTCCAAACTAGGCCTATGGGAGGGTGACATTTTTCAATGAGATATAAACCTAAATACACATTAACATCATTTTTGACATTGTGGCGGAAATCATATTCATTGCAACCCCGAATCCGGTGCTTTACCTACTGGGAGGTATACCCAGAGTCACCGGTACCTTGGGCATGAATCCTAGGCATTTCTTGCTACTGAGCGACCGGTATTGCTACCAGCCCTTGCTTGAAACTTCAAAACTATAAACATTTAGCTCTACCATATTAATTTAACACACACGATGTTACGAAATTACAGTGAGAAATTCGGCAGCATATTCCTCTTTTTCAAGAATGGAAAACATTTAAAACGTTTCCTTATTTGGCTTCTTAAAGAAAAAAACATCGCGCCATTTTCTTTCCTGGTGAAAATATTTGCTAAAATTTCTATATTGTTAAAGGACTTACGAATTCTACCACTAAAAATGTTAAAAATTTTCCAATGTCAGCGCGGATGAACGATGGTCAAACTTGCCGTCTTCATTAACCCCGGTACATATATTCTGGTAAACCATAAAAGTGTCTTCTGTGCGACTGGTTTGCAGTAAAATATTACCTATAAGGTCTGCTGCGGCAATTTAATTACTCGGTCCGTTTTCAATCAATCGTCCAACGAAAATCAAATTCCGAGCGAGATTAACCAGTTTAGGACTGATAGCGGAGATTTCGACGGCAACATCCGTTGTTTCAAACGGACATAGCTCTTCCCTGACGTATAATACATCCTTCCCCAGTGACCGCCTCCCACTTCCCCCGTGAGGCGTGGAATCCCCCAACACGCCGTGATTTCAGAGAGACAACTTCGGCTGGTAGCTGAGTTGGCCGCGCGCCAAATCGAGCGGCGCATTACGAATATTCGCGATCGCCGCTGGAGATGTGACCGAGAGACAGTGTGCGGGAATAAAAGCCAAGTGATTGATTCGATGGTCCCGAAAAGGGCCGACGGCGGAGGGAGGGGGTCCGACGGGAAGCAGACATACATTATTGGAAAAAAATTCTTCTCACTCAGAGTGTTTGTCATATTAAATAACATCAAACTGCCACAGCAAACTATCCCACTTCAGCTGCACAACCCCATTATTTCCAGCTCCAATGAAAACTGCCCGATGACAGCATCATATTTTAGTGCCAAAATCACGAATACCTATCTAATGCTCACCGCAGACGACTAAGTAACATTATCTAAATTAAAATAATATTCTCCATAATGATTAAGAGGGGACCTACAATTGTCGTCCTTAGAAAATATTTTATAATTACGACAAACATTCTTTGACAAGAAAGGATTCATTATCGATTAGCCTGCATTAACCATTTCCGATTCAAGAATAAATGCCGCCCACTCTCAACGTAACTTAAGGGAAGAAGAAGACATGTACAGACACATACATACCTAAGCAAATATTTTCGTTAGCTCTCGAGACCAGGTAAAGCATTCAAGCGTTTTTTTATCGTCCTCGTTAAATCCTACCTTCCCTCGCGAGATAGCGGTAGGGTTTTTTTTACCTTGATTCGCTTAGCCAGCAGATGAAAGAACGGAGCGTTATTATTTTTTCCCAGAGGGATTAAATAATTGCCTCCTCCACAGTTGCCTACGTCACGGAAACGGTGGGGAAAAAACGAGAAAGAAGAAAAAGAAGAATAAATCTTTCGATGATTATCCAGTTATGAATTTACAGGAATTCAGGGAAGTCACGTGCGATGACGTCGTTCAAATTTCATGCACCTGATTATGATACCAAACGGGGCAGCAAAACCATGGTCGTTTGAATAGTAAATTGTTAATTGTAGAATGGTGGAGTTATTTCTCTTTAATTTCTTGAAACTTGGAGTTTGAGACGAAGAATGGCAACGGAATTACGGTATTACCAAACGAAATTCTTTCGCCCCAGAGGTTTTTACAAAACAGCAGCAGTTGAAAACAGGGGCATTGAGTAAAGGCGTCAAGAAATAATGGTGAATCGGAAGTTTGATATCTTTAGGCAAGAAGATAAGCGTAGAGATTTGGAATGAGTGCGGATAAGTATGAAATCAAGGGAATACTCGGCAGAAAATAAACGACTAAGTTATGGGCACGGCAGAGGAAGAAAGACGATTGTAAGGAGGGATTCGAAGAATTCGCATAAAAATGAGTTCAGGGCATACTGGGTGGGAGTAAGTGGGGTGCTGACATGGAATTAATGCATAGATTGGAGCGTGTTGGATGAATTAGATGGAGAAAATAATAATGAACACTTTGGAAGGAATATACGGAGGCAGAAAGCATGTGGATTTGAAAGCAAGATTTAATGCAAATCAGGGAGTGACGCTTCTAATGAAGTGTTAGGCAAGGCTTAGAAGTACTTAGTCCTTGAACCCATCGAGGCCGCTAGATCACTGATGGCATTAACTAGAAAACGGCTCTGTTCGAAGGAGAAGATTTGAAATTGAGACGATCCACAAACCTCCTAAAAAGTTAAGGGCGCAGTTGGTTAAAGCAACGGACCCCATTGGACTGAAGACCCCAGGCGTATACCAGATCCCTTGTAAGTTCGGTGAAGTCTACGTGGGTGAGACGAGCCGCACCATCGAAACGAGGCTGAAAGAACATCAGAGGCATCTCAGACTGGGGCAACTCGAGAAATCGGCAGTGGCGGACCACAGTTTCACCAATGACCACAAAATTAGGTGGGAAGGAACCAAAATCATTTGTAGATTCTACGGATATTGGGACCGACTCACCAAGGAAGCCATTGAGATCCGCCTTCGAAAACATAATTTCAACAGGGATTCGGGTTTCCAACTCAGTAATACGTGGAAACCAATCCTCAGAGCTATTGGCGATACCAGATCCGACGGGCGGCCAATGGGAAGGCGCCCCGATACGCGCCACTCCACGGACCAATCACACGACACCTGATTGGGCGGAAAATCGTATAAATACGGGAGAAAAACGTACTGTTCTTGTTACTTCTATGTTTTTTTCTCAATATTCTTGTATTCTATATCTTTACGGAAATAAAAACATTTAAAACTGAAACTGAACTGGCAACGGCACGGGGGTTTTACGGGCTCCGCCCGCGGGCAAATGCCGGGCCGTTACCGCTCCCGTTGAAAAGAGTTGATTATTTCCGCAACCGCTTACTCTAAGACTTTCTAATTGTTATTTTCCACCCCGAAGAGGAACTGTTCCTATAACGGGGTTTCCGTACTGTTCTTGTTGCTTCTATGTTATTTTCTATATCCTTGTATTCTATGTCTTTACGGAAATAAAAACATTTAAAACTGAACTGAACTGGCAACGGCATTCAGAAGCCCTGATGATGATGACCGAGTCGGACATCGAAACGTCGGCCGAGATGGACGATATAACCCGGTGGAGGACCCGAGAAGAATTTACGCGGTTGATACGCCGGGAAAACAACACCACCATCAACAACCTTTTCCCCAAATGCCCCTCTGTCGCTTTCAAACGCCCCGCCAATCTATCAGATCTTCTAAAATCTACCAATCCACTTCTTAAATCCTCGCCCCGTTCCAAAATCACTCCCAGACCCTGCAATAAACCTAGATGCAAAACATGTCCTATTTTCCTAACCAGAATCCCATCCCTCTCCCACCCACTCTTTAACTCTCTCCCACCAATTCCCTACTCCTCGTGTACCTCCAGCAATGTTGTCTACCTACTCAAGTGCCAACTTTGCCCAGCCTTTTACATTGGACAGTGTACCACACCCCTTAATATTAGAATCAATAATCATCGAGCCTCATGCAACAATTCCTCCCTTATTGGTATGCTCCCAATCCCCAAACATGCCTCCGAACACAACACTGCCTTTGACCAATGTTTTAAAGTATCCGTCTTAGCATCCCTCCCACACTCAGACCCTCCACTGAAACTCAAAACATTAGAGCTAGCCTTCATCTGGCTCTTGGATTCCTGGAATCGCCCAGGTATTAATATTAGACATTAATTGCCCCCTTTATGCATATAATTTCATCCCCCTCCGCCCCCAACAACTTCCATATCATCCCCACCTTTTTTTTAAATTCCCGCGCCATACACTACCCCTCCAAACCCCTCACCTCGAATGCCTTTCCCCCCCTTCTCCCCCCTTTTCCTTTCTTTTCCCCTCTTTTTTCCCCATTTTCCCCCTTCTCCTTCCTACCAGTGCTTTCGGGCCCTCCTCTGCCTCAGTTCTGTTCCTAATTCCTCTTGAGAAAGGTGGTTGCACCACCGAAAATTCGAGAACTAGTGAGTCCCTCTTTTATATGTTTTAGTTTCTGTGTTTGCTATGACTATTTAGTGAATTTTATTGTGCACGTTCGTGGCTTTTCCAAGAAAGTGAATATATATATATATATCTATATATATATATATATATATATATATATATATATATATATATATATATATATAGTATATGTGATATTTATTATACTTGCAAATGATAGTCCGTCTGTGACCAATAAATTAAAAACATTATATCTTAGCAGAAAGTAAAATATATCTGTCAAGTATAATAGCAAAGCCAAACCTTTGGAATGAATTTACTTTTTATTATATAGATGAATTGCCAATAATTCCAGTAAAGGGACTCAGAACAATTAAATCTGACACCAAATAAATACAACAACAGCAGCTGTCAACTTCCTATTTTTAGTCGATAAATAGATAGAGGATAGTGAGACAGGATTTGGAGGCCACGGAGCCCCAAGAAGCCATGTGAATTTCTCATTGTAATTAATTAACAGAATATTGATCATAATAGGTGGAATAGCTCCTTATTCTCTGCCTGCCTGTTTTGCTTGGGGCTTCGGGATGATTTGTCGAAAATTACATCACTTGGCCGCGGTTTATGGTCTTTAAAGTCACCGGGACATTAGCCCGTGTCCTCAGCTGACAGTTCCAAAACCCTACCTACCAGGGTCGCCTTTATCATAATAAGTATTCGGTTTCAAATGCAAAAGTTTTCATATCTTTTCAAGCCACCTAATAAATTTGTGCTTAAGCTATTTTTTCACATAGTCCCTGTAGCCGAAAAATAATCAAACAATGATTATTTCGCTTCTCCTCTACTTTGTGGCTCAAAGGGAACGAGATCCCCGGGCCAGAATACCAATGACGGGATTTAATTAATTAATCCATAAATTAAATGTCTCCTGTTTAATTCAATTCTGCCACGTTAATTAAAGCCACCTCCCACTCATTTAATTACAACGTCGCGCTTGACGAGCGTGGAATCTTAAATTAGACACAAACACCATCACGATAACGCGGCTAGAAATGAACATAACATGACAGGGTATGATTAGCTGCCAGATTAATATAGCTATGGCATTTAGGGTTGCCAGGGTTTGTGGCAAATGGCAGGGTCGGTGAATTCATCCCGTAACACGCGGCCGTATTTCAATATTCAGTGCATGCAGCATATTGCGCGACCTAATGACCTGCTTACGGCGAGGGCATTCAAGGCAAGCCGTTTATTTCTGTGGGAAACGGAGGTTGTGACCATGTTTGCATAGTTATAACCTGTTCTATTTTACGTCCACCTTCATATATTTCACCATTTATGGCCCCATTGTTCACCGATTATATAAAATATAAGAAATGGTAACGGATGTGTTTGCAGCCACATTTATTTTTCTGGAAGATATTACTTTCAAAGCGTTCAAATCAACATTATTCCCTCGGGAATTGTAATGTTTTAAGCTACACGCGAAATGCTACTTCACTTTGCGATACGTTCTTCAACTGGGATAATAACTGAAGCGAAAGAAAAAAGCTTTAATCTTTTGAAAACAGTAACTAGGCAGTTGCGGCTCCATGATGCTTGCGGAAGTACTCCTAGCGTAGGTTGGCTCAGTGGACACAAGATTTTCACCCCAGGCCTTGGAGGTTCTCGAGTCTTCAAGTGGAAGTAAGTGACTTGGCCACAGTACCCACTCGGAATTGAAGAGAAACCCCACCTCCAAGATAGAACGACTCACCAGCGTGGAAAACAAGCAATCATCCATTCCAGTGGAAGAAGACCAAAGGGACCCTCCTAAGGCCCACAAAGGCCCATGCGACCCATTGACGGACACATGGACCTAGGAGTACAACCAGGCGCAATTGTACGTGTAAATAGCACGTGTCCTACCTTCAGCCTGGCCACCTACTTCGACCCTACTTCGGGAGAACTGAATCATTCATGAAAAACTCAGCAGACTTCACCCAAAATATTTTGAAACACCATAGTCAAAGACGGAAACTTTCTAGTGAATTTTGTCGTAGTCACCCTGTTCACAAATATAGATTTATAGTACGGCAGATAGATTTAAAATGCCGTTTTTTCCTCGCACCACTAGAAATCAAAATGGATATAACAGCAATCGCGTAGGAGATAATTAGAATTGTTAGTATATACATATTTGTCGAAAATCCTGCTTTTTATTTTTTTAAATAATAGACCCAATATTTTTAAAAGTTCTACAGAATGATTTGAAGATATGTATCCCATTATTAAATATTGTTCCAGGCAAGTACTTTCCTTCGTGTGATTAACATTTGTTGGATGCATGATCAAGATAATATTTGTGTAGAGGTAACGTGATTGGGAATGTGCATGAATGGCTGGTGACCTAGTACCCCCCGCCACAAGCCCTCACGGCGGCTTGCGGGGTATTGTGTAGATACAGAGGAATTTACCCATTAATGACTCCATACTGCTCATCAAAGAACTCACCGCGGAGGTTTTAGCAAAGGATTTCCCGACTCTCACAGAATTCCGCCTCAGTCACCCGTACTTCCTTTGGAACGAGAAGTAATTTCAACGGAATGAAGGGGCTAATATGGGATCACTCCTCCTATTAGGGAAAACATTTTCATGGAATATTACGAGCAGAAGGCAATGCCGTTCTGCGTAAAGAAAACGCCCATTTAGATCCGAGCATGCAGATGACACCTTCGTCGTCTGGTCACACGGGAAAGAAGAAATAAAATAGTTTAAACGCACCCAAAACAGCAACGTCCTGCCTTAAAGTTAACCATGGATTACAATTCAACGATTTCAGAGGGTAAAAATCAATCATCTTGACCAGGATTCGAAACCAGATCCCTCGATGTCCGGCCGAGTGCTTTAGCTAGTTAAGATATAGAGGCGTCGTCTTACACTCCGATATTTTGGGGGCATTAAATGAACAATAAGTTGTTGCATTTCAATGCATATACATAAGCGGCCATATACTAGTATAGTGGATGACTCCGTTAAAAAAGTTACTGTCGTGGTATCTCCCTTAGTTTCTTGGGATTAACTATGGACGTTGAAAAATGGTTGCTTGCCCTTCCTAGATTAATTGGCGAACAGAAGTTTTAATTGGCACCCTTGGCCATTCAGGGCACTCTAACAAAATTCATACGGACCAATATTTGGGTGCACGATCACACCACCATCCCGCCCAGAAGAGCTCAGTAGTGAGAGGCATTAGAAGTAGTCCATTGGACCTATGGAGCGTAGTTTCACGCGCGAAAACTTAGTCACTGAAGCAGGAGGATAGACGTAGATTGGAAGCTTTTGAAATGTGGGTGTGGAGAAAGATGGAGAAGGTGAAATTGACGGAAATGAAAATAAATGAGGAAGTGCTAACGGCATTAGGGGACCATAGCACTTCCTCATTTATTTGAAAAGGGAAATGTTGGAATAAATCATAAGGAGGCAGGAAAAATGGTTGAAAAGTATATTGGTGGGCAGTGGGATGGTAAAGACTGTGATACAGGGGAGAATGTTAGACAAGCGAGGAAGGGGCAGAAATAGGACGGGGATGTGGGCCGGGATGAAGGAAGTATGAAGAGATGTACATGGTCATCTTTGAAAATGATGGTACATTAAGTTGAAGGCATATTCAAGTCGAGGGACATTTCGTCGAAGGGATATTTAGTTTGGAGGGACATTATTAAAAGAGCGAGTTTCTGCGATGGTTAAGCATTGACTCCCGTCACGACAGCAGTCTTGTGCGCGAAATTTACGATAACGTTTGTGGTAAAGTGGAGACTACTTCGCTCAGTGGCCTCGGAGGTGCGAGCAATAAGGAGACAAAGGAGGGAATCGATGGGTACACAAGCGACGGCGAGCCCGGGTCGCTACCGTGGCCTGGGCAAATCGAGAGCAATGGCCTCGCGCGCGCCTTCCGATCCACGGTGCAAGGAGAAAGGGCCCCCCCACGGGAGGAAGGGCCCGGGCCTTCATCACTGTCGCCATGGAGACGGCGGATGTCCGGACGCTGCAGTAGTCGGTGAGTGTTTCGGGGGGAAGGGTAGCGGAGGTTGCCGAAGGCGTCGCCACGGTCGAGGGACACCAAGCAGAAGAGATGGGGGCGGGTGGGAAAGGGAGGGGAAAGTGGGGGTGGGAAGAGCGATAACAAAAAATGGGGAAAGGAAGAGGGGAAGGGAACGGGGGGTAAAGCAGGGGTCCCGACACCCTTGGCACGTGTACCCCTTTGCCCAGTGATATTCCCCAAACCATATCCACGTATCATATTTTAAGTGGTGCTCATCTCCGAGGAAAAGGTGGTTTTTATGTCCTTAAAAAAATGACAGCGTAATAACATCCGCTAAAAAGGAGGGTGGGACAAAACTGTGGAGAACCCTCGGCGAAAGCTGCAACGCATTCCGCACTCTTAAACAGAACTCTCCGGAATTCATCCCAAATATATCATATGAACCTTGTTTGTGGTAATCGCTTAGCTTATTTCCAAAAAAAGTTTGGCCACTAAAAACGGATTATCAGTTGAAACCAGTACACATCATGTATCCTCAGAACTCTTTAATGAAAGCTTCTGAAAGAAGAAGAAAGGAAGTTTGAGCAAATTTAGTGAAATTCAGCGCACTAGTTTCCAAAACAGGAACACGTGCTCCATACCGTAATTGCTTTATTTCTCCGTCACCAATGTAAACATTTGCTTAATATCTTCAGTGTTTGTTCTTTGTCATAAGGCGTTCCCTGTGTGACATTTTGGTGCAGTTTCAAATTATTTAAGTTTTCATAATCTATACCGCTTTTGTGCTTCGACAACATCTGTGTTCTAAGGCTCAATCCGAAGGCCTATATTGTCAAGGCAGTTCATCTGATTGCCGTGAAATATTTGGGAGGCTTTCTTGTTTGTGTGCCTTCACCAAATCTATGAGTACACGTAATGTTTTTAGATGAAATAACTGAGGAGCTATAAAGTTTTCTAAAGTGCGTGACATATCCGGTTTTACGGCTTTTTTCCCGAAAATCGGCAATATGTACAAACTGAAACTTAAAGAAAGTATTTGAGCCATTTATGGTAATACTCTGTGCTAATCTGGTGCACATCACTTTAGCAAAATGGATTTTGTGCGCAATCCTCAAAATTAAATTCAATTACAAATTGGGATTAGCGATAATTAACTGATTTCTTTGCCACCAGTGAACGCTATTTTGCGCTAAACAAGCTTACATTGTGCGATGTAAAATCCCATCCTACGCCTGCCAATTAAGCGGTGTACATGTCACCGGACAGTGTGCACGCTAATATGCGCATGGAGCGAGAATCAATTGACTCTCCCTCCAATGACGAGAACCGAGACCTATCCTAATAATTATCGCGAATAATAATAATAACAAATCACCATTTCGTTACTTCTTCGATGATACGTAGCCCAAATAAATACTGTAAATTCCACACTAACCTCTATAGAATGAATCGTATCATCACGAATTCCGCAGCAAACAAAAGGTAAAAGGCAAAATTTACGTTTTCCTGATTGGCGTTGGTAAACATTCTACCACAAGGTAACAATGTGTTACTTCACTTATAAGTGAATCTAGGATTGTGGAGGCCAAGAGGAGCCAGTTTGGAAGAGAAACAGTCCTGACTGAGAAGGCAAGAAAGCATATGTATGGAAATTTATGTTGGCGACAATAGAACGCTTGCATAATTCGCTCCCTACACAAAAATGCCCCGTCGATGAAAAAGGGATGCGCCATGTAAAATGGAAAAAAAGTCGGCAAAGGCAAACGAGTTTGTGTGTTTTCATCGAAAAAAGTTCCCTCTTTGTCGAAAATGAATTTCATTAT
This sequence comes from Hetaerina titia, assembly GCA_037158775.1. Taxonomy (NCBI): domain Eukaryota; kingdom Metazoa; phylum Arthropoda; class Insecta; order Odonata; family Calopterygidae; genus Hetaerina; species Hetaerina titia. Next base: position 138,736,200 of record CM073768.1, read on the forward strand.
TATATAATGTTAATCATAAAAAAGGGATTGAAGAATAACAAAAACACGTAAACAAATATTTTATTAGCATCAGCTTAAAAGGGCTGAAGCCATTCTCTCCGATAAAATAACAGAAACTACTTTCTCTTTTGGAACTCGAATATTTTTACGAGCGTCTCGCTAAGGATAAATTTGTTTGAAGGGGAGAGGAGCCGCCAAAAGGCACAAGAGAGACGCCGCCAGACTACATAGGGTTTTGTCTCTTGACAGCGTCGCGTCCCCCGCTCTAAGGTAATACGGGAGGAAATAATTAAAAGAGAGGAAGGGGTGTGGGCGGAGGGGAGGGGGAGAAGGGATTATCCGCGGAAAGGAAATCGCGAGGGAGGCAGATAGGAAAAGGCATTCGAGTGGTGGTGTGTGGGGGGAGGGGGGTGAGATGCACCACCAGAGGAAGAGGAGGAGGGGGTCCGGCCAAAGCGGCGCAGTCTCCCCAGTCGCCTGCGACGAAGGCGGCTCGCCGACAATGAGAGGGGGCCGGGAGAGGGAGGGGTCGCGACTGAAGGTAAAAAAATATCACCAAGCTCCATTATACCCTCGGGGCGGCATCCTCTTCTGCTAAAAGGAAAAGGTTTCTCCGTTCGAGAGGACCCATTCATCCATTGTAGACTTTCAACCTATTTGTTGTCAACTATAAAAAGTTATTTTGCTAATGTCGTAAACTGCAACACGTTACTTAAAATTTAAGAGTTCGCTACTCTTGAATAATACTGCGTTTCAAGTTAACTGATTCCGAATATTTCAAGTTTAGTACAACATTTTTTTCACCTGGCATTCATTAAATTAAAAGTTAAAAAAAGAACTACACCCCATCATAAAAATATGTTATATTGATGTCAGGTCTTCTGCCCATCCGCATCCTTCATTACACTCCCGAAATTAAGTGACATCCTAAAATCGACGAAGCCCTCTTATGGCTCTCACACCCTTCTCTTTACGAATATATTCCGCTTTTTAACTTGCAATTGCTCTCAGGGCGATTGTGGAAAATTCTTCGCCCAAAAATCTCTTCTTCCGCGTCAAATCTTCATCCAAACCTTACCAACATTTCACGCAGATCAAAAAATGTTATTTTCCGCATTTCCCGCAACTGCTGTCCGGTCTTCCACGTTAACGAATGCTCCGCCCCTCTCTCTCTAACCTCAGATCATAAAATGGTCATTCTATCATATTCCCGCCTGATCATCGCTCCACTCCTTCAAACTTTCAATATCTACTTTACTCGCGGTCTATAATCGAGACCCTCCCTGAAAGTGCCAGCAGTATTGAGGTGGAAACCCGAGAGTAGACCCCAAACATTTGGTTACTGCACGCATTCGAAATTCCCGGATTCAACAGTGCTCACTACTGATCCACCACCAACTCGCTCTTCTCTCCTCTCTCGCATCGCTCCATGCAGCCCCCTCCAAAACCCTTTTTACCTTCTCCTTTCCTGCACCTTCTCTATCATACCGCCCGACTCAGGACTTTTTTGCTCTTCTGAAACAAGATTCCAAGACCCAAGGGCAGACGGACCTAGGCCTGAGAAGGACAGCCCGTTGTATGGAAAAGTAAACCAATGCCAATTCAACAAATATAATGCCATTTTTGCCACACTGTAATATATTTTGTTCAAATTTTCTTCACCAATTAAAACTGAGCTCAATAAAACCTATATGAATAGAAATATTTTCAAACTTTACAAACAGTGAAAATTTCGTCAAGATGTGCGTAAGATCCCAGATGAACCAGTGTAGCTAAAAAATAATGCCGAATGGACTTCATAAAAAACCTAAACCTTAAATAGTGAAAAATATATATTTATTATTCACACGCACAATTACCATAATTCCAATTAAATGTATCTTTAAATTTTAAAACAATAACGAGATATTTAGAGTGCAATATTTCAAATGCCCTCTCTTACAGGACATCGCCACCTATCAAATGCGGACACGGGTTTGGTGCAACCAACTACTCCACCCTTCAAAAGGGCGCTCCCTTAGATGAGCCCTGAAAGTTGTTCCCCACAACCAGTTAATCACATAACAGACCTCCGGTCAAGGCAAATTTCTGATGAAACCGAGAATATTGAAAGCAGAAGAAATTCTGCTTTTCAAGTGTCTTTCTAACTGCTAAGCTCCAAATAGAAAGACACTTGAATGTTAAACCTGAACGCTAAAACCCAATCAACTATTTATACAATACAAATGCACTGAACCACCAGAACTTCACAACATTTCCCGCATTTCTTGAATCCATCAAATTGCCTCATCCTTTGCTGCTTCTCCTGGATTACCCAAAATTATCCTCTCTGCGTATCAGTCAGTCACACACCAATATCCCTTAATGCACCATTCTTTCTTCCGCCACGACTCAATTCATTTCGTTCCCTTCTCCGCTACGCTAAGTAGCTCAATCAAAACACGTGACGCCTTCGAAGTGACGGCGTTCCAAAACAACTGTCGACCAATATATATGGAGTTGCAACGCAAATAAATCAGGAATGTGTTAAGAATTACTAAACTGACTTAAATTACTTGTAAATGGTAACCGCAGCACCTGAGTCTCTTCTTCGAGGCGATTGCTATTCAGCCATTCCCTGACAATGGCACCAAGAGAAGGGCACCAAGACATGTGAACATCAGAGTTGGCCAAAAAAACCTTGACCTTAATGAAAGCCCTGACCTGAATTGGTTGGAAAAGTATAACTCACTTCGCGAGCCAGTTAAGCTAATGGCATCACTAAACATCTCAGTACAGGATTAAAGTTCTTCGTGGATGACGAACTAATGTAAACCTACCGGAAATCGGAAGATAAAGAAAACGAAGAAACCAAGGAAATGGAGAAGGAAAATGAAGAGGGCCAAGAAAGACGAGATGCGCCAAAGAACACAGCGAGGAATAAGACAAAAAAAGAAAAGTCATAGGTGTTTCATATTTTAATTTTTGATAAGCATGGGAGCGTATCTATGGACGGGAATATTAGCCTCAAAGATGTCAAGAGACGAATAGCTTTATCAAAACAGGCGTTTTAGGTCAAAAAGAATAATCTGCTCATTGCCAACAGCCAATTCAACGAGGAAACATGAATGGACATATGGATGAATTGACACATGGATGCGAAACGTGGGCCTCGTGAAAACAAGATGAGGATAGTCTTCATGCAGCTAAAATATGAATTTGGATATAATCAACAAAACATGCCGTGAGGACGAAGATTAACGATCATGTACTCGGGTAAGTCGGTTTGAAATGAACACACATTAACTGGATCGGAACAATAAGGAGAGCAAAGCTGAGCTTGCACTTGAAAGAACACTAGAGTGTTAAAATGATAATTAAAGAATATTATGAGGAAATAAACACAGAGATCCATATTTTTTTAAATATTCTCATACTTACAGCGTGATCGTTGAAATGAAAAGTGAGCACACGCTGCCATGACAATGATGGCGGTGGATAGAGTTGAGTTTCTGGGATGACAGGGCCTTAAGGTGATATGTTAATGAAATGACCTTTGCATCAACACGGCGCGAGGCATCTACAGAGGCATTACCCACGACAAACGGATTGATACCTGGCGATTAATTAATCACGGTAATGAACCCTAACGGTGGACACGGCGATACTCACCGTGCGGTGTAACATGTACATCTACATAATACCTTCATACAATACAATTCATCGGAAGGACGTGCTGTAGGGAGTGGTAAGTCACCAGCATACTACATACATACACCATTCTGCATGTACGCATTCCCATTCCTCAAGCCCCTGACACCACGCGATCCACCAAAAACCCCGTGGAAATGAGGTGAAGAATGTTCATTCGAAAAACTATTACGTTTTTCTCACGAGTTTGAAAAAATAGATCTGTTCTTGGGAAGAACGAGTACTTTAATTTACGACAGAGTATATATCTTTCAAGTCTATCCTGGTGGTCGAATCTAACAATGTGTTTTGATGCCATTATAATTTCCTCTGTGTCTCAATAAAGCTAAAATGACCTGTACCTTTCTTAAAGTCTTTTAAGTCTTGCCTTTTTCCCTCGTGAATCATAGGTCTCCCAATCCTAACTCCTCCAGCATACTCCTCATGATTATTCTCTTCCAGTAATAGTTTTCCATAAACCTAGCGGATACACTCTGAATCCATTCTCTCGATTAATGTTTTATATGTGCGTGGGTTTATTGAAATACGTTGATTTTGCAATTGATTTTATTCTTTTTTACGGGTGGTGACCTTAAACTCCCATGCCTTACGCCCCTCCGCCCACTTATGGGGTATTATGTATATGTAGATAGATGAAAAGAAAAAGATTAAGAAGTAGAAATATTTAAAAACAGTAGGATTACTTTTTTAATTATATGTTACGAAAATTCGCAACGCAATGAAACGTCAGATTAAACGTCATGGATAAGTATGGAAACGTTTCAGATCACGTAAAGGAATGGGCACGTCAGGAAGGGTGACGTATGAGAAACGAATTTAGTCGAAGGGATCTCCGCTCTTCCCGTTCACCCAAACAAGCTCTCCATTACGGGGATGAGAGGAGGGTGTATCGCCTTTGATAAAGAGTTGAACGATATTCAATACCATGTTAGTCAGAGCTTAAGCGAAAAGTGATGCTTAATTCATAGGAACCTACACTACTTCTGAATACCATTGGTTAGCTAATAGTAAAAATGTTTTCATGAAATTGCAATAGGCAATTAAAATAAAACTCATTTTCTATCTCTTGATGCATATTTGAATCACCCCCAACCACCAGTTGCCGGACACTTAGTATGTTTCATAACGCTAGAATGTATTCACCGTGAAAGACTTGAGTGAGACAGCCGACAGCTGCGAGTTGTGAACGCAAATACGGGACTGAGTTCGGTGTTTGACGGTCTTTTCGAAGCTACACGCCGCCCTAAACCTTATAAGTTTTTCCCCTTCCCTCATCCATTTCATTCTCTCTATCCATTTGTTTCCTTCCTCGTGAGAAATAATAATAAACACAGTGGGGTGAGGTAAGAGAGAAAAGAATTTTTAGAAAGTCAAAGGTGGCGGGACAAGCGATGTGGTCTTATAAAAAGACATTTATTAGCCTCCATTCGAGAGTTCATAAGGGTCATCACTTTGTATCGGAAGCTTTTTCTCACAATCTAAAAAGTACATGCACACAAGTTTCAAGTCATTACAACGAGAAACATTCATAAATTTCAATGTAAAATTATGTATCCTAAATGAACTAGTTATACACAGGAATATTTTATTTTTGTAATATTTTTGAATATTTAAATATTTGTTAATAATAGACATTCAGAGGAGGCACGAGCAAATGGATTAAGGAAGCACTGAGAGGGAATGAAACGCTGATAAGACTACCATAAGGAGGATGATGGAAGAATCTGAGGTAAAGGAAAGAAATTGTTGGACGGAGGGAAGAGAAGGGGAAAGTATGCGCATTTGAAGGGGAATTCATGGTAGTTTACGTTAAGTTTCAGAGTGTGTTGTCATTTTAGGGGAGACTTTGATGCGTGTTAGTGGTTAATTCCATAAAAAGACTGCTTTGAATTGCATGCGACTGTTAACATTGCAGGATAGAAACCAGAGGCTCTCTTCAAAATGCCGGACAATACTCTTCATGGTAAATATTTATTGTCGCACAATTGATGTTCAATCAATCCAAGCCAAAAACAGTATGCAATACAGTTCATTTCCTTCCTCGCCTTCCACTTCCTGGGTCGTTCTTTAGTAAGTGGATATGAGCATGGATATTCAAACCGAGACATAAATTTCACTCAATTACGCAGAAAATCCCTAATGTTCCTAAAAAATTAACGAAGATTATTGAAACAGCAAATAAATGACAGCAAAGGGTTTGGAATGATTTTATTTTCCTTCACAGTCTTCACTGCCAGCCAGCATTCGGATGAAAACATTTTTCTGGTGACGAATACGTATATAGTAAGTGCAGGCCTCTTATTCCTCCATTTGGGGCACCGTTTATGGATGCACCAGTCATAGTTTCAATGTTTTGCTGGGAAGCAACGATAGCTAAATGCAAAGTTCAAAACATATTTACCATTGATTTTTACCTTATAATTCCATATTCAACCGTTGAAACTTTGGAAGAGAACGAAAATATCTTAGCACCTAAAAGGAACAAGAAATCTGAATCTTCGAAAGTGACCCGAAAGGTGAATTTCACTCAATTAGGTTATAATTACACCATGTATCAGTAACCCATCATTCAGTATGTCCTGGGACTTATTGAACGGGATTATTATTTTTTGAGATGCGCAAGGTATAATTTATACATCGACTACCTTGAAAAGGGAAAGTCTATCAATAGCGACCATTGCACTGAGTTATTGGTGCTTTTGAAGGAAGAAATCGCAAAAAACGACCGCACATGAAGAAGAAAAAAATCATCTTTCATCAAGACAATGCACCATAGTGCCATAAGTCAATGAAATCAATGGCCAAATCGAACGAGTTGGGTTTCAATCTGCTTCCCCACCACCCACCATATTTACTCACCAGATCTAGTAGTCCCCAGCGACTACTGGCTGTTTGCTGATCTCAAAAAGATGCTCCAGGGATTTAACATTTGGCTCAAATGAGTAGGAAGTCATCGCTGATATACTGAAGCTTATATTTTGAGGATAAGGACAAATCGTTTCACTACAAGCATGGCATAGAAAAGTTAGAAAAGCGTTGGCATGATTGTGTATAGCTATTGAAGGTGATTATATTGATGAATAAAAATGAACTTTGCGACACAAATGCTGTTTTCTTAGTTATTCCTGGAACTTATTGAACAATGGGTTGTGATAGTATTAAACTATTTTACAGATTCCTCGAGATTCTCTTAGTTTATTGAAACTGTATTCTAACGAATTAAAATGCATTAAAACGAAATTAAAAAAGAGCAAAAACAATGTACATTCAACAGATCGCCAGCCTTTTTATAATTGATTTATGCCTGACTATAATTGATGAATGTTCTGGGAAACAGCTTTTCGTGTGTTTGTCAACAAACTATTCCTTACAGTTATTTTACTGTACACTGTACGTATACTTTAGATTGCATAGGTTTAAATTCATTGAATTTGGGTGTAAACGTGGCCATAGTAAGGTTTAGCCAAGTTCAAGCAAAACAAAAAGAGAAAAAATTAACCTTTCTATAAGAGAACACTGCTTTTACACATAAATGGATCAATTCGGGGTTTGTGGGCGAAACCTTGATTATTTTGAAATGACATAAAAAATCCATTATCAACGAAAAAACATGGAGGATGAAAACAATCTACAAAAATCGAAACTAATGAAAAATTGAATGAAAAAAATGAAATACTTCTCTAAAGAAAGGCGGCGTGAAATGAACCAAACATGCTCTTCCGGTCCTTTTAGTCCCTCGATGATAATATTAATAATAAATCACGGCTATAATATTCGCATAATTGCACCGTGGGGTGCGGCAGATTGGTGAAAGCATTGGACCGACGCAGTGGTCCAGCCCCGATAACGTGCGGACACCGCTTCCTGGAGCATTCCGATCCCCGATTTCCAATGTAAAAAAATGAAAAAGAAGCCGAGCACAATTCCGGAGGCAGGTCCTTGCAGAGAGGGGGAGAAAATAGCTCCGCGCTTTCGAAAATAAATCCAGGCGGGTTCATCTCCATGCCTCAGAAAATCCCTCTTTTGAGACCAATCCGCGGTGCCAAGGTCACCCAGAGAGAGAGAGCCCCTCTGCCCCTCTCCATCGAAGTCAATCCTTTCCCGAACCAGCAGCCTCGCATCCCCCACCCTCACCCGGCCGCCCCCCCAACTCACGCCCCCTCCCCGCTCCAACAATGCCCCCCCCTCCTGCCCCTCCCCTCCTGCGTCCCCCCTCCAACAAACCTTCTCTCCCTTTGACGTCACGGGCGGGAAAATCTTTGCGCTGGAAATGCGCAAAGTGACCCGGGGGAGACGGGGAAGGGTTCGTTATGGTGGAGAGGCGCTTCGCTATTTTCTCATTTTTCCCTCCCTTCCTCTTTTTAAGTCGGCTAAAATATTCCTAGTTCGTTCTACAAGATGCTTGATTATTTACAAAAACTCACGACGAGATGTACAAATGTCCCTTTTGTATTACACTTAAACATGTTGGCTGCACTCACACAATGTCTAGTTTGGACGTAAAACACATTTGGCTAACCGTAACCATCAATAAACGGTGCGAACGACGTCTGTCCAACAAATACGCAAACTGAAGTCATGAAAACATTAATTTGCAAAATTTAGTCTGCATCGATTTGTACCCTTCGTCAAAATACTCTCCATTCGTAGGCTATGCACTCATTCCATCTTCTTTTCCACTGTTAAAACAGCACCCATGGAAGTCCTCGGCAGTTAGGCTCTTTAGTTTTCTCATTGTTTCTTGCTTTATTGTTTCTTGCACATCTCTTCCCAGTGATGTCCACTCACCACATTTTTGCATTGCAAACAGTTGTCAAAATTTTAGTAATTTTTTATAACTTTTACCGCACTTTACCGAAAAAATTGATGTTGATTCGTTGCTCCGTGATTTCGTCAATGTCCATACTCGATGAACAGTAAAAAGAAGGACAAAAAAAACTAACATAACTGACACCATGCTCACAGCTTGACGATACGCCAAGCACAAACAACTCATTGAGTCTCATTCAATTAGAGCCGCTAGTGGACGGGGCTATAGTCCGCGGCATGGAAGCCAGTTTGCACCAGTTCGCGTATTTATTGGACACACCTCTTACAATATTTTTTTTTAATCGAGAGCAATGACTGAGATGGTTTCCGGTGTCTTTCCAATGAGTGCTTCAAAAGCAACACCATCACTTCTAATGGCTGCCTCACAGGGATCAGATGCCCTTGCAGCCGCTTCCCTGAGGAACAGGAAGAGACTCTTTGCGCTTGACTATCTTTCGTCTCGCTTCCAAATGGCGGCCCTATCGTGTATTTCGACCAAAACTACTATAATTTAAAATTGGGAGGTTTTATGGGTCCTTGAACCTTAAATCTAATGATTGTACATAATCTCTGGCACGACGGTAACACAATTTCGGTTCATACTCTTGTCAATGGTAAAATATTATTGTCATGGTAAAAATTAGTTAGGTGATTTCACGTTCCCTCTTTTGAACGTGACCCCATTTCTCAATTTTAGGTGTCACTAATCAATCAATGTTGAAACCTACAGTGTTTCAATTTTCGGTGTTGTGGCGGTCGCACGCACTTATTAATGATGGATAATTCTAGAAAATAAGTTATATTTGTGCGTACCTACCAACACATTTTATGGCATACGAGCGTAATTGTGCAGCATCTTTAAGGTCTGTACAAAATTCATTTTGCAGTACCGACCCTCATTACACATTTTATATTGACAAATCGACCATAGTCGACCATGGGTGACGATAACTTTTCTCGGAAGAATACACCAGACCATTAAGACCAGGTTCTCAATCGATTATCGTCGGTTATACAACAAAAAGGATAAAATCTCTCTTTCCGTCGAATTAAATGCTGTCGCAACACTCTCTCACCTAACTACGATAGAATGTATCCCAAAAAGTAGCATATTTAATTATTTACAATTGTATCTTCCACGTTGAGTAACTACAAGTTTTTATGAGTAATATCGTCATGTAATACATAATATCGCCCATTTAGCAATATACACGTACACTATATCTTAAAACTTATGACAATTATTGATACTCTATAAATCGGTGGTTTAAAGCTATCCATATTGACCCAATTGAGTTTTAAAAAATACCGACATGTTTTCGATGCCATTTCACAAAACCCTACCTTCTTCATGAATAGTTGAACCCCTATCTAATAAATATTCTAATTATTTTACACATTTAGTGCATGAGATTTACAGTACCATAATGATTAAGTGCCCTTTCTGTTTACCCGATATTATTCAAAATCTGAAAAAAACGAGACTGGTCAATAGTATCCGTTTTTCCTGAGATTCCACCGGTAAGTCGTGTGTGTATGCGTGTGTCGGTGCATTAGGTGCGACCGATGTCGTGTTTGTCACTTCTCCACTCAGGTGCCAGCAGCTCCGCCGCTGCATCTCCACGCCAAAGACGCAGTTTTTCACGCATTCAAAGTTCCTCCAAGCTCCATTCCATCTTCTGCCATCCTCGTCCTCATATACTCGGACTAATGCACCCTTTCTGTCTAAAAGTCTACAAGTCAAGTCTAGACATTCTTTAATTTGATTTCTTGCTTAGCATCTCGAAAGAAGAAATGAAATTCAAGAATCACGGAGGGTCGACCCCTTCGCAATCGCCGGATTTCAAATCGCCCCGCCACTGAACACACAGCCCCCCCCCCCTCGTACAACGACAGGGTTGCTGAGGACTTGGGGAGTAACGGCGCGAGGCACACCTCAAATGATGATATTTTTGCGTCTTCAAATTTATTTCGAAAGAATGAAAAATCCAGGAAGGGAAGATTGAAGAAAAAAATATTAAACATCCCTGATCCGGACGCGAAATAGACCTCTTTCTCCTCGTTAAAAGCTTGAGCTCGGAAGGAACGACGCGGGGATTTGGGGAAGACGATAGGAAGGAGGTCGGTGAGGGGGGAAGGTGAAAGGGAAGGGAGAGCGGCGAAAGAGAATGCTACTCATTTCACTTAATCAGCGCGCCTCTCATCTCCTCTCCCCCCCCCCCGTTGCTACACCCTCCCCCTAACCAAGACACGTTTCATTCGACCCCAACCCTTACCACCGCATTCCGGATTTACGCCAGGAGGAAATCGTCGTCAATTTATTCTAAATTTTGTGTACACAGCAACATTTTTAGCCAACACAAAAATGCGTCTCACGGACAATAATTATTAGGTCAGACGACATACGTATGCAACGAAAACCAATGAGCTATGAAAGGAGCAGCGTGCTAACCTGGCCGGATTGTGAGTTTTTTTCAGTGGGCGCGGAAGGAAAATTCACCCTCGTAGTAGGAATATAATCCCGAAAGAGGTGTACATTATCGCAGCCAACAATGAGGATGGCAAAAAACCAAAAAGCGTCACCTTGTTTGCAAGCATTACTCCTTACTCCATCATATTCATACTGGTTGCCATGTGTTTAAGTTTAAAACGAGTTTTGTTGCCAGAACTTAGGTGAAGAACCGCGTAATGGTCGGACAAAATGTGCCACTATCGGAGAAATTATTGCTAAAGTGCATAACATGGTCAAAGAAAGATCGCCTAGGTTGAATAATTTCGTTACATTGTACCTGATGATGATACGCAGCATCGAAACCATGGTCGTAGAACATTAAAAGCGTGTGAAAGTGTAAAGTTTCTCTTATATTTTACCCTCACCCCACGTTTATACGACCAGAGACCTGGGCATGTGTGTTAAGGGGGAATGTTACTTCCACATGCCATTAAGAGTGCTTCTGAAAGTCATTTCGTTTGTGGTCTACTAGCATGTGTGCATCAGTTTTCAGCCTACCCTCGTACAATGGAAATAATGGCGTCACGTGAGACGTCATGGGCGCGTGTTTGCTCACAAACGCACAGACACACACAAAGGCCACGCCGACGGGCCTTGAATGCATTACAGGAAATCAATAGTTAGGCTTAAATTACTCTTATTAGGAGCCGTCTAACGTTCGAAACAGGTTTTCATGGATCCAGCAACAAAGAACTGTTAGTGTCCTAAGCTCAAAACCACCAACTTAACAACAATTTCAATCCGAAGGGGTTGGTTTGATAAGTGATGGTAGAGTTCACCCAATACTAGACACTATACAGCGTGTGAAATTCACTCATCAGTGGAATGATTTAATAATTTGGCCCGTTCGATTAGAATCGGAAAATTTATTGTTTCAATTTTTCGGGGTACCTTATTTTTAAACTCCCAATACGATTTCGTTAATATTTTTGCAAAATTCAAAATAAGAGTTACATGCCCTTCCTCTCCGTCCTTCTCCCCCTTCCCACTTACCTTTTGTTGATAAATCTATCCAATATTTTCCTAATCGGTCTCTCGTGTCAATATTTCCCAATTTGTTGGACGTTATGTAAATATCCAAGGATAGCTTCCAGTTCCCGTCTTTCCTAGGAATCAGGGCATGGTGGCGAAGCCAGATCCTTTCCCTGTGCTCGTTATGTTTTCCCAGCAAGTTCTGGTACCCGAAAAATCGCACAGCTCGAGAAGCCAAAGATGTGCCCGGGATTCAGTGGCCCAACGCTCTTCCGCAGGGATTATCACGTCCCCCAGCACGACACTAAATAAACATATGGTCTGTTTCGAAAAACATGAATTACTTTTTACCGGAAGGATGGACGGGCGGGCGGCGGTTTCTCTGGCTGGGTTCGAGGGAAGGGAATCTCAGTAAAGAGTGGAGGCCGGTGGCAGTTGGGTCACATTGGGCCTTTGCTGAGTGGGGATAGTTTGTTTGCGAAACCTCTTTAACGTGACCTCGCTACGCTCCGTCATAAACCGGTTATTGGAACCCTCCATCAAAGTTTTCGTGAAACTGAGCAAAACCGGGAAAGAGACTCTCGACATGCTCAAGGCAGCTCATGGTTATAACGACATGGGTAAATCGGGTGTTTTTGTGTGGCACAAGTTGTTTCGGCCCGATGAAACCGTTACTCTTGCAAGATTTTTGTTTATTTTTGAGGTCAAAGGGCATTCTGAGCGATCGGCGTATTCAACATTCTCTACCCTCCCAAAACAACTTGTACCGCTAATATGTATCGCTCTAACAATCGGTTCCATTCTAGGCCAAACAGCTATTGCTCTTGGATATCCAAATTCAGAATGTCCGCAATGGTATAAAATTCTGCTAACATAGAAAACCATAAACACAGTAATCAACCCGAAAGTTGGTTCGGTAGGTGATGGCAGAGTTCACCCAGTACTAAGCCCGGCGGCGTGTGAATATTCACACACCAAGGTAATAAGGGGTCAGTTCCTCTCCCTGTGCCTGTTTAGGTTTCCCAGGAAGATCTGGTACCCGTAAAATCACATAGCTTGGGTGGAGCTGCAGGTGCCCAAAGTGCCTTGCCCGGGAATGGAACCCGGGCCCTCCAGTCAGTAGCCCAACGCTCTACCCCCTGGACTACCGCGACCCAGTCTGCTAAGATACTTTTTTGCAAACAGTAATTTGCAACCTACTTTCACGTACGACACTTAAAAATGGAGTTATGGGCGGGCAGGCAGCTGCGTCTACTGGCGTTATATTTAGCTATTCTCAGCATTAAGTTCCAGGGTGGATCCACCTTAGGAATGGACAGTGTGTAATCGAATTTGAAGAACGAGAGTTTCTTATGTTGAAATGCGTTGAAATGTGTGCAACGTGTCTCCGTGCATTCTTGTGCGTGTACGAGTCCGCTTAAAGGGACGCTGCGCAAGTAGTAATAGCCGAATCTAATAACTAATGCCAGTGATTGCCTAGATAATTAATGTATTTGCATGGAAATACATTACTTAAACCGTACTTGTAATGAAATAAAGACCAGGTGACCGAGTTACAGAGATTGCAAGTCATTCAAGAGCGATACACAAAACGTTCATAGCTGCAGGACAACATTTCAAAACATTGTTTTTTTTAAGCATGCACAGAGGAATTGGTATGAGAGATTCCACGTTTGTTTACGAAACTAGTTAATAGGACCAATCGGAAAAATTCAATCAAAAATGAATTCCTGAAAAATAAGAAATCTAATGAAGATAATACATCCGCGGGTAATGCGAGTATTTAATAGAGGATATCATTTTCCGCGCTGTGATTACCCGGATAACTTGAAATTGAAGATATCTTGACCGGAGAAGCATACCGGAACAACCAAATAAACACACAGGAATAGATAAAATGCTTTCTATTGTTTTAAGCTCAGCATTGTGGAAGTCCATGTTCATTAAATAAAGAAACACAATGTATACATCCACAGTATAAATAATAGAGAACAGAATAAAGAACAGTGGATGTATACACTGTGTTTCTTTATTTAATGAATGGATAAAATGGCTCAATTACTCACCCTTTGTTTGCTTGAGTCGACATATCTCAGTCCGAAGTAATCCCTTTCCACGAGGTTCAGTTCCCTACACACGTATTCCACCAGGTACTTCCCTTTGTGGTGGGCCTGCGAAAGACAGAAAGAACAGGTTAATAAACATACATGGGGAGTATACCTTGAGAAGAAAAATACCTCAAATATCGCACACAATTATCACAGTGCTAAAAATTCTTTGTGACCTAATCCAACAACTCCAAAACATGGAGTTCCTGAATGCTGAAATTTCCTACGCATAGTTAAGTTTACGATTCAAGTGTTGTATAAATCTCCAAATTATCTATTACAGTATTGAATATTGAAGGATAAATTTCAACATGTACTTTAACAAAAGTTTATGAACAATCGGTACAGTTCGGAATTAGAATGCTCTTCCTAAAATATTTAAATTGGGGGTTGGCTTCAAGACTCTTTGAATGTTCGGGTACAAACAGTAGCCAAAGATGGATTTAGCTTCAATGCAGGAGAGACTACTTCAGATGTTCCACAGGGAATTGTCATCGGACCTCTTTTATTCCCAATTCACTTTACTTCAATAACACTGATTCCGTAGTCACTAGTAGGATACGTTTATTTGCCGACGATGCAGTGGTTTACCGTGATATATATATAATCATGATGATTAGCAGCTTGATCAGATGACATAATTGCTATACAACGCTGGTGCGACACTAGGAAATTAGAATTAAACTTAAAAAAGTGCGTAGTGATGAAAGTTTGGAAAAAGAGCAATTCCCTTCCGAACTCCTACTGCATTGGGAACACTGAAATGGGATGTGTAGACTTGATTAAATACTTGGGCGTTACTCTCACTCACGACCTCTCCTGGGGGAAACACATACGGGGAATGTGGACGAGCTAAAAAAAGTTGGATTAATTAGCAGTAGACCGGGTAATGAGACGAAAAGATTAAAGAGAAATCTTACCTATCGCTGGTTAGGCCTCGTTTAGCATATACTGTAATTATATGGGATTCCCACGAAGTTAGATTTATTGCCGAATTTGAATGTGTGCAGTGTAGATAGGAGCTATATTTGTAAAACGTAGTAATGATAAACTTGGTGGCGTATCCATAATATTACAGGAGCTAGGATGGGAATCACTCATGGAGCGAAGGTTAAATTACAGATAAAATCTCTTGTATATATAGGAAGGGCGTCTCTTGTGTGTAGAACAGATAGATTTAAGATACCATTTTTTCCACGAACGATAAGGGATCAGAATAATACCACGGTTGGATCATGTTCGGGTCAAAATTAGTCTGCCACACACCTTAGCGGTGACTTACAGGACACTAAAATATCCAATAAAAATATGGTGGAGTAATTCCCCGAAAGCTCCCTGGTGAAATCATTAGTTGTGTCGAAAAACAATTTGGTGGAAAACTGTGGAACTAAAAGAAATTAAAAAAACAAGATACATTTCCTTTAGCAGATAAAGATTCGCACACTCAGAATACAAATATTCAAGTTGAATTATTGTGAGGAAACCCCAACACAAGGAAGCCGGAGGCTTATTTTGCTTTAATTGAGAAGTAGGGGGAATTAAGGAGAGAGTTGACTGCCACACCCTCCTATATATTATTACAATAACACTTCGGAAGCCATAAGATGCTCCACTATGGGCAAATGCAATTTAAAGGTTAATTTTAAGAACGCAGGATATTCAACTGGTGGTTAGAAGATGAAATAAAGTGATAAAACTCACAACTAATATAAAAAAACTGAAAAATAAATATTAAATACGCAAAATATCCCCTTGAGTATTGAATAATTGACAACTGAAATCGCATAAAGATTCTATTATGTAACTTGCTGGAAGCTTTTCTTCGTCACCGAATATTTACCTCACGAGAAATTCCTTCAGAATGATCTGAGAGAGAATATTCGAGGAACCCAGTCCCCATTTTGGTGATTGGGTTCCTCGAAGTTTACGTTTATGTTAGCAGACTTTATGGCAGTTTTTCAGGTTTAACATTCTGTTGTACGTTTGCAATGAAAGGCTAACGGTTGGTTCTTCTTTGCAAATGACTTTTGAAATCCAGTCATTACAAATCCTGTACATTTCCCACATTTGTGCTGTCTGTCCCAACAAGTAAGTAAAACAGTTTTTCCTGGCGAAGCGGACAACTGAAGTACGAGGACGATTTGTGGCTTGAAAAATGGTAAGAGATCTTGAGAAAGCAATACGACCCGCGTCAGTTGTCTACGGGCTGTTACAGTCGGCGGATCGCTGCTAGACTGAACCCCTGTTCGAGGGACGCGTCACAAATCCACGATTTCACTTTCCATGGAGCAATGCTATGCGAAAATATTCTGTTTTAAACTAGGGAAATCGGGCACGGAAAGCATGACCATGATAAACGATGTTTATGGAGATGAAGAAATGTCCTAAGTGATGGTTTTCTGCTTGCATAAGATGTCCCGGAAGGGTAGAGAGGAGGTTGAGGACGAGGAACGCCCTGGACGACCGTCAACAACACAGTGTGATGAAAATGTACAAAACAGTGAGACACATGCTCAATTATGATGCACCCCCAAGAAGCAGAGGAGTTCAATAGAAGAGTTGTAGAAGAGTTCAGTATTCAGAAAACCATAGTGAAATGCATTCTTACAGAATATTTAGCCATTAGAAAGGTGTGCCGAGATGGTCCCCAAGGTGCTGTCAGAAGACTGCTTGTGTGACAATCTTGCCTTGGACCTATTGAACCACGGTGAAAGTGAATTTTTCAGAATAGGTGGTTACTGGTGACGAGACATGGACCTTTTGAGTACCATTTTGAACCACTGGATTATGTCAAAGATGCAATGTCGAGATGCCTGAACGAGGTTTCCGTCGACGCCTTCCAGGAAGCGCACCGGAAGCGTGGGAGAGGCGCTTGACATTGGTGTGTTGATGCACTAGGGAGCTGTTTTGAAGAGTTTTTGTAAATTTCACTGTGAAGAGTAATTATATTTTCCCCCGATTTATTCTACTTGGGACAGACCCTGTGTAATCGTATGTAGTATAAAATAAAGTAAGATCTGGTGCTTTCCCGGCGTATTTGCTTGGTGAAGTTTGTTGTTGATCCATGTCGGCCTACATGGAACCCCTGACCCGGTGGAAGACCCGAGAAAACTTCACATAGTATGAAATGTATAAACCACCAAAGTCACCGGATCAAGGTAGTGTATTTATTGACCCAGGAATTAAGCACTGCTTCTCTTTTCAATTTAACACGACACTAAAAGACGATGGAATGGCGAAAGCAGTGATTGAGGGCAGAGCGCTGAATAAGATAGGGAGGAAGAGGGAAAGGATATGCATGTTGAATGGAACAAAGGGTGATAAATATATGTGGAATTGAAGAAGGGGTTATTGCAGAATAGGTTATTGCAGTTGCGTCTTCTAAGGCGAGGAGGCTAAGATATATGTGTTCAGTCTGTGTCCATCCAACACCCAATTCAAACGCTAGGCTATGAAAATTACATTGATAATGTAAATATAATAAACAGTTTTATTTCCATGAGCATGGCTGAGGGTGCGAGCGAAGTCAGCAGCTTTCGCAGCATCCAAACCACGCGCAGTATTCCCAACCAACAGTCGAGGCACCCTGCCGGGGATAATGACACTCGCTTGCCTTCCCGAGGGGAGTGAAACCAAAGCCTTAGGAGTTTAGGCCCGACCACAACGTTACCTATTCAGAGAAAGCTATTTTTAATCCTTCTGACACGACCACCTTGATAGCAGCACACAGTTGCCCGCTGCCCACCGCTAGGGAATTAGGTCGACCAAGTGCACGGCGCCACAATGGCATCTTCCCTTCCAGGGAGAGAGGTGAACAAAAGTGGATGGCTCGGGATGGGGCGGGTTAGGAAAGGGTGGAGGTGGTAAAAGAGACTCTCAAGAGATGCAAAGGGTATAAGGAGACTAAAGAACAGAGGAGAACTCGTGAGAAAAGAAGAGTGCAAAGGAAACATTATTGAAAAGTACAATTTAACGGAAAATTCTAAAATCAACCATTTTTTTCTATTTTGTCTATCACTAATAGAAACGGTGTGACTAAAAGGTTTATATGCATACACACACACGAGGACTGTCGAATAAATATGCGAACTGAGGCCATCAAAAATTTTATTTGCTAAATGTAGTCTACTTCGATTTTGTCCCCTTCATCAAAGTACTCTCCATTCCTTGCTGTGCACTTATTCCACACACGATCTCTCAAACGCTTGAGAACTGGCACGTAAAACTCAGCATTTACTGTTTGTCCTTCAGAAGAAATCCATGATGAACAACACCTTCGACATCAAAGAAAACCATGACTTTGATTTTCCATCGGCTTTTTCTTGAATTATTGGTTTGATTTAATCAACTTGAAAAGCGATGTTTTCTTCACAGCATTATTATCGTAAACAGCTGTCAACATTTCAGTAATTTCTTGATCACTTTTACCGCACTTCACCAAAAACTTGACGTTAATTCGTTGCTCCGTGATGTCGTCTGTCAGGCGGTGATGTTAGGACTGTCGAGTTCTAACTAATCTTCCGATGAAGACGGAGCACAATTCCGTCGAAATTATCATGAAATAACGTGTGAGTGTTCCTTTTATGTGTTCTCATATTGTGTGTTGCTGTCTTAGTCTTTTATATATGTATAATATATGAAAGACTTACACAGCAACACACAATTTGAGAACACATAAAAGGAACACTCAAACAATTTATTTATATATATATGTATATGCGAGGAATATTTGTATATACACACAACGTTTGTATAAAATGTATCGGTAACAATTTTCCCGACGTGTGGCTGAAGTGCTGCATTCAGAACGTCGGGATAGGATGACAGTGCACATACCACTATCACTGAAATGTTGGTCATGACCTACGACCCAAAGCAGAGTCGAGTGTTTGCTTGCGTAGACCTTCTGCAAACGCACCGCGATGATTCCCCAACCCCCTTACACTCCCGACTCGGCAACAGCAGAATATTTTCTATTATCAAAAGTGAAATCCCCCCCCGAAGGACACCACCTTGGGGCCCTATTTCCCTTCAAAGAAGCTCGCACGCGGTAACCTTAAGGACCTTCCGGAATCCAACTACCAGAGAGCCTTCGAGTCGTGGAAAAGCCGCAAGGGCAAAAGTGTGTGTCGACGCTCAAGAAGGGATGTACTTTGCATTGTAGCAATATCTATTACAAATCTATTTCTCCGAAACTTTTCCCGATACTTTTCATACAAACAATGTTTATACACTTATACAAACACATATATACGAGTGAGTGCAAGCGAAGAAGCGTATCTAAGTGCAGCTGTCTACCGTTAAAGGTGATTTCTTCGAGAAGTAAATAAGAGAGGGTCGTCGGAAAGGTCGTGAATTTTTTAGCGGAGAGAAACGAAGCAGATGGAGATGGCCCGTGGAGGGGGCGTGCTCAAAGGAGAAGACGTCTCCGTCCTCCCCCGCACCCTCAAACCCCACCCCCCCAGAGCACGTCCTCCCCTCATCCCCTAAGCATTCAACCGACCCCCGAGCATCTCACCCTTGCTCCGGCATAACCGTCTCCCTGGCAACGGATTACATAGTGAATGCGGTCGTTAAGGATCGGCGGGAGGACTGGGGGTTGGAGGGTTGAACGAGAGATGGGGGGTACACGTAGACTGCGCCTTGCCACACCTTGCCCGCCTCCTTTTCCATCTTCCTTCCGCCTCTCCCTCCAACTGCCGTTCCCCTCCCATGCCCCGTCTCTAGAATAGGATGCTCATGAAACTTTCAAACTCGTTCCTAAAAATGAACTCCTCCGCCGTCTTGCATATCCGCCCAAGGGGCAATCCTTCGCGATTTGAGCTCCAGGCCGTTTTAAGGACACACTCCTTCCACCCGCAAGAGGGACCAAATGCGAAAGGTCTCGACGGCGGCCTTAAGGTAACTGCATTAAAATGTATTATTCTATGATTGCTATCCTCTCTCTCACTCTCGTTCAATCCACGCAGGGGTATTGTTTTGAAGTAATTAATATTAAGAAATAACCGCGATATCTGGATAAAGTTGATTCTGCATATTAACTGATTATCATGTACATAATGTTGTAAATTACGGCTATAAACGTTGATTGATTTTCTTACGCAAGCCGTAGATTAAAGTAACTCGCAGCATGGAGAAAATAGAAACTCGCAGTGCAATCAAGTTCCTTCATTTAAAGGGTTACTGGGGATAGCTGGTCGAATGACACAATTGTGTGGGGGACAATGAATTTTCAAACTGGCAGGCACATGTTTCTATCATAGGCGATCCAAGAAGTGGAAGACCACCACTCACGGACGATGCTGCCACGGTGAAGAAAGTGGAGGGCTTCATCCTTATATTAGATCGAAAAGCAACCATCCAAATGATAATGAATGGGACTGATCTTAGTTGCGGCAGTAGGTGGAAAATTATTCACGAAGAGGTGATCATGTCAAACGTGTACGCTGGTTTTCACGACTGCTGACTCCGTTTCAGAAGCAAACACGGTGCGACCTGCAATCGCGACCACAGCGCGACAGGCAATAGAAACGATGTGGTTTTAAATTTCGAAACATTCGCCTTATTCTCCCGATTTCTCCCCAAGTGACTTTTTCTTGTTCTTATGACTCAAAAAACTATTGCGTGTTCCCAGATTTGACAACACAAATGACGTCATCGAAGAGGTGTAACAATGGTTTGCGACGCAATCTGCTGAGTTCTCAAATACGGTCTTTAGAGGGACAGGAAACGTTGGGAAAAATATATAACTCTGGATGTTGACTACGTTGAGAAGTCTAAGAAAAAACAAATAAAATTAATTTTCTATCCCGATTATTTTTAAGTAATAATTAAAAGTTGACGATACCCGTTGAACAAATGAGGAAGTACTAGAAATGGTGGGGGAGGAGAGGGGTTTGTTGAGAGAAATCCTATGGAGGCA
This sequence comes from Hetaerina titia, assembly GCA_037158775.1. Taxonomy (NCBI): domain Eukaryota; kingdom Metazoa; phylum Arthropoda; class Insecta; order Odonata; family Calopterygidae; genus Hetaerina; species Hetaerina titia. The sequence continues at coordinate 138,757,213 of CM073768.1, forward strand.
GGAAAAATGGATGAAGGGCGTATTGAGCGGTAGTGGAATGTTGAAGAGGGTAATAGAGGGAAGAATGTTGGGCAAGCGAGGTAAGGGTAGGAACAGGATAGGGATGTTGGACGAGATGAAGGGAGGAAAGAAGTACACCGAGATGAAGAGGGACCTGATATAGATTAGTTTGCTAGGTGGGGAATCACAAAATGTTTATTTGATAGTTGGGTCCATCCGAAAACCTACCTTAACCGGTAGATTACCTAAAAAAAAATACCCGTTCGTCAGTACGCACGCTTAGGCTAAAGCGTCTGATCTGAAGAAGGCCTCAGAAAAGGCCGAAAGCTTAAACTTTCTGAAATGTGAGTGTCCATTTAGGTGTTTCCTATATTATGTTGTGTTCTTTTGTGCCGTCCAAATGTTGTAAATATATATAAATATATACATATATATATATATATATATTATTTTTATTATTCGGTAATCTACCGGTTAAGGTAGGGTTATGGAGGGACACCACTACCAAATAAACACTCTGTGATTCCTAACAAAACACAATCCAGCAGCATACTCTACATCAAGTCCTTCTTTATCTCTGTGTACTTCCTTTATCTCGTCCAACATCCCTATTCTATTCCTGCCCTTTCCTCGTTTGCCCAACATTCTCCCCCATATTACAGTATTTAACATCCCACTGCCGCTCAATACGCCCTTCATCCATTTCTCGCTGCCTCCTTATGATTTCTCCCAGCAAAGTCCTCTCCTCTCCGACCATACCTAGCAACTTCTCGTTTGTTTTCCTTTCGGTCCATTTCACCTTCTCCATTCTTCTCCGCACCGACATTTCAAAAGCCTCCAATCTACTTCTATCCTACTTCAGTGACCACGTTACCGCGCCGAGCATAGCTACGCTCCATATCAATGTTTTTTGAGTCTTTACTTAACATCCTTGCTCAAAGTCCCTGTCATCAACTCCATCCTCCTTGAGAAAGCATCTTTGCCTAGCGCAATTCTTCTCCTTACGTCCCTACTACTTTGATCGTGTTGGTCCTAAACACTTCCTAGACCTAACCTTTTCCTTTCAGGAAAACCGCACAACTTTTGTTTTATCCATATCGATTCTCATCCCATATCTATTGCACTGAATTTCCAATTCACTCAGCAATGCTTGCAACCCCTTGGACGACTGACAAACCAAAGGCTGGTCATCAGCAAACCTAACTGATTTTACGAACTCTCTTCCGACTTTCACTCCCACCTATAGCACTTCCCATGCATCTTTAATCATTTCCTCCACATATACGTTGAACAACACCGGTATTAATGGGCAACCCTGCCTTACACCTCTTTCAAACACTTCCCATCTGGACTTTCCGTTATCCACTTGTACCTGAGCGGCCTGAGACATGTACAGGTTGCGGATCAGTCTTCTGCCACTCCAATCTATTCCTGTTTTCTGCAATACACGCATTAATTTTTCCCAATTCACTCTATCAAACGCTTTTTTGAAATCTACAAAACAGGCTAAAACATCCCTATTGTATTCTATATTAGTGATCTCATTACTGCAATGACATCACGCGTACCTCTCCCCTTCCTAAACCCAAACTGATCATTCTCTAAGTAATCAATTGCCCTACTCTCTATCCTTTAGTTGATCCTGAGAACCACTTTAGCTGCATCGGAAATCAAACTTCACCTTTTTCGGAATAGGTACGTACACTGATATCACAAAGCTTTCCGGCGAGATCCCTTTCTCATTGATGCTACGAATCAGTCCATATAGTCTCTTCCTACCACATTTTCCTGAATCTTTTAGTATTTCTGTAGGAATGCTGTCTACCCCCACGGACTTATACACACACACACAAACACACACAAACACACACGCACACATATATAATGAAATTGGACAAACTAGTCGACACTAACACAGAAACTGAAACATATAAAAGAGGGACTCACTGGTTCTCGAATTTTCGGTGGTGCAACCACCTTTCTCAAGAGGAATTAGGAACATAACAGAGTTCTGTTCCTAATTCCTCTTGAGAAAGGTGGTTGCACCACCGAAAATTCGAGAACCAGTGATTCCCTCTTTTATATGTTTTAATTTCTGTGTTTGTGTCAACTAGTTTGTCCATTTTCATTATTGTGCACGTTCGTGGGATTTTCAAGAAAGTGACTTTATATATATATATATATATATATATATAAAATCCAAGAGAGATGGAAGGAATATATAGAAACACTGTATGGTAAAGAACTTAGGCCGACAAGGTTAGACATAGAAAAGGAACATGACGTAGAAGAAGATAGCTTAGGTCCAGGCATACTCGACGATGAAATAGAAAGGGCATTAAAGGAGATGAAAGCAAATAAGGCTGTGGGGGTGGACAATATTCCTGTAGAAATGTTGAAATGGTTAGGGAAAGGTGGGAAAAAGGCCATATATGGACTGATTCGTAGTATCTATGAGGAAGGAATCTGGCCGGAAGATTTTGTGAGATCGGTGTTAGTTCCTATTCCAAAAAAGGCAAAGGCTACGTCATGTGAGGATTACAGAACAATAAGTTTGATATCCCACGCAGCAAAAGTTATTCTCAGGATCATCAACAAAAGGATAGAGAGTAAGGCAAATGATTACTTAGGGGATGATCAGTTTGGGTTCAGGAAAGGAAGAGGTACGCGTGATACCATTGCAGTAATGAGATCACTAGTCGAGAGGAATATAGAATACAATCAGGACGTTTTTGCCTGTTTTGTAGATTTCGAAAAAGCGTTTGATAGAGTGAATTGGGAAACATTAATGCGTGCATTGCAGAAAATAGGAATGGATTGGAGGGACAGGAGACTGATCCGCAACCTGTACATGTCTCAGACTGCTCAGGTGCGAGTGGGGAACGGAGAGTCTGGATGGGCAGTGTTAGGAAGAGGTGTAAGGCAGGGTTGCCCATTGTCACCGGTACTGTTCAACGTATATGTAGAGGAAATGATTAAAGAGGCATGGGAAGAACTGGAGGTAGGAATGAAAGTCGGAGGGGAACTCGTAAAATCGGTTAGGTTTGCTGATGACCAAGCATTAGTTGCTCAGTCAGCCAAGGGGTTGCAAGCATTGTTGAGTGAATTGGAGGTTCAGTGCGATAAATATGGGATGAGAATCAATATTAATAAAACAAAGGTTATGCAATTTTCCAGAAAGAAAAAGGCTAAGCTAAATATTAAAATAGGCGGGGAAAGAATAGAGCAGGTAGAGCAGTTTACATATCTCGGAAGTGTTTTGGACCAATACGGTCAAAGTGGTAGGGACGTAAGGAGAAGAATTGTGCTAGGCAAGGAGGCTTTCTCAAGGAGGAGGGAGTTGATGACGGAGACGTTGAGTAGGGATGTTAAGACAAGACTCGTAAAAACTCTGATATGGAGCGTAGCTATGTACGGCGCGGAAACGTGGTCGCTGAAGCAGGAGGATAGACGTAGATTGGAGGCTTTTGAAATGTGGGTGTGGAGAAGAATGGAGAAGGTGAAATGGACCGAAAGGAAAGCAAATGAGGAAGTACTGGAAATGGTGGGTGAGGAGAGGGGTTTGTTGAGAGAAATCCTATGGAGGCAGGAAAAATGGATGAAAGGCGTATTGAGCGGTAGTGGAATGTTGAAGAGGGTAATAGAGGGGAGAATGTTGGGCAAGCGAGGTAAGGGTAGGAACAGGATAGGGATGTTGGACGGGATGAAGGGAGGAAAGAAGTACACCGAGATGAAGAGGGACCTGATATAGATTAGTTTGCTAGGTGGGGAGTCACAAAATGTTTATTTGATAGTTGTGTCCATCCAAAAACCTACCTTAACCGGTAGATTACCTAATCATAATAATATATATATAATTATATATATATATTATATATATTTATATATATATATATATATACTTTTGGAAACTATGCCCTGTATTTTATATTGGACAGGGTACTACACCCCTAAATATTATAATCAATAACCATCGCGTCACATGGAAGAATTCATCCCTGATTGGGTTGCCTCAAATCCCAAATACGCCTCCAAACACAACACTCCCTTTGATAAATGCTCTTGTGTATCCATTTTAGCATAACTCCCACCCTCCCCTGAAACTCAAATCAATAGAGCAGCTTAATGATAGGCATTAATTACCCAATTATTCACATATTATCTTCCCCCCTCCCCGTCCCCAAAACCTTCCATATTATTCCCACACTTCTAAATATTCCCCTCCCAACTCTTCCCCTCGAAAACTTTACCCCACCCTCCCCTTCCATCCAGCATCTCCAGCCACTGACCTTATCTTCAATTTCGTTATGACCTTTTCTTCAATTTTTTCGTTCTCTTCCTTGACAAAGGTGGCTTGACCACAGAAAATTAGAAAATCTGTGAGTTTCTATCCTTTTTTGTATGTATTCTGTGTTTCTGTCTTTGTTCGCTACTGCTAACTTGATATACATTAGTATTCACATCCGTGAGACCTTCACAATACATACAGAAATATATTTCTAAATATATACATAATATATATATATACGTATATATATACATATATATATATGTACATTTTTTATATACCATAAAATATCAATATGTATGAAGGAATGTGTAAAAAAAATACATATATATACATGTAGACACACATACATCAACTGACATTGAGTACGCATACTACCAACTTTCGCCTTGCAACATTAATATAAAAACGAATGCCATAAGAAATGAAATAGTGTAATACTACTCACGTCATGCTAAATTTTGAAGTTAATGCGGAAATAAAAAAATTCGAAAATATATATCATTTGTGGTAGGGACGATCGTTGTGCAGTGAAGAGCAGACCCAGTAACCCCCGCTGCCATCAACGGGAGAATTTGAGGAGGAGGGCATTGTTTACTAGAAGGTACTTCGATTCTCGACTACAATAGAGCTTACTATCCCTTGAGAGGGCAACACTCCTAAAAATCCTTCACTGAAACGTCGGCGGAACACGGGGAAGCAAGAATGGCGGCCGAGCGCTTGAGAGCGAGGAAAACGAGGACGGAGTGAGTGGGTGGGTGGGAAACTAGCGCGCCTCCCTGGTGCATTCTCGATGGAACTGGGCATGGAGGGAGAGAGGGGAATTGGGAGGGAGAGACCCTTCCAGTTCTAACGCCGCGCGCAAATTAAGGCCCATTTATTAATACGGTACCACCCTCTCTCCCGCCACCGTAATTGCTTGCGCAATCATTTCTGACTTTTTAAGTGAACTGCGTCGCAGTCACAGGTCCAAACCCAACCACCCTCACCCCCTTACCACCCCGCCTCTCAAGGCCCGGCACCCACTCGGTGCAGGGACACGTGTAATAAAGCTGGCAGAAGGATTTATAAAATAAAAATCCGCCCGGGAGGGAGGGCGAATATAATTGCGAGCTAACATCCCCCACTCCCTCTCCCGCAAAACCTTCCGGGCCGCCCGCGTCACATCGAGTCCCCGGACGAATTCAATTTCGAGCGACCACAATTCATTTGTCATTTCTCATACTCGTATTGGCGATGTTTCAGCACAGGCTTGGTGAAAACGACAAAATTCATCACTCTTGAAACGACGGAGGAGAGAGATTTCACATGCTAGCAACAAATTAAGGTGCAAAAAATAATAATCTCAGTAACACCATAAATAGAGTACCTACTCATCCCTACACAACCACATTTAGACTCCGCTTCCCGCAGCGAATACGTCTGCATTAAGGCAATTGACTGACTTCATTAAATGGAGTCTTTTAACCGGTAATAGAATTGCGAAACATAGAATACAATCAATATGCATCTGTCTGTTTCATAGATTTCTAAAAAGGAGTTCGATAGAGTAGGTCGGGAGAAACTAATGAATGTATTACAGAAAATAGGAATATTTTGGCGGAGTAGGAGAGGCTTTTCCACAGTCTCTATATGTCTCAGACTGCTAAGGTGCGAGTGCCGGATGTAGAGTCCGGATGGACAATGTTAGGGAGAGGAAAAAGATAGGGTTGTCCACTATCGCCTGTGCTGTTCAACGTATATGCGAAGGAAATGTTTAAGTTGTCATAGGAAGAAGGGGAGATAGGAATAAAGATCGGTGGTGAATTCATAAAATCAGATATATTCGCAGATGACGAAGCTTTAGTTTTTCAGCCACCCGAGGAGTTTTAAGCGTTGCTGAGTGCATTGGAAAGTCAGAGCGATAGTTATGGAATGAGAATAGATGTAAACAAAACGAAGGTTATGCGATTTTCCAGAATGAGAAAGGCTAAAATTAACTCAAAAATAGTAGGGCAAAAAACTAGAGCAGGTGGAACAGTTTACGTTCTCGGCAGTGTTTTCGACCAAAATTTTCAATATAGTACGAGCGTAAGAAGAAGAATTGCATTAGACTAAGAAGCTTTCACAAGGAGGAATTGATGACGTCGAATTTTAAGAAAAAAGCCTTGTCAGCACATTGATATGTAGCAAGTTTTTTAACGACACGGAAACGTGGTAACAGAAGCAGGATGGTCGGCATGGATTGGAAACTTTTGAAATTTGTATCCGGAGACGGGCGGAGACAGTGAAGTGGACAGAAAATCAAATATGTGGTCTTACTTTTCACGGATCTGAAACTAGGACGATTAACAGAAGCAGGCGAAGGGATATAGTGAAAGCCATGGGAGAAGTGGTGCTACAGATGAAAAAATTTGGAATAATCAGCAAATGGTAAAATAGACTAATCAGCAAATGAGGAAGTACTTCGAAGAGTGGGTCAAGAGAAAAGCGCGCGGAGGGCACTTATCAGAAGGAGGCCTAGGATGAACAACGAGAAGCAGGCAATGTAAAATGTCAGTGCAAGAATCCCTGAGTGAATGAGGAGAGTGGCGAAGCATATGAACTGGAGAACTGTCATAAAAACTATCCTCTGGATTGAGTACCCTTGATAAGTGATATGATCTCAGATTTCAATAAGGAAAATCACGGCAAGGTTTATCCTCGGGCGTTCTTAACAAATTGTTTTTTTTTTTAATCTTTGCAAATGCCTCCCACTCGAACCTTTAGACCCCTCCGTATGAATTACACTGAAATATTTGCTCGACACATAAAAACACTTTGCGAGCCATCTTTTATCCCGGACTCCGCGTTCCTTCCACGGACCCCGTTTATGCGTTGCCAGGTGTTTTTATGGATCCAAGCTGCTTCCGGGAATCACTGTCGCGTAAGTGAGTTGTTGGACAACTGTTTCGCCCTCGGTCCTGAAGGCATCTTCAGGTCGAAGCTATCTGCGTTGTTCAGTTCGTAATAACAATACGGAAAACCCCGTTTAAGAATTGGTTTCTCTTCGGGGTGGAAAAATAACAATAGAAGGCTACCAAAGAGGGTAGCGGTTGCGAAAAAGATCTGCGTCGTTCAGTTAGTTTTAGTTTTGAGTTTAAAAGGTTTTTATTTCCGCAAAGATATACACGATATATGATATGTATAAAATGTAATAGAAAACTTAATAAAACATTCATGTTGAAGTCAGGACGTAGTCGTCCTCACGATTGCAAGTTTTTGGGTTTTTCGTTATTTCTACCGCTTTTCTTATGAATTTCGGTAAATAATTCCTTTCTCTTGACAGCAATCCAGTTTGGTCAAACTTGATCCTGTGTCCGCGTTCCGACCACGCATGTTCAGCAATTACCGAGAGCCGGGACTGTTTTCTGTCTGTGGCCGTGGCTAAACTAAAGTGCTGGCAAGAGAAAGACATTATTTTCCGAGACTGATAAGAGAAGCGGTAGAAATAATGAAGAATCCAAGCAATTTCAACCGTGAGGACGGCTACACCTTGACTTCCACATGTAAAAGGGTGATTCCTATTCGCCGCCAAGAAAGAGCCAATCAGAGTGCTCCAAGCCAGTTAGCGTGCAGCGGTCCAATCGCAATGCAGATCACTTCGACCTGAATGACGCCTCCAGGACTAGGGGCGAAACAATTGTCCAACAACTCACCTACGCGACGGTAAGTCCCGGAAGTGGCGTGGATCCATCATTAGATAGACGTCGCGGAACCTTAAGGATTAATTTCAAGGGGTTTTCAGTTCCATGAGAGAGACGCGTAGCTACAAAAGGGAGAGAAGCAGAGCCAATTCCAGTTAGCTATTCATCCATCATGAGCAGCTACAGGTTTAGTTTTTATAGTGCCTCCGACAGCATGGTGTTCTGATGGAATGAGAAGGCGACACCACGGCGGAGTTACATTCTCTTCTTCGTCATTCAAGGACCTCGTGTCTTCCGAGAGATCCGGCCGTCGTTCTTCACAAATTTCAGTTTACATTCCTGCACAGTCCTTCCCCCCCCCCCCTGTGGTAAAAACTATACTTCTACATTAACAATTATCACGAAACGTCACGCCAAAATAAAAACCCCGTAAGTGTATGCGGACAATAATGAGTGGAAACAGAAAATATTTCCCAGAAAAAAATTATTTGCACTTAAGGAAACGATTAAGTGATAAAGGGGCCAAAACAGAAATGAGAAGGAATACGGGGAGGCGTCCCTCCCCCGGCCACGAATCCCTTATCTCTCGAAGGGCGTTGACTCGAGAATTAAATTGATTATGCCCTGAGCGGTATTTTCGTCGCATGATTAACACCAGATGGATGAATGTTGACTTCATTTAACTGCAAGGTGGAAGCAGTTCCTCCATGATTAAATAAAATAATCCAAGACCAAGCGTTTCTTCAAAATGGGGGGGATTAATTGGCGGAGACGCAATAAGGTCACGCGAAAGTCACGCCACGTACCGGAATAAAGACTAACTGAACTCGAAGCAAGGGAACATGGCGATATGTTCGAAGGCTTTCATTTCCTCCACGGGGCCCGAGATGTTCGGAGAAGAAAGAAAGGGAGAAGAAGATGGACAGGAAAGAAAAGATAAAAGGTATAGGGATATACTTACGGACAATGAGGGGGAGGCGAGTAGGTTGTTGGGAGGAATTCAAAGAAGTCAGGAACAGTGAATGAAGGGCACATTGAGTGACTTGTGCACGCTGAACACGTGCTATCGAGGAAAGAATTTTGGATTACTGAAATGGAGACAGAATAGATGAAATACTATTTTGTGTGTTCTTGGGTATTGCGGTAATTATTAAGTGTTACTATAACTAGATAACTAGAGGCTTAACTTGGGGCACCCACATTACGTAAAATCTGCTGGCCAACAAATACAAAATTGGAATTTATTACAAGCATTGTTGGAAGGAGTGACTATATGGTAAAGGAACGTTCTCTTGAAAGAACTCATTTAGAATATACATGTAGTGTATGGGATCCGACTGAAAAAGGTTTCATACGGGAAATTGAGAAGGTACATCGCTCGACAGCCCGTTTCGTTTAAAAATCTTACGATAAAACGAAAAGCGCCATAGAAATGCTTCTGGAGTTGGGTTGGGAATCATTACGAGACACGATTCAATGTTAGGTTGAACTTACTAAATAAATTTAAGTCCGAATATTTCAGCGCCGATGTCTCGCAAATTATTTGCACTCCAACATACATTGGTCGCTTAGATCATGAACATAAAATTTGGAAAGTAGATATCCTGTGCTCCCACATATCCTCCCTTATCACTCACCCTTCCCACCTGGTGCTTACACCTTCTGCCACACACCTTTCTGGGGGATCGCGGGGTATTTATGCCCACGTCGAAGTCCAATTTATATCATCGGGAAATTTCTTGGGGAATTTCATCGGGAAATTTATTTGGGGTTTTTGTAAATAATGCGGTAAATCAGTTACAATTGTAAAAACAAAAAGTTGATCCGGAGGCAGTGAATTTTTTTTCTGTCCAAAGTTTAGCATTTTAAAAGGTTGAGTTTATTAATTACTGTACCCTTAAGAGGGCGTTGAACCTTATACAATGGATGAAACCTTTGGGGGTCAATCACCCGAGTCGATGAAATTTCGACATACACCTCGAATGAACAGCATTAAATTTGACGACCTTGCATTCCCGAATCGGAGATGATGCGATCATTGCAGGCTGGGTCATCAGGGCTGATAAAAATTCAGAGAGCAGATTGGGAAAAATTTGGTGTTCAATAACAATCCCTCGATCCAGAAGAATCTATGCATGCATATTTTATAGATCAGCTGACATTATCATAAATTCAACAGCACGTGGAACTAAACAAGCCAATGAAAAGCTTCTCATGCTATGAAAACCACCGAGACAAAAATCGGGGGAAATATCAATCTCCTATCGATTCATTCGAGAATGTAATATGCCCTTTTAAAACATAGGGGTACAGACAAAAATGCTTGCGGGCCGTTTTTACATTCTTTTACGTCGAGCTACGTACACCACCTCGCGGCTTCACCATCTATGTGTTAGGATCTTATCAGTAGCAATGAACGTGCAACAAAAGTTAGTTATTCTAAATATCCTTAAACAAGTTAGCGATCACATAGTATGGAACGTTAAATTTCCCAATTTTTAGTCATAAATACGAATCTTAAAAAATGAAATTTACTCGATTATAATGAGGACTATGGTGACTCAAAATGATTATTACAGAATTGGAGAAATATACCAAATACTGATTTACTGGAACGTCATGCGCTCAGCAGGCAACATTCACTTCAAGCAAATTTATAAAGATATGAATAAACATACCCGACACGACGCGGAAGCTAGGAAATCAATAGGGAGTCAAAGGCCAAGACGAAAAATACGCGGAAATTATTCAGAATAATGAAATATCTAGGGCGAATGCCAAGAGAGAATTTCGAAAAGCATTAAGCGAGAACAGAAGAAAAAATAGTTGAAAATTGAAGCGAGAAGCATTTTGACTCTTTGTCAGGGAGGCTCATGGAAATACGCTGAACTGCTACTTCGCTCCAAAAAGATAAAGGTGAAAGACTAACCAGTAGTTTGGAAAATGCCAATTTAATAAATTGCCTCTTTCAAAGGGTGTTCATCAAATTCTCACCGAATGTCTCCGATTGCTTACCAAATCATTTCCTCCATCGGATCCCAGAAATTGAAATTTCAACGAGCGGATTAGAACGACTGCTGAAAAGCATTCAACCGAATAAATCCTCCCGGTTCGATAAAAAAAACAGCTCAAACATTTAAAGAACTAGCGTCAAAAATAGCGTTGCATCAAGAGATTGCTTTTAAGAATGTCCTAGAATGTCTCGAGGATTCCAATGACTGGCAATTAGAATATGTAACACATACATTTTCAAATCGAGAATTTAACGTATATTTAAAGGAACCGAAAACTTACAGACCTATTTCCCTCACATCCATATCATGCAAGGTCACAGAGCATCTGTCGCAAAAGTAGTATGACTTTTTTCTTCCCGGATAGACGGACGGACGAGCGGCGGTTTCTCTGGCTGGGTCCGGAGAGGAACGTCTCCGTCTTCATGGAGGTCGGAGGCAGTTGGATCCAGGCCTTAACGAAGTGCGAGTCGTTCGTTTTCGAAACCTCTATAACATGACCACGTTCCACTCCGTCATAAACCGGTTATTGGAACAGCGCTACGCCATCAAATTTTTCGTGGCACTGAGTAAAACCGGGAAAGAGAATCATGACATGCTGCTTATGGTGATAACGCCATGGGTAGTTCGGGTGGTGTTTTTGAGTGGTACAAGTTGTTTCGGGAGGGTAGAGAAGATGTCAAAGTCGCCAAAGTTCAGGACGTCCTTGAACCTCAATAACTGAAAAAAATCTTGCACGAGCGAAGGCTTCGTAGGATAGAGAACGCAGATTGAGTGAGTGAGTGAGTTTCTGTTGAATTTGGCATCCCTAAATGTGATGTGCATCGACTTGCGACCGAAAACATGTATCCTAGCCTAGCTCCTCTAATATAATGGATATGCTACTAAGTTTATCATAACAACGCTTTACAATTTTAGTTGGTGCGATACACGGTATTTAGAATTAAACTTCCAAAATGTATTCACATAATTTTTTTTAAAAGAAGTAGTTTCTTTCTCTTGATACATTAAAATTGCAAAATAGAGTGTGCCGACTCGGTTAAATAATTGAGCGTTACCCTAACTCCCGACCTCTCCTGACAGAGTATATTTGGTCATGCTAGCCAAAATTAGGATTTATTAAACGAGTAATGGGGAAATGTGACGAAAAGGAACGATATATTTCGCTTGTGAAACCTCATTTAGAATATGCTGATGTAATTAGGCTTTGCATGATGTTCGATTCATTGCCTAACTGGGTCGTGTGCAGCGTAGAGCAGTTAGATTTGCCAAAAATCGTCTTGAAAAATGTAAGAATCCTATTTAGTTTTGTAGGAGAGCTCTAAAAAATTAGATTAGAGAGATTAATCGTAGAACCGACAGATTTAATCCATCACTTATTTCGTTGCACGCTATGGGACAAGAATACTTGTACTTGATGGCACGAGGGGGAAAATGTACTTTTTTCATTCTCAGGTGGTCCATTATCTTTTCATTATTTCATCAAACCGCAGTTTATTGATCTCCTTAGAACAAACGGTTCCTCCCAAATGCAAAAAAAAGTATTTCACAAGATGCCGTAATGCATGTGGCTGTAAAAATCATTAGCTACATTATTTGAATTGTTTTATGCATTTAGTTAACAATTGAGCGTAGAGAAAAGTTTTGATGTTGCATTCCCGCCCCTGCAAAATACACACCATAGCCCACTTTCCATGTAAAACAAGGTTATAAAAGCATACTTGAAAATATGTTTACCGTACATAATATGAGCGATCGATTAAATAAATAAAATAAGTTTTCAATAAAATGTTACTAATTAAAATGTTTGAAATTTAGAAAAAACACCGAAGATTAAATGCAAAAACTTGTAAAATATAATGATTTTGTCATTAAAAAAGCATACAAGGGAAGATATTGTTAGTGATGAAAACGCTCAACGACATGAATAAGTACTATCCTTCCATTAGTAGCAAAAATACAGTGAAATCAACCTGTGACCTCATCACAACATATCAGTTAATTGTTTAATTAATCCCATAATCAAGCCTTGAATCGTAAAATCAACGGAAACTCTAAAGTCAAAGTGATGAATGTGACAGCTCCAAGACTTTTCGATCTTCTGAAAATTCATAAAGAATACCAATTATCCCAATTATATATGCCATCTCCAGAGTACACCACTTGGTATGCTTTCGCAGAAAATTGGTGAGACATTGGCGAAGACGCTTTGAAAGAATGAATATAATAAGTTGGCCTTTTCCAAACTGATGGTTACTCTTTCACCTTTATTGTTTTTGAGTAAAGTAACAGTTGAATTATTTCCCTGAACTTCTCTGACATAGGACCAAAACTCTAGTTTAAATTTTCAGCTAATCATTTTCTTTTATATTCGCTTAAAGCTTTCCGAAATTCCTTCTTCGCATTCGCCCTAAATATTTTTATAACCGTAAGTGATCTCATACCGAATAACACAATGTAATAAATCTGATTCCGAAGTTAATTGCATTGCTCCTGATTCTCTTGAGCCCGTAACAAGTGCGTTTATTTAGCCAAGTGACATATTGAGCTTTGTTTTTACCACACCAATTTTATCGCTGTTTTTTCTGTTTTCCTGTCTTTTCGGTCTTAAGCTGAAATAATTGCCATTTTCTAATCACTCGGAAAACAGAATAAACAAACCGATGGAACAGCCAAGGGAATAGCAGAGAATTAAAATTAAATCGATAACCATTGAACACAATCTTGAAAATTACGAATCACTCATTAAAAAAATTATTTTGAGCGGCTATTACCATATATTTTCGATTTATGGACAATGACCAAGACAAAATGAGGGGTTCGATTAACGAAGAAATAGATTTCATGGATAAAATCGATGAACGTGGTCCAATGGTGGGAACCCTAGAAGGCAAGAACACCTGACACATTTCCAGACAAAGTTGCCCGGGCGAAGAGACAGGCAGCCGTCGAGGGAAAAGTGAAGCAACTCGAGGGGAGACGTCGGAAGTGACGCGTGTTAAGGCGACAGGCGTCAAATGGAAAGAACGAAGGCGCGGGGCGCGAAGGGGTAAGCGGGGGCGTAAGTTGGAGGCGCGTAAGGGGCCGAGGAACGTCGGCGTGAAGGAGGACAGGTGACGACGAAGATCCCTCCCCGCGCACCACCTCCGAGGGACGTCGAAGGAAATGGATGGGAGGGGGTTGCGCAATGCGATCGTCTTTTTGAGGGAGGTGTCGCCGAGAGCGGATTCCTCGAGTAACAATCGAGGGTTTGCAGATGGGAGGAAGGGCGTGGAATAGCAGCCCCCCCACACTATCTCCCTCGTCTCTGTCCTCAGAAACCCTCCAGGGGGAAACGCAGATAAATGCACAGGACTCCGCCATTCAGGAGTCCCTGGGAAGCACTTTACGAACGCACCCAGAGATGTCTCCGTCGCCTGAGGGGAGAGAAGTCTCTGGAAGCGAACCATTCTCCAGTGGTTTTTTTTGTCTAAAATAGGATCGTTGGATAGAGTGGAATAGAACTGGAGAGAGAGAGAGTGCGATGCGATGCTGGAAATCACATATTTTTTTCCTTTCACTCACTCAATGACTCGATGCCCTGCGGAGCGTCGTCTCCTTAAAGGTTACGAGAAGTTAAAGGGGTGACGCCCCCCTGTCGTGCCGAGAGGGGGGCTCTACTGCACGGTGGCAGTGGCGTATAACGGCGAGGCTCGCAGACGGGCGACAGACGAACTCAAGAGAGGAAGAGCGGGCGCCCGCGACCAAATATTTATTTCCAAACTGGGTCGATTGCTCGCGCAGCCGTCATTCGTGAACCGTCTGCGGCGCCGCCGCTCTCACGGTGCAAGTTTGACAACCATTCAACTATGTGCACGGCTTCTTACCTGTGGATACCTAGGACGTTTCAGTGGCCAATAGTAGGATAGGCTTACTTGCCGAATATGGCAATGGTTTATCGAGATGTGCGTAATACTGAGGATAAAGTAACTTTAGTAAAGGATCTAATGATTATACAACGTTGGTGCGACAGGGAATTATTATCTTTCGCTGATTAGGCTTCATTTATGCTGCTAGTATATGGTATTCTCATTAAGTTGGATTGATTGCCGAATTGAATAGCGTTCCGCGTAGAGGAGTTAGATTTGTGAAACGGTGTTTTGATAAACTTAGTAAGTAGCGTATCTAAAATATTAGAGCAGCTAGGCTGGGAATCACTCACGGAGCGAAGGTTAAATTACAGATTGAAGCTCTTGCATATGAATTGGAAGGAAGTCTCTTAAGCAGTGATATTGAAAATGAATTAATATTATTCTCCCGCCATCGTAATGCGACAGGAGAGATCATGTCAATAAAATAAGGGAGATTAAGTGTAGATAAGATAGATTGAAGATGCCATTTTTTCCACGAACGATAAGGGAACAGAATAACATTGTCCGACCGCCGCAGGGTCAAAGTTGGTCGGATGTGAATTCATCCCCTTCCGCACACCCTACCCGTGACTTGCAGATTACTAAGATATCTATCTATCTAAACATATAAGCCAGGAAAAGTGTGCACAGTCTACAGGCAATGGGAGGACATGCCTACAACACTGGTTTGGCGAGACAAAGGGAAACAATGGAAGTGGGATGTTGGGCGGAAATAAAGGGAGGCAGGAAGTTTGCGGAGTTAATATACGGATCAATGTAGTGTACGTTGTTATCGCGTCATACACCCTGCTGGGCTGCGCTTTTAATTGTGACGTAGTTTAAGTTTGTGAGTTCATTAAACAGCTACCTTTATCAGTATAATATCGCCATCATTATTGAAATATCATCATTTAAAATACACAAATGTATTAGCACCAAACATTTCCATAAGGAATCACCAATAATATGAGAATGTGTTGTTACTAGACAGCAAAATATGAATTAATAAATATTTTTACATGAAACATGACTTAATTTTTACATGACTTTTTTACATGACTTAATTAGAGCTGAGCAATTTACACGTAGTTTATTAAAGGCAGGAGTTTATCCTGTTCACGTTCGTCCATGAAAAATAATCACTCATATTAGTCAAGTTAAATTTTCCACTGAGCCATCCATTTTTCAGTGATTCTGCATGTGTCTAAGGGAAATAAAATATGCGAAGCAAATTTCAAGAAATGATATGTGAAGCAGTTGAAATGTAGTGTTTCGCCTTGGTCCATTGCGTGACCGCGGCCATTCGCCTTTCCAGCCGCCAAGGTTACCGAGGTGGGGTGATTTATTCTGCGTCGCTAAGACCATCTAATTCCTCCCCGCTCAGAGCAGCCATGATCTCTTCTTCGCTGGTAGGGTTTCTGCAGTGTCCAAGGGGCGCTCATGACGGCCCCACGGCCGGACTTGGATGTCGGCGATCCTCCACGTGAGGGGCGCCTCCGATTCGGCCGCTTTCTCCCAGGAGTTCCTGCTTCCCGTCTACATGCATTTCGAAGACGCAGTCGCAACGACCGCGTCCCCAAGATGCAGCAAAGAGTAGAGTTCTTCATCACCTGGATTCGAGGGAGATTTGTTCGCTAAACTCCTGACCATACCGGTGCTGCGTACGTGATGACGGGCAATACGCACGCACGGTACAGTCGACGCTTCGTACCGAAGTGCTGAGGACAGGCAAGCAAATATTCGGCATCGGATCAGACCAAGCGCCGCGAACTGCTTCGCGTTTTTTCTCGCACAACTACATAAAAAAACCCCACGATAACCATAATGAGTCTTAATTATACAATAAATGATTGAAACTGAAGAAATTTGAAGAATATAGCCACATTTAAAAATAACTTTCAAGTAGAGAAGCCCTTGTACAACTGCTTACCTATCACTGCTTACTTCGATTGGACAAGTGCATGGCAAGTGATATATTTTTTTTTCCTTCTAGCCAACTCCCTAGCTGTAGAGAGCGCACTACTACGATATGGAATTTTGCTTGGAAATGGCACCGACTTTGCCAGGACTCTTCTGTTCGAGGGTCAGCCGTCTGTCTCTTAATAAATGAAAAAGAAAAACTTTGTTCCAATCCACCACTTTAGTCTGTCTCTTAGTTACACCTGGTGGGATCCCCTCCCTCCTCCACATCCCCCCAGTTCCATTCCGACCCCGCCTTCCCCTCGCTCCACTGCCCGCAGTGAACGCCTGCGCGACCTCATGAAATATTAAACGCGCGCCTTTTCACACGCCGCCTGCCGATTCGGCGACGGGGAACGCTGCAGGGGCCGGGGAGGGGGAAGGAGAGATTTGCTTCTAAGATGATGTCGCAGGGATCTATTCACGAGACACTTGTAAACTAGACTCGTACAATTAATAGACTCCGAGGGGCAGACACGAGAGCAAAGGACGCGGAGGTCGGACCAGCACTAATCTAAATCCGATACATAAGGAAAGCATTCCAAGAAACTACGGGAGATGCCGCAACATTAACTTTTAACGGCGTCATCCGCTAAATGTGCATTCCAATGCAACAATCTCAGAGTGTACAAATCATTCGCCTCGACCGAGCATCTCGCGCAGTTCATTGGAATTTGCCAAAGGTACATACAGCCAGAGTGTTTAAAGTTGGCTTTAACCTCGTGGACTGTGGCACGTCGCCTACGACCAAGTCAAATATGAATGCCTGTGACAATGTATGTACGGTATTTCATCACAACATCTTGTTCCTTTAAAGCCCCTAAAAAATTTGAGAGTTTAAGAGGACGCATCGATAGCTGAACTAGCTGAAGGCACTCGGCCGGACATCGATGTATCCGGGTTCGAATCCCGGATAAGGCAAATGAGTTCAACACTCTGAAATTGTCGCATTGTAAGGAAAGTGTAATATGAACAGTTTTAGAGCCACGTTATAGAAACTAGGGTTCACCAAAGGGACACCAGCTAAATGCCTGGATCCAAGGAAGAGAAAATTTAAGGAGACGTTTTATTAAAAAAAAGGGAAAATTTAATGATATAGCAAAACGCACCCATTATCGAATTATATATTTACGCATGCATCAGTGAGTTTGTGCATTTGAGTAAATGTTTAATCATAAGTATCTTTTTAGTACCCTGCAAGCCTATGGCAGGGGGTGAATACATACCAGAATAATTTGGACTCGAATACTTTTGCCACTGCCGCGGTCGGAAAATGTTATTCTTATCCCTTAACATTTAATACAAAAAATGGCCTCTTAAATCTATCTGCTCTACACTTCATCTCTATAATTTTATTGACATGATCTCACCTAACGTAGTGCGATGGGGGTGGAATAGTAATAATTCATTTTCAACATCGCTGCTAAAGAGACATCCTATCCAATTTATGCAAGAGATTTAATCTCTGATCTAACCTTCGCTCCATGAGTGATTCCCAGCCTAGCTCCTCTGATACTTTGGGTACGATATTCAGTTAATCATTATTACGTTTTACAAATGTAGCTCCTCTACGTTGCACGCGATCCAATTCGGCAATCAATCCAACTTCGTGAGGATCCCACATACTAGAAGCATAGTCTAACTGAGGCCTAACGAGCAAAAGATGAGATCTCTCTTTGATCTTTTCATGAAATTTCCCCAACACTCTTCTAATAAATCGCAATTTTCTGTTAGCTTGTCCACATACTCCACGTATGTGTTTCACCCAGGAGAGGTCGTGACGCCTAGGTCGAGTCTACACATCCATTTCGGTGTTCCCAATGCTGTAGGCGTCCTGAAGGGAGTTTCTCTTTTACCCAAAATTCATTACTACGAGCTTTTAATAAGCTAAATGAAAATTGCTAAGTGTCGCACCAGCGTTGTATAGCATTAATGTCATCTGATAAAGCTGCAGTGTCTTCAGGATTACGAATATCTCGGTAAACCATTGCATCGTCGGCAAATAAACGTATCTTACTAGTGACTACGGAGTCAATGTCAACGTAAATAAATGGATGAGGGCCAAAATAGTTCCGTGAGGAACACCTGAGCTAACTTCATGTATTACTACTATTTGTACCCGACCATGTCTTTAATCTATCCAAGGATGCTTTTTTCTATAGGCTTGTCTTTAATTTATATATACTAATATGTATAGTTTAAGAAAAGTTATTCAGAGGTTAATAAAAATCTACTTCGACAATTAGAATAATGAACACTTTTATCCCCTTGGAAATAGAGTGAAAACATTTTTAATTAAATTTTATTTAAATAAATTAATGATCAAAATTCCAATTCACCAAAATACTTTGTCCCTTTTAAACATTTAGTTGGGTATATCTTGCGCTATAACTGAAAGTAATAAAAATAATGGGCATTATTATTTATTTGTTACGAACAAGAGGAAAATATTCATTAACTAAATTCTATCCCCTTTCTCTAATCAAAGAATTTTTGCATAGTCTAAACCTGGTTAAACAGCTTTCTTGTGCCCAAAAACCATTAAATCCCGACCCCTTTATCAGAATACTTAGGGTCGTTCTCAATTCAACATTTACAAGGATTGCTCGCTTTACAGTGTAGAAATGACCGCAATGGCTGGTTATGGTATAACACCCCCTGCAATAAGTCTGTTCTCCTTCAGAAATCACATCATCCAGATGTCTTATCTACTCTTTTTACCGTCATCTTATTGTATTCCAAGCCACTTGCGGTGTCGTCACTTGCTCTTAACGACCTTCTTGAAAAGTTTTTGATGTGGCCCATAGTTAATTACACGCGTCTTCAACACTAAAAAAGACAGTAAATGGCGGAGTTCCAGGCGGTCGCTAACGCTCGAGGCCTTGTGTTTCTTCCGCGAAGAATTTTAGCCTTTTTTACTCAAAGTACGCGAAATTCAACGCTCCGTGCTAATAGCCATGCCATGTGGTGGACTGGGACTGTCTCTCTCCCACACAGGGGCGAAAGATATTCTGAGCCAGAGAGCATTTATTCCAGAGATTAAAAGGATAAAGAACCACGTGGTCCAGTTAATAGTTAATTCTCTAGGCAATTCATTTTAAATTCCAAAGGGGAAAGAACATTTCGCAAGCACAATATTACTTCAACAAATAGGAACACCGCCATTAAAATATTCTGCAACATGCTTCAATTTTGAAAACCTTAATAATTCTTTCATATATGATTTTCATAAGGCCATTATGATGATTCATATCCATTAATCCAAACCTTAATAGCTTTATAATTAAAACCTATATAGCCATCGTTTATCAGAAGCTCTCAAATTATCTATAAAACCACGGGTTTCATAAATTAAACGGAATATTACAGCATGGCTCATCAAAAAATATGAACAGCAAGAATAAAACACCAAATCGGAAATTGATATTCTACCTAGGATTTATAACCGTTTCTGTCTTGTATATATCTTCTTAGACACGGGAATCTAAGGACATAACGGTAATCAAAAATAGTTTTGACACAACGCTTGTCAAAAACTCGGGTAAGAAGTTTCTCGTTATTTCTAATATCAATTTTAAACATTACGGGTTTATTTTTACGGGGCAGCAGCGTATTCTCAAATTGAAACTATTAATTGGATCTACCACAATATAAAGTTTACATTTTAAAAATAATACGGATGCTTATACATCAGAAATTCTGTATCAATATTCCCAGAGCCCATTTAGTGGCTTTAATATTCGTCCACAAATATCTTTCAAGAATGGAAATATGATGAGAATAAAAATCCACTCGTAATGCTGGGAAAAAAGATAAAACGTACTAGTCAGTTAAATTTAATTTAGTTTTTCAATTGAATTTACCAAGTAACTCCGTTCAATTTGCATGATTAAATAATGACAAAGAAAAAATAACATCAGAAGTTCTGTTTAGAATTTTGCTGGCCAAACGCGACAAAGTGAAATACATTTTCTACCATCGTCGGAAGCGCAGAGAATTAAAATTTCCGAGAGGGAAACAACGAGGGAGAAGGGAAGGAGGAGTTAGCGGGAGGAAAAGGGGGAGGACTTCCAGCGGGAGTAAAAGAAAAGCCCTGACCGAAAGAAAGCGACTCAAGAGGCGAAGTTGAAGTAGGAAAGTTTGCAAGAATAAGAAAGGAGGGTGGGGAAGGAAGAGTTGAAGGGATAAAAAGGGAGACGGGGAATTGTCCGGTGCGTGAATTGATGGGATCCATCTGTGGTCCACAAGCCGTTGGTTGGGCATGGCGCGAGCAGTGGAAAAAGAGACGGTTCTTTCAGGAAAAACTTGGTAAAGATATTAATTCGTGATACATTAACTAATGAATTATCACACCCACTTTCGATATAAGAAAGAGGGGGCTCCGTGGATAAATCTACTTCTACGAAATCCGTTATATTAATTATAGACTTTTCCTTTCTTATCACTCTCTAATTGACTCCGGTCTCCATAGAAAATAGATTTCTAAAGTGTCAACGACAACAAAAAGAGAACGGAGAGGTAAAATAAGCCTATCTTGCCGCAAATTACATGTGACGATTATGAAGATTACGGCAAATAAGAAAGCTTACTCCAATATAATCAACAAAAGTGGGATTACGGACATAAACTTGGCCCATTTAATTACCTATCTCCATGAAATTTCTTTCTCATCGAATTTTAAAGCCAGTTTTGAAACTATCTGAATAATTAACCATTTAATTGTCCTCCTCACTTCCTAAAATTTGAATGTTATCAATGATTACCTTGAGAGAGAAGAACTTTGTTGTAAAGTTCACACGAGAGATTTTATCTAACAAGGGGTATTGGGATTCCAGGGGAGAAACTTTCACGGGGTTATGGATTCATCTACATCTACTCAATACCCTGCAAGCCGCCGCAAGGGCGTGTGGCGGGGGGTGTTACGGCACCACCCGTAAATTAGGGAAAAAAACCGCATGCAGAAGCCACAAATTTATAGCCCACAAACCAAACATGGTAAACATTCATGCACGAACCCTTTCGCCCCAACCCTTTTCACACACTTGAAAACCCACAAACTAACAACAAACATACACATGCACTACCTTTGAATTTTTAATTTTGTTCCGACGTGTAACTTAAATGTTTTTAATATTTCTAAATGGACTTCGGATTCTTACTATTATGATTTCTGATTGTTCTGGGGAAGAATAAGTATTTGAATCTACCTGAATTGGAATCTATCTCCCATATTTCATCTTTGGGGTCTGATCTACCTAAGTAGTGTGGGGCCATTATTATTCCTTTTGTGTCATCGTTAAACTCGCTGGTTCTGAATCTCTCTAAAAGTCTATGTCTCGCTTGTTCTCTTCGTATTTCAAGGAGCTCCCAGCCTGAATCCCCTAAGAGACATGTTACACTTGTGTTCTTGTCATATATATTTTTCACGAATCTGGCGGATTTTCTCTGAACTTTATCTTGTTCTTTTTGCCAGATTTTCTCCCAAGGATCCCAAATACTTGCGGTATACTACCTTGATCAAAAAGTTCCCGGAATAACCACCGTGTGGCGCTCCCATCGTTCCGATTTGAGTTCTGTTTTTTTTGTTAAATTGATACATCTGTTGTTGATATTCCCTTTAAATCTTAGTGTCATAACTTGACATTTGCAAAAGTTACGTAGCCAAGAGTACATCTATCTCTGTGTGTGTTGGCGATTTTTTACAATTGCAGAAATGGATTTAAATTTGCAACAACGAACTTGTATTAAATTTTGCGTAAAAAACGGATTTAGTGGCGCACGGACGTTGGAAATGTTGGAAAAGTGTTTCGGCAACGATTCTCTAAAAAAAACGGTCGTTTACCAGTGGCACGAGCGGTTCAGAAGTGGTCGTGAGTCAATCGAAGATGATGAACGCAGTGGCAGACCATCGACATCGAAAGTCGGTGAAAAAATTGATAAAGTAAAAGAAATGTTGGTCAATAACCGCAAATTAACCACCAGAGAAATAGCGGAGGACTTGAACATTGCCTATAGATCCGCCCAAGACATTGTGGTTAATGATTTGGGTTTCCGTCGTGTAGCAGCAAAGTTGGTGCCAAAAGACCTCAATTTCATGCAAAAAAGAGACCGTGTTGACGTCGCAAAAGACATGATTTGCGAGGCTGAATCCGATCCCACATTCATCAAAAGGATCATTACTGGAGACGAGACGTGGGTTTATGAGTACGACACGCAATCCAGACATCAGGCAAGTGAATGGCGTTCACCAAATGAGCCGAGACCAAAAAAACCACGTCGTTTTCAGTCAAAAAAGAAGGCAATGCTGACGGTTTTCATGGATTACAACGGTGTAGTGCATCATGAATTTTTGCCAGAAGGCCAGACAGTAAACAAAGAGTATTATTTGGGCGTTATGAGACGTTTGCGTGAAGCAATTCGCCGAAAGAGACCAGAAATCGTCGCACAGTGCGTCGAGACCGTCGCACAGTGCTATCATTATTCGTAATTTTTTGACGAAAAATGCAACAAATACCATCCAACAGCACCCGAATTCACCTGATTTGGCTCCCTGTGACTTCTTTCTGTTCAATCGAGTTAAAAAACCATTACGGGGAACGCGTTTTAGCAGCCGAGAGGAAGTAATGGAAAAATCGCAGGAAGCACTGATGGACATACCGAAAACCGAATATAAAAAATGTTTCGAGGATTGGATCAAGCGCTAGCATAAGTGTGTTGCAGTCGATGGGGATTACTTTGAAGGGGACAATATAGATTTAGATAAATAAACTTGTATTTTTAATTTTCTGAATAAATTCCGGGAACTTTTTGATCAAGGTAGTATTCCAAATGTGGTCTAGCTAGAGCAAAATAACACCTCTCTTTAACTTTCTCATTACATTTCCCCACCACCCGTTTAATGAAGCCCAGTTTATTTAAAGCAGATCCGCATATTGTCCTGATATGTGCTCCCCATGAAAGGCGTGGTGTTAGAACTACCCCAAATTATTTTACTTGTTTGGCCGCAGTTAGTACTGAACCCACTATTTCGTAGTTTATGTCCTGTTCGACACTTCCTTTGTTCCAAAATTTCAAAACAGCGTATTTGTCTATATTGAGCATTAATCCCCATTTCATGCACCAATCCGAGATTGTGTCTAAGTCTCTAGAGAGTAGGAGCGCGTTTGTGCGATACTTGATTAGTTCACTTCTCAAACTCGATCTTTGAGATAACCTTTAGTTCTTTCAGCGATGCGTTTTTAATGTCATCTACAGCTGTAAAACGACGGCCCTTCAAAGTTCTCTTAATTTTTGGAAATAGGAAAAAGTCACACGGAGTGTGAGCGAATATGGGGGCTTGGGCATCGTTACAGTATTGTTTGTGGCCAAAAATTTACGAACAAGCAATGAAGTGTGAGCTGGTGCATTTTTGTGGTGCAAAAGCAATTTTGGAACGAATTTTGCTGCCACGCGTTTCATACCCAAAAAATTGGAACAAATGTCATGACATGATCCAATCGATATGGCAACATTTCTTTCACTTTTTCCACGTTTTCATCGATTGTTGATGTGCTGGGGCGTCCAGGGCGTTCGTCATCTTCAAGGTCTTCACGGCCTTCTTGGAAACGCTTATGCCACTCGTTAACTCTTGATTTACTCATAGCAGACTCACCATATGCCTTTGCTAACATTTCACACACTTTGATACACTTTTTCTTTTTTTACGCAACATTTGATACAAATCCTTTGATCCATTTGTTTTAACAAACGAAAATCGCCGAGCTCATAAAACACGTCTAACCTTAGTGGCTGTTACAGAAAAAGTCAACCACGAAAACAGCTGAAAGTTTTATCATACTTCAGGGGTATGTACACCAACATAGTAAAAAAAGTTTGACAATCGGACTCTCCAAGCCGGCGAAATGAAAAAATTCCCGTTAATTTTTGAACACACATCGTATATCAACGCGTAGGAAAATTCTTCTACCAAAGCGTATATTTCTTCCAGCAAAACTATAATTGCTCATTCCCTCGGCGTTTTAAAATTTAATAATTCGTTATAAATATTATTCCACGTTGGTTGTTAAACTTATCGGTACTAAATCTGGATGTTTCAAACAAAATGATTTCTATTATCGTGCTCTTTAATCTCCTCGGGATATCTTATTATTAATACTCGTTTTTCCTTCGCCACTTTTGATTATAATCCCAAGGAAATACTAAATGCAATACCAAAGATTGATATTTGCTCACGACTGCGATAAGACTTACTCAAAAGGATTTTGTGCTAGATTCAAAATAATCTCGTAAAGTTGCCAATGCCCACGTACATGAAAATAGTGCAGTACAAATTACATCCAGTTACAGCTGTACGAAAAACTCGATGTATTTATATAACCAGAGGAAAGCAGTTTTTTCAACCTACAATGGGCCGTAATAAAAGGCAAGTGAACGTTAAAAAATTATTATATTTTTACTAAAGGTTATCTACACTTATGGTCACTACTCGACATAATTACCTAGACGATTGAGGCACTTATTGAACCTGTGGACAAGGTTTACACAACCCTCTTCATAAATGTGACCCTCTTCAACAATGAATTTCAATGAGTCCTGACGTTGCTTGGAAGCTCCTCGTTGGTTTGGAAGCGCTGCCTTCCCAGCCACTTCTATGTATCAGGGGAAATATGGAAGTCAGTCCGCGCTCGGTCGGGACTGTGATCGAAAATGAACCATTGTCCCATGAATTGACTAAGGGCTTTACGAATAAGAAGTCATTTTTTTAGGAGAGGTGACCGACAGGTGACATTGTTTGCGTCATTATGGATGGATGGGAAAAGATGGAGAGAAACCCGGCGTCGGCATTAGCCTACTCTTAACGAAAGGTGCCACGGGGTTCGCAGCTTAATGTCTCATCCGACGGACGGCCAAACATTAAAACCGAACCCCATCCCTCTCTCACTCGCTTTTTAAACTCTCTTCCATCAATTCCCTATTCCTCGTGCACCTTCAGCAATTTTGTTTACGCTTCGAAGTGCCAACAATGGCCTGCCTCCGATATTGGTCAGTGAATCACGCTTCTAAATATTAGAATCAATAAAGACCAGGCTTCATGCAAGAAGCCTTACCTGATTGGGATGTTCTCAATCCCAAAACACGCCTCCGCACACAACACTCCATTTGATTAATTCTTTATGATGATGATATAATGATTATGATGATGAAGGCTCTATGATTAATGAAATGAGCCAAGTATTAATATCAGGCAATAATTATCACCATCTCCAAATATTTTCATCCCCCCGCCACTCCCAAAACTTTCATATCAATGCCACCTCTCCCTCCCAAACCTTTCTCGGCCTTCCTCTTCCATCCAGCGTCCTCGTCCTCTCCTATTGAAACCTTCTCCTCAGTTCCTTCTCCCGCTTTAGAAAGGTGGCATTGCCACCGAAAATTCGGAATAAGTTTAAGTTTCTTTGATATTTTTCTGTATTTTTGTTTGCTAGTGCTATCTAGATGTACAGCATACATATATGTATATAAATACGTGCATTATAAAATAAAATTAACAAATGGGCCACATGGGCATAAAACAATGGGGAAGAAGCAGAATGGGGCCGACTGAATACGGCGAGGCGAGGCATGGAGTGGAGGGGGGAGGGTGGAGAAGGGGGGAATGATGAACTGGAGGGGTAGTGGTGGAGTGAAGACGAGATCAATGGAGCAGCTTAAAGAGCCCGGAGCCGTTGCGCTGTGCACCGCCTCCGGGACGGACCCGTACCCCCACCGCCCCAAAGCCCCCGACCCCCTCCTCCGGGTCGCCCCCCTGCTCGTCAATGGCAGTCAAAAGAGCCTCGATCACTCGCCCTCCGTGGGAGCAGCCCCCCCGCCCATAGTCTCTTCCGAAATTCCACGCATAAAATCGCAGAGCAGTCATTATCCTCTCACCCCAAAGGACCGCAATTTAAAGGGGGTTGTCCTTCTAATACTTGAGTTAAGCGTACCCTATTGAGGACATCTTGGTCTCTATTGATAACTAATGATAACGGCGGGAATGTACCGCTCAATGTACCTTGGAACACTTTTGCCCCGATT
Source organism: Hetaerina titia (assembly GCA_037158775.1). Classification (NCBI taxonomy): domain Eukaryota; kingdom Metazoa; phylum Arthropoda; class Insecta; order Odonata; family Calopterygidae; genus Hetaerina; species Hetaerina titia. The sequence goes on from CM073768.1 coordinate 138,784,100, forward strand.
ATTTTATTTTTTGTGCTTTTTATAGAACATTTATTTAAAAATTCGCGTTAAGCTGTTTCCCCGTATTTGTGATAGTCCGTAAAGATTTATAATAGATATTTCAACATATTTTGTTAAGATTCCGTAAGCTTTCCAATAAAGTCGGGTTAATGCAAATGCAGTCTTTGAAACTCGTAACATTGCCCTAAACCTTGTTTAGTTAATCTTTTGATTTTAACATGGGATTCTGTAAAAACAAAAAATACCACACACAAAGTGCTGGACGCTATTGTTTTTTTTTGGACGCAAGTGGCTTTTCGTGTGTTCGTGACTGGAGTAAACAATTCGTGACCAACAAAATATTACAAACTGGACACGGTATAAATAAATATATAGTGATTTTATTGTTTAGAATAAAGGCATTGCACTTTAAGGATTTAAATTTAGTTGTAATAAAGAGTTAATCACATAAGTACTACTGAAAATTGTGTACTTTTACTCCACTTGATGAAGATCGTCACATGAGTGAAAAATTTTCTCCAGAATATTTATTTTTTGATTCTTATAAAAATCATTAATTTAGGCTCATATAGAATAGTTTCTTCTCCGTATCTGTGAATGAATAGTCTTGATGCAATTAAATAAAATGAACGGCCGTTGTTAGCCAGAGGTACTTAGAGGAGCTAGATAGGGAATAAATCCTGAAGCGAAAGTTGAATTACAGATTGAACCTTTTGCGTAATTTGAAATGAGGTCTGTTTAGCAACTATAATGAAAATGTATTGTCATTGCCATCGTACTACTGTTGAAGAGATCATGACAATAAAACTAAACAGATTAAATGTACAACTGATAGATTTAAGGGGCCATTTTTCCAAAGAACGATAAGGGGTCAGAATAACTTTGTCCGACCGCGGTAGGAGGGAAAAATATTTTGGGTCGTTTTCTGGTGAGTAATCACCCTCTGCCACGCACCCTAGCGGTTGATTGCAGTGTTTTATGTAATGTAATGTCATGGCGAGGAATATTTTCCTTCCTTTACAACCCATTCACATCAGACGCTGGCCACCTTGATATCAGCGAGGAAAAGATGAAAGACTGCGCCGTACCTTTTTCCGCCCACGGGGGAAATCAAGTCTTGCAAGTGCGAATGGTTTTTGAGGGCTCGTCCAAGTGCCCCTTCTCCCGGAAGACGCTGCGCTTCCCGAGATCGCCTCTCTTTCTCCACCTCGATCCCATCTCCCGGCAACTCCGCCAGGGGACCAAGAGGCGCGCGTGCCATGTGGTGGGGGGAGGGGTGGTGTACTGGCTGACTGGCGATGGGAAGGGAATGCCGGGAGATGAATGCGCACCACGGAAACGGGAAGTAACTCGCGGCGATGGGACATCATCAAGATGGCTGCAAAACCGGTTTCCCCTTTTGTCTACTAGAGGAGAGACCTAATAACAACCCGAGTGATCGCAACTCCTCCAAAATAGCTCCTAGGAGCTGGTGAGTAAGGGTGACAACTAAGCATTCAATCGAGTCTACCCACTCCATTTCGCTGTTCCCGATGCATAACGTGTACTGCATTCGGGAGGGAATTGCTCGTTCCAAAAATCCATCTCTATGCTTATTTAAGTCATCACTACGCCTTAATTACGTGTAGGAACTAGTTACACTGATGGCTCGTGAGGAGTATGAGCAAATTTATTCGCCGCATCCGTGGTCCTCTGGTGTAGTTAATTAAGCTATGATAGGTACACATGGTGATAATTAGGCCACAGCACCGTCTAATCTGTACACAAGTAATTTTTAGCATTAAAACGGTTATTATCACGAGTGTAGCATAGATATGAGTGTGGAGGAGGCTTTCGGGGGTCGCGAGAGGGGGTTTTGAGGGTGTGGTAAATAACGGAGAAAATAAGTTGGACAGGGAAGAAGACAAACGCGGAAGTTTCCACTACGGTGAGCGAATATACGAATTTACAAGGATAAATTTGAAAAAAAGCAAAGAAAGCGAATGGAAGAGGTATTGAGCGGTTGGGAGGGATGTTAAAGGCCGTGATGAAGGAAGGTGAACTTAGCGAAAGAGGCGCAGAGGAAGGAAGGGAGTAATCCTTTTAGACTCCATGAAGGCAGGAACAAGTTATGAAGAAACGAAAAAAAAATAACGTATAATAGATATTTTACTACACTCCAATCCACCGCTAGGGTGTGTGGCAGGGGGTAAATACGCAGTAGACTAATGTTTACCCGAAAATGAATCTACTGCGGTCGGACAATGTTTTTCCGATCCCTTATCTTTCGTAATAAAAATGACTTATCTTAAATCCATCTATTCTACACTCAATCTCTTTCATTTTATTGACATAACCTCTCCTACCGTATTACAATAGGGGTAATATGAACGACGCTCCTGCGAACCGTAGAGAATAGTCTTTGCGGAATATCCAGATCCAGAGAGTACACCATGCAAAAGGAATAACTGGGTCAACTGTACGTCGGCGTGGGTGTCTTTCATCCCCCATGGAGAGCGCCTCACCTCTCAGGGTGCGAGAGAACTTTGAAGGGAGTGGGGAGGGGGTGAATTAAAGGGTTGAGAGGGAGTTTTTGGTCGGAGGCTTTATTGGGGTGGTTCATTTTTAACACCTACTCTACCCACCAGGCTTTTCCGGAACAGGGTCTCCGCTCTCTCAGGAACTCACCCTAACAGATCATTGGGGTCAAATATTCATTCCATCGAAAATTACTACCAACTCCTTCAGATCATCGTCATCGCTTCACTCCCTATCCTTACGGGGGGTGTTCTTGGCCTTGGGGATGAGGGGCGCTGCAGTCAGAACGGTGGGGTAATCATTGGTTGGGGTAATCATTGGGTGGTGAAAGGTGTCGACGAGATCACTTCTTGAAAGGGGTCAGCTCTTCACTTGAATCCGCCCACTCTGGTTAAAGGCGATCGCAGATGTGGGCAGCATTGGAGTTAGATAAAACACGAAGTGCAGTGAAGTGAAGACGCATTTGCGTTTCACCGACCTGAGGCCCAACATCGCCACTTCGATCGCCATCAGCATTTGGACTCGAGAATATCTTTGACTACAGCAACCCTCCACTCATCCCAGTACCCTTAGGAACGCCCTGAGCGGTGTTCATCCATCTTACAGCACACCTCCTCTTCACTTGGCTAACAAGTGTATTTGCTCACTGGTTACATCATCGCAACATACGAGGTAAGACTGAAAACTAATGCACACGTGCTTGTAGACCATAAACAAAATGACCTTCAGAAGCACTCCTGGTGGCATGTGGAAGTAACATCCCTCCTCAATACACATGCACAGGTTTGAGGTCGTAACATCCATCCAGTGTATTATGAGAAGCGGAAGTATGGAGATGTGTTCTAGTGCTTTGTCAACGTGAGTTAAACAGCGTGTTGTTATCGAATTTTTAGCTGCTCAAAAAGGGACTCCTACTGAGATTCATCGCCGTTTAGATGCTGTTGACAGGTGTACTGTAAATGAATGGGTAGTCAAATATCGTGGTTGCGAGCCTGGAAAAGCCATAATTGTTGATGAAACAAGCAGCGGACGTCCGATCATCGCCATAGACGATAAACATTGCAAACTCGTCGAAGATTGGATTCAAAATGACAGACGAATCACTCAAAGCGTATCGCAAACCACATTGGAATATCCAAGGAACCCGTCGGGTTCATTATTGAACAATTGAGTACCGTAGAATCTGTGCACGATGGGTACCAAACCGTTATGAACCGATTCCACACCCACCTCATTCCCCTGATCTTGCGTCTGGCGATTAAAAACATTTTTCTCCAAATCAAGAGACACCCCGAGGGTAACCATTACACCTTGGACGATGAGACGAAGGCAGGTATCAATTCCTGGATTCGAGAAAAATAAAAGTTAGCTCGCGTTGACAAAGCACTGGAACGCGTCTCCATACTTCCGCTTCTCATAATACACTGGATGGATGTTACGACCTCAAAACTGCGCAGGTTTGAGGTCGTTAATTTTTCTTATTTACTAAGTCGGAGAGGTGAAAATGCATTTCAACACTAGACCACAGCATAGTGTCGGGTTGCACTGGTTATGATTGTATTGCAAGCATTTGTACGCTTCACTCAGTCTTTTAAACTTAATTATTGAGCTACCATCATCTTATAGGGGTGTAAGTGAAAGTAAGAGTGTAAAATCCGTCTTACTCTTCTGGGCTATATGCCAAGAGCAGCAGCATGTTTCCGCGCAGAGCGCGATGGAGACTGTTCAATGGACTCTCTTACTGCCACGATGTTTTCAGGTGTCCACACAGTAATAGGCCGCCCAGTTGGTTTTCTAGGAAGCGCAGATCCTGTCGAGCCTAAACTAGCAAATTTCCTAATGGGTTTAGCATCAGGAACCCTGTCATGACGAGTGAAACCAAAAAGCCTACGAAAAGCTCTCTGCATCGCCACCATAATATCATTGTTTTTAAACAATGATTCTGCGACAAAGCTTCGATGCTCATCAGACCATTGCATTATGATTACTGAAAATGGCGTTGCTTATCCCAGCTAACGCCACTACTTCTACTCCGCTGATTCACCTGCGCGCTATTCAGTCATTTTTTGAAACTACGTCAAGGTCCGGTTTTCAGAAACTAGTCCATTTTGCTCCACCCAATCTCTATACCAGCCATCGGTCGGCGAAATTTATGTACTTGCATACCTGTTTGTACAGACTTGGGTAAATATATATATATATATATATATATATATATATACACACACACACACATATTTTGCACTAAACATTTTAAACACGTGTTATGAAATTCGGGTGCGAAATATGAATGTTATCACTTATTTTTCCATTTTTTTCCAAAAATCCGCGTCGATAACCACTTGTACTATAAATATCTTGATCTAGGTATTTTACAGAGCTAACCTTGACGTCGCTCCACAAATGCGGTTCCTTTGTCGGAACAAGCGAGAGCGCAGATCAAGAGCACTGGGGTTAATTCGAGGCGGGGGAGCGGGTGATAGGGTTCGGGGGGAGCAGTGGTCGGGTGGCTGAGCCATAGCGACGCCATTTCCCCATCCCATCTCATCCACGGATGAAGACTGCGCGCTCGTTTCGGCCAATTAGGAGGGGGAGGGGTACATTTCCGGGCCTAGTGGTCGCCCAGATCGATGGAAATGTCCGCACACAGCCGGAAAGCGTGTGCAACGGATCGCAGACTTCCTTTTTTTTGGAAAATAATGCGCTTCACGGCACCTCGTTGATGTGCTCGAATGTATGTCAATGGCGTGCTTCGTTTACTTTTCCGCCGACCGATGCCGCCAATCAACTCGTCCAAACAGATAAAGCGGACCCAAGCTCTCGGTGCAAGCTCCCAGGGCCGTTTGCGGCATTTCTGAAATTAAGAGACTTTGCGCAGAATATCCCAATCGTGTGGATGCTCTAGTGCCGGACTCAAAACGGAGCAATTCGGAATTGAAATGTCAACAGATCCCGAATGTCACAGGTCGTTACATCGCTTTCCCATACACTACGAGGAATGCCCAATAAATACGCGAACTGAGGCCATAAAAACTTCATTTAGCAAAATTTAGTCTACATCGATTTTGTCCCCTTCATCAAAGTACTCTCCATTCGTTGCTATGCACTTATTCCATCTTCTATTCCACTCTTTAAACAGCACCCTTGGAAGCCCTCGGCAGTTAGGCGTTTTAGTTTTCCCGTCATTTCTTGCTCCATTGTGTCCACATCTTCCCAGTAATGTCCCCTCATCACATTTTTACATTTTTGGAATAGGAAAGAGTTGCAGGGGGGCGAGACCTGGCGAATACGGAGGATGAATGTTTTCTTCGGAGCATAATCACTGTAAACAGCTGTCAACATATCAGCAATTGCTTGATAAATTTTACCGCACATCACCAAAAACTTGATGTCGAATCGGTGCCCCTGATTTCGTCAATTTCCATTTTCGACAAACGGTGAAAACAAGGACAGCATAACCTGACATAACTGGCACCATACGCACAGCTCGACGATCCGCCAAGTACAAATGGCTCATTGGGTCTCAGGCAACAAGCACCGCTAGTGGGCGGGGCTATAGTTCGCATCATACGTTCCGTTTCCGGCGTTCTTTTCCGAAACTCAAATATACTCCCGGTATTTATTTCCAGAAGACGAAATGGTTCTTATTCGTAGAGTACACATGAGGAAAGAATTCAATGACATTTTGTACAACTTGTAGGCATATTGATACACTTAAAACCCTAAAATACCTCTGCTATTTGTTTCCATTTAAACGCATATCCTTCACACATACACAGACAGATAATATCGAGAATGTAGAGATGAGAATGAGGAGACCGCGGCGGTACCCGTATTAATACTCGCAGCCGTCGGCCCGCATCTTGGAGTTTCTAGTAATACAACTCTGGGAAACTCCTAACACTGAGATATCGCGTTGGGAAATTATGACGAAGGAGAGACTCCTTAAAAGTCTCCAAGGGCACTAGGAGAAGTTCATTAATACCAGGACAAGTATTATATTTAATTTTTATCAATATTCTCCTGGTGAATACATGGCCGGAACCACTCGCTTCTCAATGCTATTCTTTCGTGCAAAGCTTGACACGACTCGGAACACCACTTTCCTCGCACTCACTCAACTTTCTCCCCTTTATATCCGAAAGTCTTATTAGCATTCAGCTGTCTCTCCCAAAAATGAATTAATCAACTTTTCTCCTCTTAGAATTTCTTTCTCCTTTCGCTCTCCCCCCCCCTCCACCTTAACAGTCCGGGTATTTTCTATTTCTTTCCTGCCGTTTTGATTTCTTCTCTCCTCGCCACATCACTCCAACTCCAATGTAAGTACGCCAATTTTCCCACATCCACGACCACGATAAAGACTACTATGTAAATTCTGTGAGTGAAACAGCTGAGACGAAGGTTGGTACGGTTATTACTAGCCACGCTGAATTCGGTCGAGTTAAGTGTTTCTCCGATTAGATCATTCCTCTCTGAATTCGAATCATGTCTTTCAGAGTTGTTAAGCATTGAAAAGTGACTTCGAAAAACATATTTTTGTTGGTGTTTCAACCTATTTTTTCTACCTAACTACCCAAACAGTTCTGCCAATTAACCATTTCAATGGGGAATGACCTTCCGCGTGACGCGTGGGTCGTCACTGATCAACACTTGACGCGAGAGGTAATCAACGAGGTCGCAGTGGAAACTTTTTTCTTAAATTTGGACAAAATGAATCGCAAAACGATACATCGATTTAAACGATAGCCATTCCACATGGAAATCCTGATGTAGTGTGAAAAACGAAGGCGTGGCCGGATTCGGATGAGAATCGCGGGGGCAGGAGAGTAGGGGGCGTAGGAGAGTGGCGTATGTGGTGAAAGGGGAGCACCTGCCCCACGTGGTACCCTATCAAAAGTTCTAATGCAGTTTTTTTAATAATGTGATTTTCTAAAAATGTTTTTCTTACTGAAATTTCTATATTAAATCTTTCTAAGATTATTAAATAGGCAAATTTTAAAAAAAATTTATATTTATAGTATACAATTAATCTAAACTAATGGTATTAGCGAGTAGGGTTAAATATTCTACAAATCGATTTTCATTCTAATAAATATCATATTCAGAAACAATAGAACCCAACTCTCGCCTTACATTTTCCAACTTTAGAACATTTCCAGTATCAGCGACCTTTTAGTAAGTCTACCTTGTAGTAACAGACCCATTTATAAATAATTGTTTTCCAACTTTGGTTTTCGGATCCATGGGTGTTATGCACTTATTATATACATGTGTATTATACACTTGTACAACAAATTTAGTTTCCACAGAAACAATGTTTTTATTATGTTTAAGAATTAGAAAATTTTATTCATTAGAAAAATAAAATTAGAAAGAATGCATTAGGAAAAAGTATTAGAAGAAAGTGCACTTTAGAAAAATGCATTATTAGAAGTTGTGGTTAAGAAAAAATTACATTAGAAAAATTGATGAGGAAGGGCCCCACGGACCACAGGGGCCGCGACCCAAATGCCGTCCCCTCTCCCCCTCGAGGAGGGGCGGCTGGACTGGGAGGAGGGGTGGGTCGTGTGTGTGTGTGTGGATGAGGGCGTGGATGGCATAGTGACCCGGGGTGGCAGCGATGCGCCGTCGAATGAAAACTATCCCTCTCCCTGTCACGTGATTAGATACGCATGCGAGGGGCGCCGGTCAAAACATTTTCTATGGCCTCCTCAAAATTCTCCAGGGCCCTGGTGGAATGTCGTCCGGTGCAGGGAGATGAAGTGCTGATCGGATGGCCCGAGTAAGATTGCCGATGAGGAAATGCACAAATGTGTGGGATGCCGTTTTTAAGTAATGGCTACTAAGAAATAACTGAGATATCAAGATAAAATTCATTCTGAATATTAACTGATTCTTATGACGCACAAAATGTCGGAAATTAAAGCTATTAATGTTAATTGGTTTGTTTCAGAAAGCCGTAAAGTCACTCGCAGTGTGGAGAACATGGGAGGCTCACAGAGCGATTATATTCCTTCGTTTGGAAGGTTAGTGTTCACGGAAAATACGTAATAAAATGATGGGTGTTTACGACAATGACTAGCTTAGAGACCCTATCAACCAACGCGAGTATGCACCTACGAATATACCTTTAACAACGCAACGTTTAATTTTGTCCTGACTTGTAAATTAAATGTATTTAATATTTCCAAAGTGGCTTTGGTTTCTTACCATAGTGTTTCCTGTTTGTCCGGAGAAAGAGCATTGTTTGTCCGAGCATTTGCATCTATTTGTACTGGAATCTTTCTCCCTTATCTTATCACCTTTGTGATCTGATCTACCTAAGTAGTGTGGGGGCATTATAATCGCTTTAGTGTCAAACTCGTTTGTTCTCAACCTTTCTAAAAGTCTCAGCCTAGCTTGTTTTCTTCGCATCTCAAATGGATCCTATCCTAATTCCCCTAAAAGCCTAAATTAACTGCTAACCAAGATAGAAACAAAATTGCACTGAACAACCAAGTTTGAAGCTATTATATCACCTTAATAATCCTTAATTCCTGATTGCCTTGATTACGAAGAGTAATATTTTGAATTTAGAAAATATACTGCCTTTAAAAAGGTTTTTGCACAATGCCCATCACCTGAATCATATAGCTTCTCGAGACATGTATATATTAGTGATTACTGAAATATAGTCACTTTCTTGGAAAAACCACGAACGTGCACAATAATGTATATACACTAAATAGTCAAGGCAAACACAGAAACTAAAACATATAAAAGAGGGACTCACTAGTTCTCGAATTTTCGGTGGTGCAACCACCTTCCTCAAGAGGAATTAGGAACAGAACTGAGGCAGAGGAGGGCCCGAAAGCAGTGGTAGGAAGGAGAAGGGGAAATGGGGGAAAAGAGGGGAAAAGAAAGGAAATGGGGGGAAAAAAGGGGGGGAAGGCATTCGAGGTGAGGGGTTTGGAGGGGTAGTGTATGGCGCGGGAATTTTAAAAAAAGGTGGGGATGATATGGAAGTTGTTGGGGGCGGAGGGGGATGAAATTATATGCATAAAGGGGGCAATTAATGTCTAATATTAATACCTGGGCGATTCCAGGAATCCAAGAGCCAGATGAAGGCTAGCTCTAATGTTTTGAGTTTCAGTGGAGGGTCTGAGTGTGGGAGGGATGCTAAGACGGATACTTTAAAACATTGGTCAAAGGCAGTGTTGTGTTCGGAGGCATGTTTGGGGATTGGGAGCATACCAATAAGGGAGGAATTGTTGCATGAGGCCCAGTGGTTATCAAATCTAATATTAAGGTGTGTGGTACACTGTCCAATATATAGTATAAGGCAGGGCAAAGTTGGCACTTGAGTAGGTAGACAACATTGCTGGAGGTACACGAGGAGTAGGGAATTGGTGGGAGAGAGTTAAAGAGCGGGTGGGAGAGGGATGGGATTCTGGTTAGGAAAATAGGACATGTTTTGCATCTAGGTTTATTGCAGGGTCTGGGAGTGATTTTGGAACGGGGGGAGTGATTTTGGAATGTTTTAGTTTCTGTGTTTGCTATGACTATTTAGTGTATATACATTATTAGTGATTACTGACGTTTTCATAAATCAAACCACTTTGCTTTTCCACATAAACTTTTTATTTTCACGACCCAGGTTTCGTTATAGCATAACATCATGATCTTAGCTGATGATGTTATGCTATAACGAAACATGGGTCGTGAAAATAAAAAGTTTATGTGGAAAAGCAAAGTGGTTTGATTTATGAAAACGTCAGTATGAAGATTTTCCACCAAGTTACGCCAGAAACCGTTTTATTTATTAGTGAATGTTTAGTGACTATATTTAGTGACTGTTTAGTAACTATTCATTGACAATTTTAGCCTTATTTTGATGATGACGTGGTCACCACGCGCTGTGGGAGAGTAACTTATAAATAGCGGTGGTGAGTCGTGCCTGGCAGTCCATCGGAAACGTTACCCTGGCAGGTAGAACTCCCTTTATAATAATAATTTTAATAATTCTCGTTTTAGCTCCCCTCGACGTTAACACTTAAGTCCTGTTTCAATAGCAGATAGAACCCTGCGCGCCCTCCACTTCCGATGAATTCGCGGCGGGCAAAAGGTTTCCGCCAAAAACTCACGACGAGTGGATGCACGCCCCGAGGATGAATCATGGAAACGAGAACCCGGATGGCGGCGCTCCCATCGCCGCTCATCTGGACTCATCATTTTAAGTGCATTCCACCTCAAATGTCGGTCAAGTGACAGCGCCAAGACCAAAGTAAGGACTTACTTCTTTACTTATGCAAGGCTCTTGCGGTAAAAGCAAAACTCTCAACTGCCACCCACAGCGTCAGCGTAAATAATTGATTTATAGCCAATTGCATGCACTTTCACTAATTTCGAGTGTTTTGTTGTAAAAACTCTTACCTAATGACCGCATGGGACTGACATTAAAGAATTCAGTGCTCGTTACAGTATTGCTTGCCCTGCTTTGTTTGTTTTCAAGTCTGTCTCTGTGGGAGGGGCACGCCTCCCCTGGCTGCCTGCTGCGGTGTGTCACATTCCCCACCTGTGTCTTTTGGGGCGAAAACCATGAGTTGCATTTCCATGTGATAGTGGAATTTCTCCTTCTTGCTTTTCATTTCTAATTTCGACGTTATTCGGGGGAATTTTATTAAATTTGTATGTACATGTGCATATTGCTTTTGCATGTGGTTTTATTCTCTTTTACAGATGGTGACCTAACACCCCCCCCACACTCCCCTGTGGCGCCTTGCGGGGTATTGTATAGGCGTATGTGAAAGAAAAGGACGTACCATTCCATTAAGGTTCATTGCGGGGGGGGTGTGGAAGGGGGGATTAGGAGGAATTTCACGTAGGGTTAATCAATGCATTATTTAATCCATCGCTTACGAAAAAAGAATTTGAATCATCATTGGCCATCTAAGAACGTATTGTGCAAAATTGCCCTAATGGAACTGTCGCATCCAAAATTATTTCAGCATATATCAACAATTTAAAACAGTTTCAAATTGCCTGTTTCACTTCTTGTAATGTATTCTGATACCTTTTAAAACAAGTAAGAATCAAATAACCTTTTATGGTTTTGCATTATATTTCCAATTGAACACGTAATTTATGCGATCGGTAGATAATCATGGTGACAAAGGGTTTCGTCAAAATAAAATATAATTTTTCAATTTTTGGAAATAATGTACTCGCTTCGTATACTTGCATACAGGGTGCGTTCGAAAAGTAATGCCATTGAATTTCCCGCACCGCTCCTCTTGGTTGGAGTGAGATCGAACCACTTGGAGTAAGTTGGGAGGGGGGGGGGGCTAAAGCTTTGCCGTGAAACAGGTCTCAGTGCTCTCCAAGCTGTGGAGGCGGCAGGACGACAGTTATTGTTATTCTCTGCGCGCCGACCGTGTCACGAAAAAATATGGAATCGACAATCGAGCAAAGTTACACGATTACTGAGTTTTGTGATAAACTGAGAGAAAATCCCTTAAGGAGGCTAACAAAATGATCCGTGAGATTTACGGGGACTCTGCTCTGTCCTACTCACAAGTATGAGGGTGGTTAAAGACTTTTAAGGAGGACTGGGAAGAGGTTCACGACGAACAAAGCTCTGGGCGGCCGTCAACCAGGAAAACCGACAACAATATGGCTCGTAATAAAAAGAGATGTTTCAGGCGTGATTTGGTGGAATAACATGATTAATTAAAATTAGCAATTTTTCACAAAAATAAAAATTTATTAATACGACCGGTTTCGATGTAACTATATCATCTTCTGGTCGTAACCGGTCGTATTAATAAATTTTTATTTTTGTGGAAAATTCCTAATTTTAATTAATGTGGCTCGTGTTCGACAACTGTTGGACTCTGACCGTCAATTGAGTATCAAGATGGTTACCCATGAACAGAGCTTGTTGTCTACTGCAGTGGTTCGCATTGTTACCGAAGATTTAGCGATGAGGAAAGTGTACGCCAAGCTCGTGCCCAAGATATTTGCTATAACGCGCTACGAGTCCACGAGTTCCTGGCCAAACAAGAGGAATGAGATGGACATAAAGAAAAACATTACACGTACTTTAATTAATGCTAGGGGATGAGAGGGCGTTGCCGGGAGACAATCTAAAAGAACAAGTGGATGCATGGCAATGGAATAGTGAAGACTGTGGTAGAAGAATGTCACAGAAGTGAGGTGGACAGAGGAGAAGAAGAGACATGTTGAATGGAAATAAGGGAGGCAGGAAGTACGTGGAGTTTCAATGCAACAATTTCAGAGTGTAAAAATCATTCGCCTTCAACATGATTCGAACCCGGATGCCTCGATGTCCGGTGGATTGCTTCAGCTAGTTAAGCTATCTAGGCGTCCTTTTAACTCTGAAATTTGGTTAAATTTTCAAAATTTAAGAGGTTTAAGTTTAAGAGGTTTACGTTTGAGGTTTAATAAGTTTAATAAAATTTCAGGGTTTAAGAGGACGCCTAGCTGGCTTAACTGGCTAAAGGCACTCGGGCGGACATCGAGGGATCTGGGCTCTAATCCCGGTCAAGGCGAATGTTTTTTACACTCTGACATGTTTCATTGGAATGCACATTAGCGGATGACTCCGTTAAAAAGTTACTGTTGCGGCATCTCCCGCATTTTCTTGGAATATACGCGGAGTTTTTTTGTATTTGGTGAGATTCTGGTATCGGAGCCCTTAATTAGTTTAGCTCAGCGCGTGGCTTAGAAATGTAGCAGTGCTCATGCAGTGGGTCCATTGGAAACTTACTTGGAACGGTAGACTTAAATTTCATAAATTCGAAATGAAAGATGCTCAAAGGGGAAAATGACAAAATGACCCAGGGTCAGAGGAAGGAGACAGTTTATGATTAGGCAGTTGTGAGACTCGGGTGTCAGCCGAGGAATGAAGTCAGAAAGATTGGAAATCCGATGCTACGAGGACGCAACGGAAACTTATGGACCGACCGAATGAGAAAAGAAAAGAAGAAGGAGGGACACTGAGGATGACGCTCTGAGGAGAAGATGAGGAATACTAATTGGCAACATCCCGTGGCACAGTCACCCAATAGAGATGGTTTAGGGAGAGACACGAGATGGAGAAGGGAGGGGATGCAAGAGTGAGAGCGAGCAGGGGAAGCGGGGGAACACTCCGTGGGGGCATGCAGAGCGGAGTGACTCGTGTGGGAATGGGGGGGCGGGGGGACCAGGTGAAGCGATACCCTGAAAGGCCCAGCCGATCTCGGTGGGCGACGAATCGGGGAGGAGAGGTGGAAACTGCCCAATAAGGAAAATGGCGAGGTTGTAACGTCAACGCTTCGTCATTGTCGAAGTTCCCCAATCTCGAATCCTCTTGAATAATTCTCGAGCAAGCGAAGGAAGGCTTCGAATTGTGAAAACGGCACACAATGCAAACGGGGAGAAGGAATTTAAGGATAGGAAATGAGCCCAACAGGTTTGCGATTCCAGCTTTAACCACGAGAGGGAACAAGGGCTTTACTCTTTCAGTAAGTCATGTCACACGACGTTTTCCATAATTCCGGCAATCCGATCACATTACACCAAGCGCCACTGTACCAAGGCGTGGAGGCAGTTATCCAATATTCCGAGAGCAAATTGGATGTAGCGGTAGAAAAATGGACCACATCTGCATCTTACCCTCCAAGCCTCCGCGAGCGCCTCTGCAAACGAGTGTTTCTATGTCACCAGGCATTTCGGAGAAATCATTCGGGATGTTGGCTTTGCTGTCGGGCGTGATGTTTCCTCCTGTTGTTTCATATACTAGGACGCTGGAAAAATGCATGACTCCTCGCATCGATCGGCTGGAGCAGAAGAATTCCCATCCCACTGCGCTCTCTCCTCGCCACATTAATGTGAAGCGAAGAGTATTTTATCTATTTCAGGCTGAAATTAAATGCTTGGTAATTTTATAAAATTTTAATGTCGTACATGTTATCTCCGCGCTTTCAGTGTCTCACCACTGTACATAGCGAACGAATACCTGAAAAATTCGGTTCATCAACGACGGTTGTTTAAAAAAATTAACAGTTTTTCTCGTTTTTTAATTCCGAAACAAGTCCTTCAGCGAAGGTCCTCAACCGCGATTGGCGTTCAAGCTGAGGTCTAAACAACACGAAATAACACATCTACATAACGTTTTCATTCCAAATTTACAATAGAGCTTCATTCTAACGAATACCGTCATCTCTACATGACATCACGCGAAATAGGAATGAAATACAAGTTCTCTCCCAAAAGTAGTTGGACTAAGTCGATTAAAAAAAAATATTGCAAGAATTGATAAATTCACCCAAAAGTCTTCGCGCGTCCATACACCGCTTCCAGCGGATTTTTCACGCCTCGTATGTCTTCTGGAAGGTGGCGCCCGGAATTCTGGAAAACTCCCTCGTCACGGTCTGTTTTAACGCTTCCACCGAGCCGTGGTGACGTTCTTCAGCACGAATTTGAGGGGATGAAGTGTGATGGGGCTTGGTCTAAACAAATTGGATCCTCACTCACATGGTCAAGATGTTCTTGGCAGACCCGCGGGGGAGTTTCCTTTTGTTCGTCATTTTTTCTTTTAATTTTCAGGTCGAAGGGCATCCTGAAAGTTCGGCGCCTTCTACATCATCTCTACCCTCCCGAAAAAACTTGTGCCACTCAAAAATATCACCCAATCAACCCATGCTGTTATCACCATAAGCTACCTTGAGCATTTCATGAATCACTTTTCCGGTTTTGCCCAGTTTCATGCAAAATTGCATGACGTAACACTAACCCAATAACTGGTTTTTGGCGGAGCGTAACGAAGTGACGTTATAGAGGTTTCGAAAAGAAACTATTCGTAATACGCAAAGGCTGGGAGTAACCTGCCGCCGATCTTCACCCTTTCCTGAGACTGGCCTTCCTCAAACTCCGCCCGTCCGTCCGTCTATCCGGGAAAAAATAAGCCATACCACTACTTTTGGGACGGACCTAGTAAGTAGGCACAAGTAAATGCTCCCGATTTGGGTAAGAAAGATGTAGACGAACGCCGTTTTTGCAGTCAATGTCATTTATTATTTGAAAACACGCAAAAATTAAAAGAAGACCCTGCGAAATACTAAGAAGATAACGGGAAGAGAATATCATCAAAAACAGAACACCATTACCCAGAACACCTTTATTATAGATTCGTTTTAAGAGTATAGAGATTTTCATTGTTTTCAGGTTTGGAAATGAGAAATTAGCTCAAATAATAGCGCGTAATCATTCCAATCAAAGACGTGGATCCCAAATGACGAATAATTTAATCAAGGAGGGTTCTCCTCTATGAGGAGGGAATTTCAGGGACACTCTTGGAGAGAGCAACGAAAAAACGCCTCGCACGTGAAATGTTGAGAGAATGCCTGTCCTTTAATCGAACTAGCGTTGACAAATTACTTTTTTCAATAAAATCACATGATATGAGCATGACGTTATATAGGAGGCTTTTCGTGAGCGAGTTGAGTCTCCAATAGGGAATAGAAAACTGGTCCCACTTCTTAACGTACTACCCATTAATTTGAGAATATCACGAGCCTTTGAGTAGATACATATGGTTATACTAGAAGTGAGAACAGTCATAGCCTCTTAAACCATCCTTCGCGCTGTTTGCTGTGACAACAATGCGATACTGACACTGACAAAATGCAATGATACACAATGCCAGACGATATTTCACCGCGAACGATCATCATATTAACAGAATGATCCTCAGTTTTACTCCGAAGTTACAAACATCTGTGATAATAAGGAAAATGTCAAAGAGAAACGTTTTCTTCCGCTTGCTATGCCTCATAAAGAATATGCTTTCTAGAATATGGGATCCGTATGAAGTAGGATTGAATGCCGAATTAGATCGAGTGCAGCGCAGAGGAACTGGATTTGTAAAACGTTGTTATGATACATTTAGTAGCTCATCCAAAGCATCAGAGGAGCTAGGCTGGGAATCACTCACGGAGCGACAGTTAAATTACAGATTAAACCTCTTGCATTTTTGGAAGGATGTTCCTTTAGCAGTGATGTTGAAAATATATTATTAGCCCTATCGTAATCCAGTAGATGAGATTATGTCAATAAAATTAGAGAGATTATGTGTAGAACAGATAGATTAAAGATGCCATTTTTCCCATGAACGATAAGGGATCAGGATAAATTTTTCGGACCGCGGTAGCATGGAGAAGTATTTTGAAAATCGACAGTGCACACTATTTTAATCTAATATGACGGATGGATCCTTCACCATGACAATGCACCTGCACATTCAGCATTGGTTGTTCCTCAGGTTCTGGCAAAAAATCAATCACCATCCTAGATCATCCTCCTTATTCGCCACATCTCGCCCCCTGCGACATTTTCCTATTCCCAAAATGCATAAATGTGATGAGGGGACATCACTGGGAAGATGTAGACACAATGAAGCAAGAAACGACGAGAAAACAAAAAAAAATCCTCACTGCCAAGGATTTCCAAGGGTGCTGATTTAACAGTTGAAAAGACGATGGAATAATGCCTTGCAACGAATGGAGAGTACTTTGAAGGGGACAAAATCGATGTAGATTAAATTTGCAAAATAAAGTTCTTATGGCCTCAGTTCGCGTATTTATGGGACAGGGTAGTATATGGGCGCAAATACTTGCCCGGAAATGAAATTAAGGCCCGCCCTTCCCACAGCCTCCCGCAGATTCCGAGGCATTGAGCCAAGACGCGCTTGAACCACTCGCGAAGAAACCGCGCGCTCTCATTGTACGCAGAAAGTGTCATCAACCAAGGATTCGTTCCGGATTCCTGGCACGCCGTGAATGAACGCGAGCGTGTGTATTCTGGATCCGATTCAAAAGCTTAAATTTGAGGGCGTTGAAAAACACGTCACCGCCCCCGGGGCACCCGTCGTCGCCGCCGCCTTAATGGGACGCGGCGCCGATCCAAAAGCGTCGCTCGCCCATCCTCTTGACATTGGGTTTTACCTCGTCTCCTGGAAAAAATTAACTCACGTATATAAACTTCAGACACTAAGGCAGTCTCTCAGTTTTGGTGCGTGCGGTATATTAGAAAGCAGCAGTATCTTTCCTCGACCAATTCTTTATCACGCAGTCCAAAATGTTGGTACATAAAATGCAAACATCACAAAACATAAGACTAAAACCATACTATTTCTGTATATATATATATATATATATATATATATATATATATATATATATATCAATTTCTCCTTTGGTGGGTGTAACAGCTCCCTAACGCCATCTTCTGGGTAATTATTCGGAGCTCATTGGCGCTTTATAAGATCGCAGATTTCAGTGTAAGAGTACCTTTTCTCGATAGCTCAGGTAGTTAGAACATCCGCCAGGCAAGTGGAGAGATCCGGTGTTCAAGTCCCGGTCGAGGAAAATATTTTTACATTTGTGATCTGCTCACATCCGTCATCCCCACCTCTCTTGTGTTCGTCCTTTACGTGTGTTCCTTTCCCATTTTCCTTATCTCCATTTCAATGTGAATGAATGAATATATATATATATATATATATATATATATATATATATATATATATATATATATATATATATATATATATTTATTTATTTATAATGCAAATTTAATTGAAAACACGAAGTTATGTGCCGCACTCTGTATATACACTAGATTATTCAGTAACGAATAATGATGATGATTATGACGATTTATTGATGAATTAAGCCACATGGGATAGGAATGAATGGTGAACAAACACTAATACGGAAAAAGGTTAGATACACCGAAAAGGACATATTATAGTTTGGTTTGCGCATTCCCGTCGAATATCGAAGTGGAAAAGAGAGAATGCCGGAGGTGGGGGAATCCAAAATCGGTCACAGTCGGAAGACCCCAGATGGCAGAGAGGAGGAAGGCCAAAAAGGGCAACGGATCCGAGATACCTAGAGTAGAGATACGAGGGCATTAAATGTCTGGAACTGGATGGAAACTGCCAGAGAGGGAAATATGGAAAAGGATTGAAGAAAGTAGGTATCGATTCCTAAGATTTTCACGGAAGCCGAAATCCACCCAGGTCTGAAGAAGTGGATGTTGATGATGGATAGGTCGATACTATGGGGAAGGGCGACACTTGAACCAGAGAGCATTTACGCCGTTGCTAGGGGATAGGTGAGGCTCATTCAGTAGGGGTGGGATTAAAAAGGATAGGGGGGGAGAAAGAGTGGAGAGGGTAAGTCGACGGTTTCGACATTGTCCAAAATTCAATGAGGAAGAGGGGCAACACAGTCACCGATTGTCCCATTGGACGGATGGATTATCTCCCAATGAAGTAATCTCCCAGCGTCCGTCCCGCAATGGGAAACGGAACACCACCGAACAATAATCTCTCAGTAATTCGAAACCACACTCTCCGAGTAGTAGGACAGTTTACGCCAACTATCTTCCCTTCTATCTCGACGCCATCATTTAGGTTCTATATGAAGCCAATGTTGCCTGTCTGACAAGGAATCACCCACTGCCACACACCACAGCTCTTCACAGCACTATGGCGGAAACTTGTAGTAATGACATCTACGTTTAAATACAGTGACATTTTTACAGCATCATTAATGTAATTTGTGTCGATTATACGAAAACAGAAACAATAAGGTTTTTTTTGAATACTAATGCTAAGTTAATCAAAACAATTCGATAAACTGGAGAGTTTCGAACAATTCCACCATTTACGGAGTACAAAATGGGCAATTTAGTAACGGCAGCAAAAACTCCAATAGGTATTGAAGCTTTTGCGAAAAAGTGGCAGTTGATGACAAGTAAAATAATTTATTCATTCGTCTTGGTCCGAAAACAGCACTTTTTGGCCTTTACATCGGACAACAATGACAACAGAACAAAAACAACAATACAAACACCCAAGCCCTAGGTGGAAAAAATCCAAAAAAAAAATTTTTTTAATCCGAAAAATCGGAAAATATTAAAGATGAAAAGGAAAGATGAGATAAAACTTGAATACGGAGCGTAGTTTATAACGGCCCGGGGATCTTGATCCTTCAGGCACGGGGACAAGAGTGGATGGGAGACTCACAAGTCACTAGACGAGACGCAGCACGCAAACCTCATCCCCGCGAGGAATTTGTAGATGAACGTTTCTTTCGCGATGCAGTTGACTTCTCCAGATAGAGGTAAGTGTTGTCGGCTCAACCACCTTGCGTCGTTTGCCTCAATCCGTCTATTCCCTTTTCTCACCATTGACTCCGGGATTCGTTTCTTTAAGTGTCTATTTGCTTACGTCCGAAGGGTCGATCGGTATTTACAGCCTCCCACGGGCGGAGTCGGCCTCGGCGGTCCATTCACCCCTTTCCCAGCAGGAAGGACGAGCCAAGCCGAGGAACGGGGGCAGACAATCGTCGTCCAAGTCCAGAAACGTTTTGACTGTCTCGCGAAAGCTACTGCATTCTCAAGAAGGACAGAGAGAGAGGCGGACCGCTTTTTCATCCGTCCAACAATCCGTGCTTCAAGGCAGCCGGTGGATCCGCGACAACGGGCACTACGCTCCTAATCATGCGACGTGATTGAACAGTTGAGCGCTAAAAATACTTATGGTGTAACGTAAACAGTCTAAGATCTCTTCAGTATGAACGAACAGAATCGAAAGCGGAATGATTAAGTTTGCTTTATGATGGAATTTCGCCGTCCACGTGAATGTCCGTCTGCTGCCGCGATCATCACCATACTAGCTCGTAAAACAGAGGAGCAGCAGGTTCTTGTCAACCCGTCTTGACGACTCAAGTCGCTCATTGCAGTTCATTGCAACATTTCAACCACGGGAAATTTCAATCCAACGACATGCGGCCCAAAGACAGTTCAGTCCGAAGAAAGCCCAAGACATTTCAGCCTTTCGGTCCAGGCAACTACTCGAGCGCTATGAAATTATAGCCCCGCAAAAACTCCAACCTGGGAGTATATTCACGGCGATGCATCGGTCGATGGTTTGATCGATGGTCGAAGCGTTTGCTTAATAATGTTAATCCATAAGATAATGCATCTGATGTATTGCGGTGATATTTAGCAAGAAAATATGAGTTGCAAAGAATTCTAAAGAGCAAGTGCATGTTTTGCGAAGAAACCACTCCAAAAACAGCGCATGCCATCATTATTTTTTAAAAGATATTTCAGTAGCTTGCAAGCCACCACTAGAGCGTGTGGCAAGGGGTGAACACGCACCAGAATAATTTTGACCCGAATATTTTTACCCCTAGCATGGTCGGACAATGTTATTCTGATCCCTTATCGTTCATGGAAAAAATGACATCTTATATCTGTTCTACACGTAATCTCTCTCATGTTATTGACATGATGTCGCCTACCGTAATAAGATGTCGATTATAATACATTTTCAATATAACTGCCAAAGAGATGTCCTTCCAATTTATGCAATAGTTTTGATCTGTTACTAAACCGTGAGTGATTCCCAGCCTAGCTGTTCTAATATTTTTGATGCGCTACTAAGTTTATCATAATGAGCGCGTAATTATTAGTAACCCACCAATTGGAAAATTCGGTTTATTTGTAACAATATTTCGTATTGCGTAGACTTCTTGCTCGTTCTAAAATATTTTCTAATTAAGACCTTACTACTCACTTCCTCCTTGAAATATTGATATCTGTGGAGCACATCCTTCCCTCTGTAGGCCACACTTCAAATTACCCCGGCCTCAAACATCCCCTCGCTACATCTACATGCATCTTCCTTCGATGTCTTCTCCCCCTCTGATGTCTTCTTCCGATTTCACGATCGGCGACTTCTTATCGTCTTCCATCGTCTTCAACATTTCGTCACTATACTTCCTCTAGTCTCAACCATTGTAATGTCCATCCGAATCTCAAAAGCCTATAAACTACATAATATTTGCCTTAATTCTTCAACGCAAGTTATAAAAAATAAGAATATTGTAATAACATACTGTCAAGCCTACCTTCGGAATTGCCACCTCGACAAAAACCAAATGCACAGCTCTGAAAGTGAACAGGCAGTAATCGGCTCTTCGCTTACAATCACAAATAAAAGAAGGCTGGAGGAAGATGCAGTGTTTTCGACGAAAGGGATATCAACCCACAGGTTCTAAACGTTGACTGGCAATATGGTGTTTTTGCACTACTCCTTACGAGTTATCACAAATATAAAATAAATTAAAAAGCAATTGGTTATCGTTCATCCACCAGAATGCCACCTTGCGGGGACGAAATTCGTCTTTGGCAATCCACCTATCGAAGTCTTAGGTCTTATAACCTATCGTTCAATAAGTTCCGGGACTAACTAAGAAAATAACATTTGTTTCGCAAAATTAATTTTTAATCATAAAAATAATCACCTTCAATAGCTACACAATCATTCCAACGTTTTTATTACTTTTCGATACAATACTTGTAAAACGATTGTCCTCAAAATAAGCTCAAGCAGCAGCGATGACTTCCTCATTCGATCCATATATTTTTCCCAAAAGCCTCTTTTTGAGATAAGAAAACTGCCAGTTGTCGTTGGGGGCTACTAAATCTGGAGAGTAGTATGGTGGGTGGTGGGGAAGCAGATTGAAGCCCAACTCCTTTCGATTTGGCCATTGTTTTCATTGACTAGCGTCACGGTGCACATTCTTGATGAAAGATGATTTTTTCTTCTTCATGTCCGGTCGTGTTTTTGCGATTTCGCCCTTCAAAAGCACCAATAACTAAAATTTAATAGTTGCTATGAATAAAAGTTCCATTGTCAAGGTAGTCGATACATAAATAATACCTCGCACGTCCCAAAAATAATATCCTGTTCAATAAGTCCCGGGACTTATTGACCGATGGGTTACAACGATCACCGACGACATCTACGTACTGTGCACCCTCGTTTGCTCTGCGTCGCATTTCCTTTCTCAGTCCCTCGTACCTCTACACTGAACTCAAGCTGTCCAAAAATTCAAATTATTCTCTCCCTTGAAAAGAAACCGCACGCTAAATGTATCATGGTGCTCTCTCGATAGTGTGGTGCGAAGGGCAGACCGCTTCTGAAGCACGGAATACTCTGCAGTTCCCTTTTGAACACCTCAGTGAGAGCCCTTTTGAAACTCACTACGAAGGATGCGACAAAGGCTCAACACGCTTCTTCCACCGTCGAGGAGACCAAAGATTCCCTTCTCGGCAAGGAGGGCCCTTGACTGCGCCTTTCGAGGAGGAGGTCGCTTCCATCCCAGATTCCATGCCCATTCAGAGAACCGCGCTCCGAGAAAAGGCCCGCATCATCCTCCTCCATTATGGCGGCTATTCACGCGCTTTTGTCGACGGTCTTTCTATTCGCGGAACGCGGCGGAGAGAGGTTTATGCTCATTTCCAAGCTCGCAGTCGATTGGAAGGGTGCCATGGGTAATGTAATGGGTGGAAGGGGGATGGGCGACGGAGGGTTGACTGGTTGGGACGGGGGTAGGCGACTATCCCGGTGGCGAGGGGGAAAGGAGAGTGAAAGGACGACCCGACACCCTGTTCCGGGAGAAGAAGGCGAGCCCCGATAGTGGGTGGCGCCCCCACGGAACGGGGAGATGATATTGCGGGAACCACGATCAAACGCCGCATTCGAAATGACACAGCCGTGGAATTTGCATTTTGGGTTACTCCTGACATTTATGGGAGATTAGGACAAATTCTGGAAACTTCCCGTAAACACTAATTGAACGTATATCACAATATTACGCGAGCATACGTACGCAATTTTTCTTCACTGGAATTACAGCACACACGTGACAGGAAAGAGAAATCGACCGAAAAACAAGGTAAAAAAAATGAGCGCTTGGTCGAACTTCGGCGATCGTAAATGAAAAGCCATCGTGTTCAGGCAGACGGAAATGTCATCATGAATGAATGGAGGGGGTTAAATGCACGTCATATCATTGTTCGAATCATGAATACGCATCGATGCTTTAAAGAGAGATTACCTGTCTGGGGCGGGTGGCAACAACATGGCGGCGGAGGCGATTAATGCGTCCACGTGCCGTCAAGGAAGCGAGCACGTCGCTGTGGAAACGTGAAGCGAAGACGAAATAGAAAATGCGTCACGTGACAATAGGGAGGAGCAGCCTTTTTGGATCCGGGTGAAATTGAAAACGGGAGCCATGTGAATTGGGTTTCACTGCTCGAAAATACGCGACGGCGCAACCGAGGTTTAATAAAACTCCTCGCAAACGGCAGTTTTGTTTAAACGGAGAGAAAAAGCGTTTGCTATGGAGGTTCAGTGATGTCCACACCTGTGTCCGTGTGAACAAAGTTATTCAAGAGTAAAACTGGACCTGACGCAAGTATCATCACGCTGTTGTTTTCCTGAATAATTGTCTTAAATTTAAATACGTCGTCTAAGGAAAGGAAAGTTAATATCGAAATGAGCGCAAACACAAACTTCAAAACGCACATATTTTTTACCAATCGTAAGAAAATTTGGTGAGACGAATTTAGAAGGATTTGCTTCAGATGAGTCATCTGATGGCCTTGATGCTGATGCGTGAATTTTCGCGCTGGGTCAAATGAGTCCGAACGCGTACCGGGATCCCTCGAATGCCCGCAGAGTCCGGGTAATCGAGTTTGGCGGAAATTATTTCTAAGGGGACTCATTACGTGCCCTAAAACCAATGTCTCTTGGACTTTTTCCCACTCCGGGAACGTCATGAAAGTGTGTGATTGAACGCATGTATCACAGGGTCTGTCCCGAAAAGTAAGTAAAACAATTTTCCTGCTGAAGAAGACGACTGAAGTGGGACGATTTTAGAATATATTCACTACTTTCTGCATGTCCTAGTTGAAAAACGCAATCGCAACTTAGCTTATCTGCTTCGTTAATACCAGCATATTCATGAATCCTTAAATGGTGTCTGTGGCAGTAAACTTTTCTAAATAAAAATAAGCTTTCAATTAATTCTGAAATACTTCAATAGACATTCACTATCTACTACTATTAGGGTCAATTTTCGCCAAACGCTTACCGCAAATACTATTAGTAATACTCGGTTATGGCAGGCATGTGAATCCAAGATAAGGATTGAAACTTTAAACGTGAAATCACCTCGAGAGATGAACTGGGTATCAAAAATTCCATTTTCATTCGGCGGCACGGAATGAAATCTCCCTCCCGCACCCTGGCGGTGCCCCTGGTGCCCTTCGTGCTTACCCATACACCTTTCGATTCCAGTATTTCAAGAATATCACACTCTTCCTTCAAACTTCCTGTGATGTTGTCCATCCAACGAATTTCCTTCATCCTTAGGTGCCAAGGAATTTCAATCGTCTTAAAAATTATTCTGAACTGCACCTACAAGGTATGTCCCAAAAGTAATAGGACTGAGTCGATAAAACACAATATATTGCAAGAATTAATACATTCAGTCAAAATTCTTCGAGGTGGCAACCTTCCGCGTTCACACAGCGCTTCCAGCGGAGTTTCCACGCCTTCTGGAAGGTGGCGCCCGAAAGGTTCCAAACCACCCTCGTCAAGGCCTGTTGTAACGCTACCACGGAGCCCTACTGCCCTACTAATCGCCCTACCCCCTCCACCGCCGCCGCGCCCTATAATACTTAGGCTGCAGAACATTTAAGGGTTGAATATGCTTTCATGCGTTGTTGAGGGAATGGGCGAAAGTGGAATTACTAATGGGCTGCGTACACATATGAAGGTGAGTGCATTGATTGAGAGGGAGAAAGGGATCTCGGACTGAGAGCCATCGCTGAATGTGTTCCAAGAGAACATATGATTTAGGGTTGGATTCAGAATTGAAGGAATTTCCCAGCATCATTTTTGGAGCGCGTGTGATAGAGGAAGTTTATTCGAAGGAAGCAGGAGGGTTAACCTCTCGACATTCTTCCTCCTCTCTACCTCCCCGACCTCAGCACTCACTCGATCCACCCCTTAACGAGACTCCTTTCAATTTCAAAGGAAAGGAAGCCCGAGTCTTCGCTCTCCAATTTCCGGGGTAGAGTGGAAGTTGATGCGGTGAGGACTCCCTCCCCGGCCCCACCCTCCCCCCTTCTAAGGGGGTTCTTGACCCCAAAGTCGAATAAACTTCCGCGCCTCTCTACAGATACTAGAAAATGAAACGACTACGCATCCCACGCTTGTTATTCCGAATTGTTCTACTTAAATAAGTGGGTTTGACATGTCTTTATAATATAGAAGTCTCACCCAAAAGTAGTTGGGCTGAGTCGATCAAAAATAAAATATTGCCAGAATTCATAAGTACATTCACTCAAAAGTCTTCGAAGTAGCACCCTTGTGCGTCCACACACCGCTGCCAGTGGGTTCACCACGCGTCGTTCGACTTCTGGAAGGTGGCGCCCAGAATGCTACTAAGCACCCTTTTCACGCCCTGTGGTAACGCTTCCGCCGGGTCGTGGTGACGTTCTTTCGGCACGGATATGAGGCGGGGCAAGAGGCAGAAATCTGGTGGGACACTGTCTAAAAAAATTGGATCCTCACTCACACAGTCGAGCAGCTGTTCACAGATCCACGTCCGAGTTTTCTTTTGTTCGTCCGAGAGTACTTCCGGCATCAAGTTCGCACGTACCTTTCTCATGCCCATGTTTTCGGTCACAAGTCGACGCACATCACTTTTACAGATGCCAAGTTCAACAAAATCCATGCGGACAGTTAATCTGCGATCCTTCTCCAAAAAAAGTCTTCAATTTTGCAACATTCACTTTTTGAGATCAAAGGGTGACCTGAACTTTCGGCGTCTTTAAAATCTTCTCTACCCTCCCAAAATTATTTGTGCATCCTAAAACACGCGATCTATCCACGGCGTTATCACCACAAACAGCCTTGAGAAGGTTATGAGTCTCTTTCTCAGTTTTGCTCAGTTTCATGCAAAATTTGATGGCTTATCGCTGTTCCAATAACCGGTTCATGACGGAGCGTAAGGAATTCATGTTATAGAGGTTTCGCAAACGAACGATCCATATTTCGCAAAGGCTGGGTGCCGACTGTCACCGGCCTCCACCCTTTACTGAGACTTTCCTCCCTTCGAACCCAGCCGGAGAAACTGTCGCCCGTCCGCCTGTCTTTCCGGGAAGAAATGGGTCATACTACTTTTAAGAAAGATCTTGTATCCACTACTATCTACGGATAAGTACGCTCTATAGGTTAGGTTTGAAATAACTAGCTTCCTTACGTATATGCTGGTGCCATCTGCCTGAAGGTTACAGTTCATCATAAAAAAACCCTGTCCCGATTCAACGCACGACAGTTTTGTGGGAGGGAAACACCGCTGCGGCACTCAATTCCAGAGTAGTAGTTAACCTTGGCACACTGACCACGTCTTCATTGCCACTGAGTCGAGAGCCCTCAAGGAGGGAGGAGAATGGGTGCCCATTAACATAGACGCGGTGGGAAGAAAACAGCTTCCAAACCAACACATTTCAAAGCATCATGGTTAAGTTAATTCTTTTGCACGTAATTAATTACAAGTACCCGAGTGGCGATGGGTGTACCTGTAGATGGACTAAGCATTTAAGGAAATTCTTCTTTACTTAGCCCATTTCTGTCTAAATAACTCACAATATAAGACGACTGTAGGGTAAAGGGTGGTCATATATTAAATTTATCGTGAAATACGTTATACATAAATTAAACTTCATGGCATAGTATAATATGTAATGAATATCTGGGTCACGTTTCATTGATTTGATTCCAGTACTACAATAGCAACAGGCATTGAAGGTTGAAACACTTTCAGTTCACCTACGCCTGCTTTAGATGATGTAAAAACCCTTTCCAGAAGCGTGCTTCTTCACATAAGGGGAAAGGAAAAAGTCACATCATGGATTCAATTCATTTCCATACACACAAATTGAATTTCCCACGCTGATCCTAACGTTCGGAGCGGAATCAAACCAATTGGAATTGGTGGGGAAAACGCTAATGTTTGCCGCGAAACCACTCTCAGTGCTCTCCAAGCTGTGAAAGCGGCAGGATGTCAGTTATTGTAAACCATGCACGACGATCGAGGAACGTTACACGATTAATAAGATTTGAGCTAAACTGAAACATCTCTTGAGGAGACTAACGAAATGATTCGTGAGGCTTACGGAAACTGCTCTGTCCTACTCACAAGTTTCGAGGTGGTTAAAGGCCTTTAAGGGGGCCGGTAGGAGGTTCACGACGAACAACGCTCTCTACGTCAGTCAGTAACACCAACTACAATGTGGCTCGTGTTGGTCCATTGTTGGAACTTGACCGTCGATTGAGTGTCAAGAGGATTGCCAATGAACTGACCTTGTCGTCTACTTTTGTGTTTCGCATTGATTGAAGATTTAGCGATGAGGAATGTGTGCGCCAAGCTCGTGCCCAAGGTGTTTGCCACAACGTGCTACGAGTCTGCGAGTTCCTGGCCAAACACCAAGTGCAAACGCTACCCCCCCCCCCCTATAGTCCGGACGTCTCCCCAGCAAACTTCTTTTTGTTCCCTCGGGTTAAAAAAGCCCTGAAAGAAATCCATTTTTCATCAATAGAAAAGATTCTATCAGCTGTAACGAAGATCTTGTGGGGGGTCCCCGAAGACGCCTTCCAGGGCGCGTAACGGCTATGGGTGAGTCGCTGGGAACAATGTGTAGAGGCCCACGGACGGTAATTTGAAGAGTTATAAGTGTTTGGGCAAATCAGGTCAATTCATTAATTTCCAAAAATAATGACATTACATTTGGAACGCACGTTGTATGCAAAAAATCGATTGTGGAATGATAAGCATGAATGATGATTAAATACGAAGAGTGGTATATGAGATGTATGGGGTCAAAAGATGCAAGCAAGAAGGATGTTTGGCCATGTACGAACGTGTATTCGGAAGTGCAGACTACAAACTAGAATGATAGAATGGTAAATGCCACGTTAACGAAAAATGGACGACAGTCGATTCCCCCTTAAACGATCAGATGCGAAAAGCAGAGTGAGTTGTTGGTGAGAGAGAAGGTGGGAGACCGAAAACGCGGGTGAATGACTTTCGTAAGTTTTCCTATTCGTAAATCAATTACCGAACTCCGACTTCGGCATCCTTTAATCACCTTAAACTGACTCCTCTCGAATGCCACTAAGACATCGGGACGGGTTGAAGGAGACCAAGGCAATGATAACAAGTGAAAGACTCTCGGGAATAAACGTAGCCGTAAAATTCCACCACTAAACAACCAACAAAGATTGTAACGATCAAAATGGTATAGTATTCATTAAACATTAAAAAAATGTCACCAGCACTAATTTCAACGACGAGATTGGGCTCAGTTAGTTTACTGTGACTTTAATAGTGCTTTCAAAATTAATGTGCAACATCCGCCATCTCAATCAGTTTCACAATTTTAATTTATAGTCGTGAGTTACATAGTCACAAGGAGAATTCAGGTATTGCGCGTACAAACCACACTTAGTGCTTAGCGAAAACGAAACTACGTTTTCATCGCATAACAAACCGTTCGGAAGAGAATTTACAGTACGCGTTGAAACGTATTCGGAGAATGAAAACTTTAATGCTGTGGTTCATTTTAACCGAAAGATGTATAAACTTCGGTGGCAAAAGCTTTTGAAATGCCCAGCCGCTGCAAATGGACGGGTCGTCGAATCCAGGGTCAAATTAGAGGGTTGAACATAAAAGGGGTTGACCCTGCATGAGGCCTCCTAATGGGTTACGGGCATGTAAAAACTTAGTCCGGTTCAACGTATTGCCCGCCGGGCGAGAGAAATGTGAGGGGGAGGGGGATGAGGGGAAGGGGGATCGGGGAGAGGGGATACGGAAGTCGCAATGCGGAGGAGGTGGAAAATGGGGCGAAGAGGGGGAGGGGCGAGTTAGATGTATCTCCCAAGAAAACAACGAAGAACGCCGCCCATAGTCAGCCGCCTTACTGGATGCCACCGGGGGGGGAGGGGCGAGGAGTAAGGAGGTTGAGGGGAATGGACGAGAGGACCAATCGTGGCACTCACACCCCCCACACAACCCCACCTGTTCCCAGGGTCTGCCAAACCCGGAAGGACAGAGCCGGTTTCACAGACATACAGGTCTGTTTACATGTCCCTTTTTATTTGTACACACAATGCCTGTTGAAGGTAATATATTCAATTATTTACCTCCCTCATTACACAGCAAATTTGCAAGTTTAATTCTACGGCTAAGACCCTTCGGACTTGTACATTTACTACATGTAGTTTTGATGGCGCGACCCACACAGGACGGGAGTAGACTTACAAGAGCATGCGGGAAATTAAGAGAGGGTCCAAAGCAGACTGACCGCCCCTCGCAATATTGATCGAGAGTGGATAACCGGTCAAGGAACCGGGTGGATGGGAACGAGCACCGGCACAACATCAGGGGGCTTCTGAACCAAAAGGTACTCATAGGAACGAGGTTACACTTCTGAGCCATCCGGAACAGGACATTCAATACCCTTAAACAGAGTTCTTCAACAAACCATTCTTAGATGACCATATTTACATCAGAGAATATTTGAAAATTTCCGGTTGCTTTCTTTTTTTGTCCATTTCATTTCTCCATCCTATCTTCTTTCCTTAAATACAAGACGTGAGTGACATCTGATCCAAGTCATGAAACTGTACGTATTTCTATTTGTGAATTTAAAAGGCTGCTTCAGATGCACCGAATCACACTGCCCGCCCAATTAGTGCAGTCATCTTTAACTGGAAATTCACTCATACATTATGTAAACAATATCTCTATATCGTGACCCAAGGAAGATGACTTAAGTCGGGGTAACACCTTGTAAGAAAAAAATTAAATGAGAGATTTTTCTCCTACTCTTTCTCCTACACTTTGGAATTTATAAATATAACTTTGTGAGGGGATTTGAGAGGTAAAATTATCAATGAGAGCGAGGGAAACTATTAATAGTGCATCGATCACTCATCATATTATGTATCATTAACTACGCAGGAAGTGCAGACTTACTAACGTCGTTGATTCATTACTTTCACCTGTAGCAAACACCAACTGGTCATGTTGCATTGATTAGAATAAATAATCGGGGCAACCAAATTAATGAGAATGTAATGTACGATGCACATCATAATTTCACGCCGCAAAAATTACTCACATTGCACAAGTTCCATTTCACCGCTTCTTTTTTCCCATTCGCAAGGCAAAGACGGTAAATGTTATACATTTTAATCGTTAATATTTTAGGAATTAATTTTTAATAATCCCAGTAATTGCATTGTCCTTTATGAAAAACGATCCTTTCCTATGAAAATATCGGCCATTATTCTCGCAATTTATTACAAAAAATGCAAATTTCCATTCAAACAATGAAACGTGGTAATGACCGTCATTTTGCATATTTAATTACTGGCTGTTGGATAGAAAAAGCTTGGGATGTAAGGGGAGGGGGTAATGATGAGGAGTGGTAGAGTAGGGGAGGGGAGGAAAGGAAAGGAATGAATGGGGAAGGAAGTTTTGACATAACGATAGACCCTGAGAGTAGAGTTGTAATACTAATTACATTGTTCATCAATTAAGACAGTCAATTATTTGGAAATACAACGGGGTGGTAAATGCCTGACGAAGAGCAGTACAATATAGCTGTAAGACATTTCTGAAGTTGAATCCGACAACTTAGAGACTGCAAACCGCTAACGTAAGCCTATATTTTAATTCCAGGTGCTATTTCTCGAAAACTTGACGTATTTATTATTAAAAATAATGTACCGAAACATTCACTTTGTAATGGTGCACGTCCACATTTTTCTAAAAGATTTCTTTTTGAAACATCAAAAGAGTGGATGGTGCTTTAGTCGAACACAGAGGAAATACCCTTCGAAGAAGAAGTATAGGATTGATAAGGAGTACGGATTTCTTGATAAAAACAGATTCGTTCGAGCAAAATGGAAATAGAGAAAGAGAGAGAGAGAGAGTAAGCTCTAAAGAGAAAAGCGACGGGACGATTTCACAGAGGAAGTGAGACGTTGCGTGAAAAACGGAACAAGGCTGAGAATCAACCAGTCTTCGAATCGATAAACTAATCTCTGATCATCTCCAAGATCGACAAATGGTAAATATACATGGCATAGTACGAATACTCCAATATCAGTTACGGAATGAAGATCAATGATTTCAAAACGACTACCGTGATATCAAAGCACAGATACAAAGAACTTGACAAAACAAACTTCTTTATAGTAACGATTTACTCCGACCAATATTCTGCATAGAGTATACCCAAGGTAATTATTTCAACCTTGTACTCAAAGATGTTATATGCCATATGAAGGGCGTTGCATAATAAACATGGTCAAAGAACGGCGTGAAATTTCCTCTTTCCTTTTAAACCGACACGTCTACATTTGTCCGTCGTCGGGCCGCTCACTCAGGATTACACGACGGACACTGTGTTGAAAGAGGCACTGGAATAGGAAAAAAGATGGAAGTATTTTCAAGCGCATGCATGTATCCCCCATAAAGAAATCGAGTCGGGAGTTTTCATTCGGAAATCCTTCAATTCCAAGACCACTTCTAGTATAACCGAGGCTATCTAGGCAAAATAGCGTCGAGATAATCATTCTATCCGCAAAAGTCAATAAGGGTTATGAGTAATAGGTAACTGAAAATATGCAATTTCAACGCCTCTTAATCGCAAGGCTAAGATTTAATATTGAAGTCAATTAAAGGAGGGAATAAAAATTAGAATCCTGCAATGCCAGAAACGGGAATGTTGGGTGGGTGGAAGAATTCCTATGAGTAATATAACGGCCAAGCAAGTGAAGATATTAAAAAACATGCCAATTGAGAAGAGTTGATTATGTAGCACAATAATGTTACAGACCACTTAAAGTTGACATGTCAATGACGAATTCTCAAAGATATATTCAAAATTATCTAGCACGTTCGAACATCGATGGTTGATTCCTCCAAACTCGTTCCTTGAATCCCAAATGTCACGTGAATACAAATATGTATAGAAGCGGTGATAATTACAAAAAAACAAAATCACATGCGTGTACTCGTTTTTAATCATTCTGCGCTGCTTATGACATTATAAGACTCAACTCGATATCTTAATTCGAGGCCAATTTCATTCTTATTCGATTAAAGATTCAGGATTAGGGTACATACAATAACTAAATACTATATAAACAAAAAACCAACATTCCAAATAATATTACATTTCTGTCAAGGATAATTTCCACATATTCTTATTACGCATGATCTATCGGAGGCATTGCTCATCAAGTACAGTTTTATCAATCGAAGAGATTCTCGAAGATTTTAGATTGTTTCAGAAATTTGTAAGACCTATCTACAAAGCCGAAAACCGAAAGCTTTTCCAAGCAGTGCACTCTGGTAACCCTCCACGCTCGCATTTCTTTCTTCAGCTCTGCTAAGGTTCCAGCTACGTCTTCCCGTCTCTAAAACGCCTCCCCGCCCCCGCCTACCCCCCAGTCCCACCCCCACTGCGGCCTTCAACATCTCACTCTGCCTCTCAATATCGCCACCCCAACAGAACTTTTTCTATCCCCTTCCTATATCACAGCACGTCGAAACTTCGTAAAGTGCTCTGGTTTCCTGTCCAACTCATTTTCTCCATTGCTATACATAAATACCAAGCCATCTTCAAACTACTTTTCTCAATGACAAAGTTTCGGAAATTTACATACATCTCTAAGGAGGACAATGAAGCATTTTCTTTAAGTATATACATGAAATCTTATCGCCATTTTTTTTATCCTTCTTGACTGCAAACTTTGCGGGTGAAATTCTTCTTCAAATCGATTCATCACCAAGCTCATTTTTAACCACACTGACCAAATACTGACGATTCTTCTCTAATTTATAGTCTCTTCATCCCATATTTTGCTTTTGACTAGTTTTTGTTGAGAATGGCAATAACCTCGTTGTCATAGAGTACATATCCGTCACATCAGATTCATATTTAACCCGCAATCATCACAGCATTGATCTCACTTTTTGATTTACCATCAAATACATCATCACACATTTTGCATGTGCTCAAGTTATCCCGATTAAGTTATTGTCATAATTACAATTTGTTTCGTGAGAACTGTAGAAAAAACACGTAGTTGAGCAAAAATAAGCGGAAAAAACATGTGACAAAATAATATTTTGGTACAACACGGCGAATAATTTTAAAGGGGAACAACTCTACCTCGGGTCAATGTTGTAACTTCAGCAATATCATTTATTTGAACGAATTTATTTCACTCAATCTTACACTATTAACAATAGACAAACCATATCTATATTTACATAATACCCCGCAAGCCGCCACAAGGACGTGTGGCGGGGGGTGCTAGGTCACCAACTATGAATGCTTAATCACTATTACTATATTACACCTCTACACAAATAGCAGTTGGTTCATGCACTGGAGTAAAGTTATTCACCGGCAAAAAGCTACTTACATGCAAGAATATTCAATTGCAGGATTATTCAATAACATGATATAATAAAATCATGCAAGGACAATGTTATAAAGATAGGTGTAAAGATTAGACACATTAAAGCGAGCAAGAGACGAGTCTCAGTTGTTGGCAACCATAGTAACTATCATAAAGGCCCAGATAAACAAAGATGTCGTGTTTCATAAAAGATATCTTGCATATCGTACTTACATATCGAGGAATGTGAAATTTAACTCATGATAACTTCCCAAAAATGTAATTTATTTTGTTTCCTTTATGGAAAATGATTGAGATTGGGAGTGGAAGACTGTGATAGAGGGGAGAACGTTAAAGTAGACAAGGAAGGAGCAGGAATAGAATAGGGATACTGGGGGGAATGAAGGGAGGGGGAAAGTATCCGGAGATAAATAAGGAATATGTTGTAGAGTAGGATGTAGGGTTGTGTTTTGTTAGACGAGGCTAGGAACTGGAATGTTAGAATGTCTATGTAATTCAAGATTCTACCTAAAACAATGGAATACCTATAATAGCAACAATAGGGTATAATTACGGAGACTAGTGCTTAATTTCTTGTATCGCTGAGTGAACTCCGTCCCTTTCGGCACGTAAAGGGAACATACCCTCTGATCCCCAACACTCTAAACCCGTAACTGCGCCCACATGAGACCCTTGTTCCCGATAGTAGCACCACCTAAAGGCAAGCAAAAGGAAGCAAGCCGATGTCATCTGGCTCCGGTCGTTCTCTGAACCAGTCCTCGCGTCGCTGAAGAGATACGGATGAATCCCTAAGCGAAGAAAACGCCAGAAGGAGGTCGTTTGGGGGGCGGGTGGCATTTACTTGCGGGTGGCGGCGACGGGAGGCGTGGAAACCGCCGCTTACCCCGTCCGGCGCGGGGGGGCCGCCTTATTTTTGATCCCGGAGTTACGAAATTCCTCCGCGTCGACACACTAATATTAGCCGCCTCGGGGAGATTTTCGCGCGGATTAGGAAGGACTTCGATGGGAGACAGGTTGGGCGATAGGTCACACCCAAACAGATGCATGAGGCGGCAGCTTAAATAGGTGCCTGACTCTTTATCTCTTTCGAAGTGGGTCACGTCCTGTGGTCTTTTTAAACGAGTGGATTGCGCAGATATAGGAGTGTGTGTGTGTGGCTATGTTTTCAATGTGATTCAAAGACGAAACAGAGTGCGCTGGCATACTACATTGTCCAATAAATACGCGAACTGAGGCCATTAAAACTTTATTTAGCAAAAATTCGTCTACATTGATTTTGTCCAATTTAAAAGTATTATCCATTCGTCACTATACACTTATTCCATCTTTTTTCAACTGTTTAAAGCACGTTTGGAAGTCCTCGGCAGTTGGGCTATTTAGTTTTCTCGTCGTTTCTTGCTTTATTGTGTTCGCATCTTCCCAGTGATATTCTCTCATCACATTTTTACATTTTGGGAAAGGGAAAAAGTCGTATGGGGCGAAATCTGGCGAATAAGGAGGATGATCAAGCATAATTATTAAGTTTTGCAAGTAACTGGCGAACAATCATTGCTGAATGTGCAGGTGCATTGCCATGGTGATGGATTCATCCATTACGTTCGGTTATAACAGTGTGCACAGTTGGTTTTCCTAAATTCAGTTCATCAGCTATCATTCGGACAGTTCTTCGACGATCGGTAGGTACAATGGACCGCACACGAGCAATTTGTCGTCAACACAGGTGGTTGACGGTCACCCCGGTCTTGCATCATCTGTGGTGTCTTGTCGGTCACCTTTAAAACGCTTAATCAACTTGAAAACGTATGTTTTCTTCAGAGCAATATCACCGTAAACAGCTGTCTTTCTTATTGTATATTCAAAACTTTGACAAATTTGGAAAGACTTGGATTAGTACGCCACTTTGCTACTAAGCCTGAGTGGATTAAGATAGGTTGGCTACTTATATCTTTATCGATTATAAATTTTCACTAACGGACGTGAAATGGGGACTATTTAATTCTGGAAGATATCTCTTTACCCCTTTTTCAAGTCATCTCTTTTTCCTAACATAGATTTACTTAAATACTGAACGTGAAATATTAACCCCTCCCCCTCTCACGAACAACCCTTATTGAATGAGAGATTACAATGCAACAATTTCAGAGAGTCAAAATCATTCGAACGAGAGATTGACTATGATCACACAAAGGAAAACGACTTAATCGCTCTCTGAACTAAGCACGGCTAATCATCTAAGCCACAAATAAATCGACTTTAAATATCCCATCAACAATAATAAGTACAAGAAAGTACATCTCTGTAGAAATATGACCTACCTACATTCCATCCAACATGTCAAATCTTTTTCCCTTTTTTTCATGCCTCACACACATAACATCGTTAACTTTATATTTAAGCATCACGGTACAAGTTACCAACATTTTACGGGCAATAAATATGCCCTGCATCAACTATTTAGGCCTTCTTCGAAATTCTCCGACTACCCTTTTCCCTTCTCCATATCACCACATACTTGGATGGATTTATTTCCGTCAACTTAGCGAAGTTCATCATTCTTCATAACCGCGAACCACGTCTCTCACATCTGCGTCTATCTTATCCCTCAAATGATGAATGTACCCATCTTGTAGTACGCTTTATATTAAAGCTTTCACAAATCTATTCCTCCCATATTTACTTATCGCACTAGTCATTAACACCATTCCCGACTTAAAATCATCTTTACTCGATGCTATACTTTTTTCAATGCCCTTATTACTTCGCCCATTCTCTTTATTAAAAACTTCATTAAGAGTAAGTGTTCCACTTGCCCCTTCTTTTTATTTTTTCCAAACCTATGTCGTCATAGTTTTTTTCCGGTACACTTTCAAAAATCATTAGCAAAATTTAATGACACATTAATTTCTCCTCCTCAAATAGAGAGAGTCGCACTTTAGAAAAATTCTGCGCTCTCCGATTCCGTCTACTAGGCAATTTGATGATGACCACAATAGATGTGACCTTCCCGTCCACTACCAACCCACTCAGTGTAGGTCTCGATGCCCCACTCATCGCGTTACCTGCGTCGACATCCTTCTCAATTTACAACGTATTACACTTGAAAACAATACGCCTTCTGCTTTTCGCATAAATTCTCATTCAGAAGGAAATTCAAGCTAGCCTGAACACATGTCACAAGTTTGCTTCAATGTGACTTATCACCCCAGACGTACACCAGATGAAGCCATCAAAATAAAATCATATGAAATGGTCCTCATACCATTATCATACCATACCATTATCAATGAAAATTTGGAAATTTGTAGTTATATACGGTGTTTTCACGAAATGTATCCTTACTGACTCTATGTATGCAAATCAGCAGTACGTAAGTGTTTGGATGGTGGCATAACTCCAGGCACTCTCTCCGTCGACCTAAATTCTCGCCCATGCTAGCTCATGCCCACACGGGCGTGCGTGCGTGCACGGGCGAGAGCGTCACGCCTGTGTCGTGTGGTGGGACGCAGTAATTCGGGCGTGCCAAATCGCATTACTCACATATCAACGTCACGGTACATCTATTTTGCTAATTAAGGAGTGCGTAAGTGTGCAAACCGTTATAATTCTTCATTCTATTTAAGAGACAAGGGTTAATCTCCGTCACACACTTCGTCTTTCTACTTTCTTTGGAGTTCACCCTCTGTTCTCCCGCTGTGCATTAAAATGCGTCGTCATCTCTCTTATTCGTCCAACCTCTCTCCTCAATTCTTCACCACACATCTACAACACGAGCAAATCTACTTTCATTCTCTTGCCTCAAAGACCTGGTCTCGGATTCACGAAAGGTTACGTTCCACACTAAAGTCTCTTAACGACAGTTTATACATTCCTCTACTTTGCAAGATGGCCTTAAATTTCCTTTTTCCTGCAAATGTTTCTTCGCCAAACATATTCTTGTCTAAACTGCTACGGCCAATTTTCTCCGAGATGCCATATAAAAATAAGACCTGCCTCACATGCTCAACTTCTTTTCATGCTATTCATAGGCACTGACATAAATAACATGGACAACTTTTTCTTGAGAATCTCACTACTGCGGTTTTCATGTGGGACTTAAGGGCAGTTTAAATGAGTATATCGTTTGCCCGATGGTCGAATAAATATAGGGCTTAAGTTCAGAGAAACTGACATATGCCACTTTCTGCATATTTAAAAAAACATATTTGATCTTTTAATTCAAAAGTATATTAGAATATACCAGTTATATCCCATTTTCCAGAGTTCTCCTACTGCAAATGTGTAATGGAATTGTAAACTAATAACCACGTGCACAGACGAAATTACACCAAATTACAACAAAGTGAATATTTCTTGAAGGAAGCATTGATTGATTGATTGATTGATAGGTCCGTTTGGCACGGGACCGTTTCGACAGGCCTATGAAACTTCGTTCCAATCAAGAAGAGCATTTCTACGCTAAAATAAATGATAAAAAGTTACAAATGTTTTCCTTTCAAATTAAAAAGAGGATCTTTGTTTACCACCAAAATAGTTTGACACAATGAAATACTCATTTGAGTATTTCACTATACACTTATTCCATCTTGGCTTCCGAGATTTCCGCTGTTCTTTGAAGCATTCAACCACTATTCGGAGCATTCGCTACGGAAAGCGAAGAAGGTCACCGAAAAGAATGAGAAACGTTGATCCGTAAATTCCTTTGCACGTAAATAACTCGACCACCACCTTGCAACGAGGAATTCCTTCATCAAGGCCGAGGTTTTGAGTCGTCAAAAACCGCAGACTGCGCCGTTCATGAATAGGTATGGAAGCATGAATAGGTAAGTAGATGGTAAAGAACCATACTACAATAACTACTGCCACAAACTATTATTATTATTTGAAAGAAGATGGATTACAAAGTAACATCCACTTTCGCGAACTGAATAATTCAAACAAGAGCTGCTACCTCGAAGACCATGACCAGCTTTGACTTCTAAGGTTAAGGCACTTATCGTGCGGAAAAGTCTCCAACGCTTCCACAGAAGGAATACCTTTATCCCTACACTAAGACGATAGGCACAACAAAGAAGAGAACGGATATCCAAACTTCTCGAAAAATATGAAACTCAACCAAAATTTTCACCAATTACTCAAATATCTGGCGACCTAACATTTTCTGCCACGCGCCGACGTGCAGACTTGCAGAGGAAGATGAGAAATTGTCTGTTCGCCGTGAGATTAGAGTTTACTTCGTTATCGTGCTTATGCTTTTTTCGAGTTATCTTTGAACGTCTTTGTCTATCATCATTATTTTTCAAAAAGAGGACATCTAACGACAGAAGAAAACACGCAAAGAGTGTCGCCGGGGCCTCCATAGAGTCAACAAACAGTGTGTGCTTACCGGCCGGAGCGCCTTCTAAATTTTCTAAAATGGACTGAAGGATGTGAGATCTGTACACCTACCTGAAAAAGAAAAAAGCGGACATCAATATTCAGAATGCATTTGTAACCAAACAACAGGATGGGAAAGGAGAAGGAAGGGATGGAGGATGATGTTGATGAGTGTTTGAAAAACGAATTTGTTCAGAATTTTGGCAAAAATATAAGCCTCAGGGCCGATTACGAAGAACTTGCTCTGATATAATTTCATTCTAAATTCATTATTATCTATGACACTCGATATTTTCTGGCGCCGCCTCGTTCTTCATTCGTCATTAAAAAACACTCGACGTGGAAACAGGAGGACAAAGGTAACACGTTAGCGGAAGAAAGCAGTCATCCATCGCCAGCTATTTTGTTTCAAAACCCAAGCATATGATAGGAAGAAAAAAAATACAAGAATGTTTGGCGGTGATGGAGAATTCCATCCGCATTAACGACGTGAATTAACAGGTGCACCAAAGAGTTGCGAAGAGAACAAGCGAGACTTGGACTTTTAGAAAGGCTCAGAACAAACGAGTTTAATGAATGACACTAAAGGGATTATTATGTCTCCACACTAGTTAGATTGATAAGATCATATATATAATTAGATAGAGGAGATAAATTCCAGGACAGCTGGACACAAATACTCGTTCATTCCTCGGACAATCAGGAATCATAATAGTAAGAATGCAAAGTCACTGTAAAAATTTTAAAAGCATTCCATTTGCAAGTCAGGACAAGATTAAATGTTGCGTAGACATAAGTTATATTCGTAAGTGCATGTGTATATGAATTGGTAAAATGTATATTTCCATGCGTTTAAGTTACAAAACGTTTTTACATGAATACACAGAACTTTGTGGGTAGAGACTGGCATGCATTAGTGAGTTTTGCAAGTGGTTTTATTCTCTTTTACGGGTGGTGACCTAACAACCCCCGCTGCACTCCCCTGCGGAGGCTTGCGGGGTATTATGTATAGTTGAATGATCAAAGGTCGAATACTTGCAATCTGGACAGCGGCTCATCTTTTATACTGCGATTTGAAAAAGATCCCTGAAAAACGCTAAGTAATAACGGATATTAATATTTACTTTCGATGCTTAAAAAAATATCACAACGGTATGTATAAATGGGCGGATGCTGAACGGGTTGAATGGGCGGATGCTACGAGATCTCACGATACTCCTAGTGCAATGAGTGAGATAACAAGTTTTATAAAAAAACTAACAGTTTAAAGACGCAACCAATAAAAATGGAGTACGAATGGAAGAATATTTCACGCTTAAATTATTTATTATTGCCACCAAACACAAAAAAAATCTAGGATTTGCGGTTAGCTGCTCGTCGTGTTTTAATAAATCACGGCGACATTTTCCTGAAAATGCTAGCCACTAATGATACTTAAAGGGAGCGATACTACAGCATTGTGTTCGGTGTAGTTTTCGACCTTATACATCACTTTCGTATAATTTTCAAACCACGGATAATGCTGGAAAAAGGTGAATTAATTTACAACATTTTCTGTGGAACTGCGCTGTGTTAAGCACATTATAGCAATTTTTAAAAAATACCAACGATTTGTGTGTGATCAAAATGTATACAACGAGGCCAGTACAAAAGGAAAATTTATCAATTTCCGATCCCATTTGCGAACATAGGTATTTTAAGCCAGAGAACCTGGATTAAACGAAATCTGCCAAACGCAGAACAAAGGACACCTTTGATCAAACAAACGAAATCTTGAGTTAAGGAATTTCACATTCAACTCAAACCCACGAGCGAGCTGTCACGGAAGGATGGTACTGATAAAAATAAAGCGAAAGACAAGAAAACTATCGAGTAAATGACTGCTAAGATGTAACTAATAGTACAGAAGAAAAACAGGGGAGAATTAAATTTCCGTCTCATGAAAATCCAAGCCTTTGGGTTTTGATAAATACTTGAAGCAATCATCCGGAGAGAAAAAATCCCCCAGCATGAACAAAAATAACCATTCGATCATAAAGAGATTACTTTAAAACCGATCGTCAGTATAAACTGAAAAAAATCCGACTAAATTGTTGCATGATAGGAGTAAAGACAGTTCATGAGTAAACACGAAAATTTGAATTTCAAAAAACTGCGGGAGATGCCGCAGCAGTAACTTTTAACGGAGTTATCCGCTAACATGAATTTCAATGCAAAAATTTCA
Source organism: Hetaerina titia (assembly GCA_037158775.1). NCBI lineage: Eukaryota > Metazoa > Arthropoda > Insecta > Odonata > Calopterygidae > Hetaerina > Hetaerina titia. The sequence continues at coordinate 138,825,631 of CM073768.1, forward strand.
GAGTATTAAAATCATTCGTCTTGAACGGGATTCGAACCCGAATCAGTCGACGCCCGGCCGAGTCCTTTAGCCAGTTAAGCTATCAAGGCGTCCTCTTAGACTGACATTTTGCATTGAAATGCATATTAGCGAATGACTTATTTTTTAAAAACCATATCCCATTTTAAAATATGCACTAATTTTTTCTTAAGGTCTTCAATTTCGGTCACTATTTTCAATAATCCTCCTTGTATAAGCATCTTTTTCCAAGCGCTATTCTTCATCCAATGCCCTTAGTACTACGCCAATCTCCGCTCACAACTCTTTCTTAACAGGTTAATTGTTCAATGGGCTCTATTCTACGGCCTAAATTTTAATGTTTGTGCTGGGTTTACTTTTTCTTTAAAACCTCAAGCTACATTTTCTAATCAACATAATCAACACTATTTTCCTTTTCATCTATATACATATATATATATATATATATATATATATATATATATATATATATATATATATATCGATGATGCGGAAGTACTCACGAGAGCAATATAACTTTTGGACGGCACAATAGAAAACAGAATAAAACAGATAACACGTAAAAGGACACTCACACTGTAGATGATTTAAGAGTATATTAAGGTAAAGAGTACTCAAGGTAAATTAAGTTTCCTCGGTGGTGCAATGGTAGCACATCCGCCCGGCAAGTGGAAGATCCGGGTTCAAATCCCGGTCAAGGAAACATTTTTACTTTCGTGATCTGCTCAAAAACCGCCTTCCCCACATGTCCTGTGTTCGCCTTTTATGTGTTTTCCTATCCCCTTTCCTTATACCTATTTCTATGTTTTAATGACTAATTCTCTAAATTTCTAATTCCTCTTGAGAAAGGTGGTTGGACCACCGAAAATTCGAGAACCAGTGAGTCTCTCTTTTGTGTGTTTTGGTTTGTGTTTGTTATGACTATTAGTGAATTTACATTATTGTGCACGTTCGTGGGTTTTCCAAGAAAGTGATTATATATATATATATATATATATATATATATATATATATATATATATATATATATATGTGTGTGTGTGTGTGTGTGTGTGTGTGTATGTATATATATGTGTGTGTATGTGTATATATATATATATATATAAATTTCATACAAATATCAGCAAACAATGATCTCTCATATGAGATATTTTCCCCATTTAGTCTTCAAACACGGGAGGGGAGAGAAAGTCGTCCGTCAAGCAGTCAAAACATTTGCAGGCGCACGCATGGATTCCACATTTGGTTCTCTCTCTAGACACGTGTCACTGCCTTGAACTCTCTCCCTGCCTACGCAACAAGTCAACCCTTAGATGAGGAAGTGGCAGGGGACGATGGCAACTGGCAGTCGGGGCGTGGGCGGTCGTGGGATTATCGGCAGTGGAGAGGGGTGGAGGAAGTGCAGGAGAAAGGGGGGGCGACAAAAGCAGCGCCCCCTGCAGGCGGAGATCAAAAGGGCCCTGATCGAAATACGCCGAAGCGAGGGGAATTTCGTCGTGGCGGCGAAAGCAGTTAACCGAATTACTCCCAGATTATCCAGAGCCACGGCTTCCCGTAAAAGGCGGAGGGGGCAATTGTTGCGGGACAACGAGATGACGTCGGCAAAATAGGGTTAATGATGCGTGGAAGCAGAGGCACACATACACATCATACAGGACAAGTATAAAAACTATCGGGAAAAGATTCTTTAAAAATAGATTTATTTCAGATCTTGATTACTACAATGCCTGAAAAATCCTTCAAAGTAAATCTCTTCCTGAGCGTCGACACACTTTTGCCAGCGGATTTTTCACGACTCAAAGGTTCCCTGGTAGGCGGGAAGTCTTTAAGGGTACGCATGCAAGCTTCTTTGACGGAACGAAGGTTTGGTGTTGCCCTTTGAGGGAGGATTTAAACTTTTGGGAATAGGAATAATAGTTTGCGGGTGCCAAGTCGGAACGGTAAGAAGGTTGGGGAATCGTCGCGATGCCGTTTTTCTATTTTTTTACTTCCATTTTCGGTCGTCCGTCAAGATCTTCGGGACGTGTTTTGTGCAGATTTTCAGTGATAATGGTGTGCAATTTCATTCCGATCCTTTTTATCCATGTCATGTATTTCAACTGATTAGTCATAACTAATATTTATAGTAATACGCTCGTAGGTGTCATGAGCTTCAAACAAATTCTAGCAGTTCAATAAAACAATTTACTGACACAGTTAGCTCGGTAAGTTACAGCAGACTGTGTCGTTATCAATTTTATATCATCCATTATCAATATTCCTTTGACTACTTATGCTCGTATATCTCTACATGTGGGCAATATCCCACAAGGACGTGTGGTAGGGGGCCACCCGTGTAATAGAATGCAACGACATGCTAAACAAACGAAACCTGCCAATTCACACCCACACAGACGAATATATATTTATGCAAAACCCATTTCAACAAACACATATGCAATCACATATACTATCAACTAAAATACACAAGTACATGAACCAACGAATGTACCAGATGTCTACACATTACCCCGCATATAGATATCGTTTTCTTCGCAAAAATCGTTCCTTTTATTAATGTAGTAAAGATTTAACAAATTCAAATATTTATCGAATATGTTTGATTTATGAAAAGAATGAATAGAAAGGTAGGCCGTCGTCAACATACATTTTACTAATTCATCAATTATACACATCTATAGCCTAAAGGCAGATTATTAAATAGTAATGAAGATGGCGTATGATGAAACTTGGTTCACCATTGCATGAAACGTTAGGTATTTGGGAGCAAGGTTATATTTAGTACTTTTGAATATCAATTAAATTATCATTTGAATATGTGTCTTATGTTTCTCCTGAAATATACGATTTTGCTCTATTAATTAACCAAAAACATAGTCATTACATGGTAAATTAATTTAACAGATTTATTTGGCTTTAAACTGAGAAATCACGTGAAAATAGCAAAGGACTTAATGCAACCAATGTATAAGCCACACCAACCATCTGTTTTAAACAACTTAGTACTATAATCAAAATGCAACCGTTAAGAGTCTACCCATTAAGGAATACTGAGGACGTCATGCAAAGTAATGCGGAAAGTATGAAGAAGAAGATGCACATATGCCACAAATACTTCAGTCAACGCGCCATTTTCCAGAACGCGGGAAGAGAAATATATAAAAATATTTTTTTAAAAATTTTTATGCATTTCTCGGGGTTATGCGTGAGTCATCGAACAAATGTTTTAATATTTTTTTAATCACTTAAGTATAATATTCATTTGTAAAATTTAACACACGTTGTTTATTAACTGAAAACTTATCATTTTTGAAAATAATGTTTTGTACACAATTTTACCGAGTGGCTCTAAAAACACGGAAGAACTAGCGTGAAAAGAGCGGCAGTTAAAACTTTCGATGTGGGTAAAACACTTTTCAGAGATGCTTCTGTCACAGGTTCAGAGTATGTGCATTTGGGAAGTAATGGATGGGAGATTAAACTTTAAACCTTGAATAGGGAGACTTAAGAAATCGAATTTATTAAATCATTTTTCGATGGTGCGAAAGGGGGGACTGTGAATGCGTCGTAAATCTCCCCCCGGGAAGGAAAATGCGGAGGAATTGACGAACGACCCCCGCCCTCGGCTCCATTATCCCATTCTCTTCCCCGCTTCCTCCTTCCTCCCCCGCCCGCACCACTCCCGTCCGCGGACGCTGAGACGAGATTTCGATGAAAAAGAGAACTCGGCGGCGGTAGGACGGAAATGAATTTTCCTTGACGTAAGTATAATATGGAACATTACGCTTAGAATTACATTTTATTAATCCAGATTCCTTTACTCTTTAACTTGAGAGATATAACCGAAGTTTCAAGCATGCCTCTGACATTGTATGTGCCGTATTTCGTCACAACAACTTGTTCCTTTAAATCTCGCAAAATTAGAGAGTTTAAGGGAAAGCACATCGAGGCATGCGGGTTCGAATCCCGACCAAGGAAAATTAATTTCAAAATTCAAAGTTGTTGCACTGTAATGGACACTTAGCGGATGACTCCGTCAAAAGTTACTATCGCGCCATCTCCCGCAGATTTTAGGAATATGTCTTCTGTCTTTAACCACAATCTTAAACTCAAGTCACATCACTCAGCCGTGTCTTGATTGATGGGAATATTTCCAAATTCATTTAAACTTAGGGCGTTGAAAGATGCTAATGAAAGAATATGCTATATTTTGTAAAACGGAAAATAATGGGTATTATCACACCATAATATTAATTTTTATTTTTGATTGATGAATTCATCGAATGACAAAACTCAAATCTACATTCATTTTTCACAACATGAAACATTAATGCGGTAAATTTACAATATGCTACCGTGGTTTCACATCGCCTATTTTTTTGCAACTGTATTTGAGAAGAACTGGAAATATTCCCATAAATCTCCATTCAATATTTTCTCGAACCAGAGAAACGGTTTTCCGGTTAAATTACTCAATCTTTTCGTACATTTAAACGTTGACACAGTACAGTAAGACACAGAGACATGTATGACCAGTAAATAATTCAGAAGCAACAGAAAATTTTGTAAATAGGGTGTTCATTTGTATGCTTCCAAAGCATTTCGAAGCCGAGAAGAGTTGAACTTCGGTTACTTCTAAAATTCGCTTCCGCTAGCTCCTACCGCCAAACCTCCCTCAGCAACTACTGGCCTAACTGAAGATTCAGATATCTCCATTTCTGCGGTTTATGGCTGCCATTTAGATGATACAAATGTTATAGTTTCATTATAGACATAATTTCTAATGAATATTCATGCCATTATATTCTAGAGCATGCTGATGATGCTGATTCTCGTAGGTGGAAGGAAATATTCCGTCTGATTTCTTACAGCAAATTCAGACCTATGCCGTTTAGGAAGATGCAGTGCCAACTATCGACTACGAATTTACTCATTTCCGAATTATACCTCTCAGCGTGTACGAAATACTATTTTACTCGCGATAGCTACTATAGAGAGGTTTTCAACCAGAGAGCAGCATCAATTTATACATCCAACTCCATCATTAAGAGTGAATGAAGTCTTTTTCCCAAATCCAAGCCCTGGATTCGACCGCATCAACAATTTTTGCCGTATTGCAGTGGCGCCATCGCATTAGAAGCGCTGCAAAAACGTGGGAGATCCAAGAGCTCTCTCTTGTTTTTTGGAAATGCGACAGCGGCGCTTAGAAAAAAATCATTTTGAATACAGCAGGAGATCTGAAATATATTTTAATTAAAATAAAATTAATATTTAAAATTAACACTGAAACTTGAAACCAATTACCTCGGAGCACAATTTCATTTTCCCATTCAAATATGACAGATATGAATGATTACTGTGGGGCTTAAGACCACTCCACGCTTACTAAATTCAAATATATATTCCGTTCACCATTTATCGTACATCGGAAGAAATATTAATAAAACGTAGTTCATCTGCGGATTTCGGTGTTTTTCTTCTCTTTTCAATGTGGTCAGAAGAGAAACCCCATTATTAGAGTAAGATTAGTCTTCGTCTTCTTTTTATGAAGCGGATGGCGAACGTAAGCCTCCCTGCAAGGAAAACCTAAGGGATTTCTAGAAAACTAAGTATTTGATGATAAACTGGAGAGGAGAGGATTTCAAGACTATTCTTTCTATTCTCTTGAGTTGATGAAAAAGTAAAAATCGCAAGGCTCAAGATCGGGGGAATAAGGAGGGTGTACAATCGGTACAACACGGCTTGGTATCCATCGTGCACCGATTTTATGGTATCCCAATTGTTCAATAATGAAGGCGACACTTGCCTTGGATATTCCAAAATGCTTTGCGATACGCTTTGAAGTGATTCTCCGATCATTTTGAATCAAATCTTAGACGAAGTTGCGATGCGTATCGTCTGAGGCAGTGATCGGACGTCCGCTGCGTGTTTCATCAACAATTGTGGCTTTTCCAGGCTCGGAATCACGAAAGTATACTACCCATCGATTTACGGTAAACCAATCAACAGCATTTCCGCCAAAAACAGCCTTTAAATGACGATGAATCTCAGAAGGAATAACTTTTTCAGCAGTTAAAAATTCGATAACAGCACGCTCTTTAACTCGCGTTGACATATCACTAGAACACGTCTCCATACTCCCGCTTCTTAAAATACACTGGATGAATGCAACGAACTCAAACCTGCGCATGCGTGTTGAGTGGGAATGCTTCATACTTCTTCTTCTAACTTCCACATGCCACCAGGCGTGCTTCCGCAGTTTATTTTGTTTGAGGATTACAAGCTAGTGTGCATTAGTTTTCAGCCTACCCTCGCCGTTCTGTAATAATATTTGTCGGTAGGAGATTAGATGGTATAGATAAAATAATGTGTTGGCCACATCGGAATTTGACATTTCTACTGCGGCCAAGCAACGGCTGAAGGGGTGCGAAGAGCAGCCTCCGTCCACCACATACGCGCCCCACCCTCCATCTCCCCTCCCGCCCCCCCAAAAGTGCTCCTCGCCCCCTCCTGCGTAGCACGCCGAGTTGGAGGCTCCGGATTTTGGAGTCCGCTAACAAAGGGGAGCGAACACAAAAAATAAGGAAAAGAGTGCATTGCGGTTTGAGGTTTCTCGGCGGTTGCATTTGAAATTCTCCCTCAATTTAAATAACAAAAGGTCTCTATTGGTAACGAATACATCTTCCTAGTACCCTTAGACTTGCATCCTTGGGCCCTGCGATCCATAAATTGCTTTTTGAAGTATTTTGAACCAAGTGAGCTCTAATAAATGAGGAATTGCAATCCACCGGCTCGCTTTCATTAACATTATCCGGCACTCCGAAAGAAGATAGATATTTACGGCAATTTTTCATTTCATCCCCTGAATTTTGAAATACCTTGCCTCAAGATCTTGAACTCTGGTTGTCTCTTTCCATACGCATTTTAGAAATAAACTTCATGGTATTTTCATTGATTCGGTTACTATGAGTAATGGTACAGTACGGTTAATGCGGTTATTTCAACGCTTCCATGGACAACTCTGTTATTTTCCATGATACCAATGTTTGACTTTTCTGTCGGGTCAAAGTTAGGTAGGTGCTGTTGTACTCTTTACTCCTCCGGTGCCTGCCTTTCACGATGACATGAGAAATAAATGTGTCTACAAGACCCGAAAATAAAGTTTAAGCAGATATATTTTCTTCTTTTGACTCGGAGGAGTTAGCAATAATGGCGGACCAAGTGTAATACTTTGGAGTCACTAAAGTCGGGACTAACGTGCGGAGAGCACGTGAGGAACAACTGCATTAAAGAAACCTGGGTTCCTTAAAACGAAGGGTAGTGAGATGTTTGAGCGAACATTTGAAGAAGAGAGGTGCTATACTTAAGGAGAGAGAGATCAGGCATCACCAACAAACAATTCGCGGCCGCATTTTTGGACTCAAAGAAGACGAACTTTATTTCGGAGTTTAAGACAGAAAGAAACTGAAGACGAAAGCTGACTGTTCGGCGAAAAAATGTTACGAATGACAGAAGTCGTAACACTACAAAAAATGTCTACATAAAAGAAAGAAATGAAAATGGAAAGGGGAACCTATTAAGCGGTCACTGACTAATAATGCTATTTCTGTTTATTCTCTCCTGTGTGTTATCCCTGATATATAGGGCATGGTCCTATCTTAGAAAGTATGGTAGAGTTTTTAAAACATGGTGTACGTCTCCAGAAAACTGATGCCTGAAATTCATTTAAGAGATTCAACCTATAAGCGAACGTAATGAGCGAAAGTAATTCGATTTTGAATCGGTTTCCGACATACTGTAAACCCTTGGGGGTCGTCCACAAGAGGGATCGCAGGACAAGATGTTCCCAAACCCTTAACGATCCCTCTCACACACCCAGCGGTACATACGCAGGATATCCCAAGCAAATTCCATCTCCCTTAAACACCCTCACACGAGGTCATTGACCCACGGAGCCCAGGCAGGGGTCGCTATGCTTTGCCTGTGTATGTACGCCTTCCCACATAACCTCGGGATATGCGAGCATTTCAAGTCACAACATGCACATGAGGAAAATGAGTTAAAACTACGCAGTTTACGGTTGAATTCGCAATCAGAAGAATTAAAAATGATTCGCCCCAGCGACTACACAATGCCACCAAAACATTCGGCGAAGAGGGAAGAGGGCGGTGAAAAGACAACGCTGAAGTTATATTTAAGTCTTAAAGAATTGACTTCGCCTGCTGGTATTTATTAGTCCATCCATTTATTTTATAAGTATAATTATTACTAAGTTGTTTATTTAGAATTGCATTTAGAAGATTATTTATAATTCTTTGTTATTTCAGTTACCACAATAGAAAATGATTTATGATGATGATGCCCGAGAGATGGCGTTATGGAGCTGTTTCACCCACCAAAGGAGAAAATAGACGGGACACAAGAAGGGGAAAGGATAGTAGAAAAGCATTCATACGACATTATAAAGGATAGGAACGGTGCGTTTCATGGCACGCATAGCCAGAAGAAGAGACGAGCCACATTGGCCAAACACATATTCAAACTTGAAAATCCCGCCATACGGCGAACAAATATTATTTTCGCATATAGAAATAGACATATAAGGAACGGGGATAGGAAAACACATAAAAGACCAACACAGGAAAGGTGGGGAAGGCGGTTTAGTAGGTGATGGTAGAGCTCACCCATGTACCAAGCCCGACGGCGTGTGAATATTCACACATCAGGGTAGGGGGGCCAGTTCCTTTCCCTGTGCCGGTTATGGTTTCCCAGGAAGACCTGGTACCCGAAAAATCAACTAGCTTGGGTGGAGCTGCAGGTGCCCAAAGTGCCTTGCCCGGGAATCGAACCCGGGATCCTCCGGTCAGTAGTCCAACGCTCTACCCACTAGACCATCGCGACCCACACACACACACACATACATATATATATATATATATAATAGAATTCCGGATAAATCCAAGCTACCAAACGATACGGCGAAAATCTGCTAGTCTCTCAGAACCAAACACAATCCAATGTCCAAAATTGCAACAAAGCCCCTCTTCACCTCCGCATACTTCCTTCTTCCCTTCATTCCATCCGTCATCCCCATTCCTGCCCCTTCCTCTCTTGCCTAACACTTTCCCCTATATCACAGTCTTCCACGTCCCATTCCTAATCAACATGCTTTGCATCCATTTTTCGTCTCCTTATGATTTCTCCCAACAAACCCCTCTCCTCCCCACCATCCCCAGTACCTCCTCATTCATTTTCCTTTCTGTAAACTTCACTTTCTCCATCTTTCTCCTCACCCACATTTAAAAAGCCTCCAATCTACGCTTATCACCCTGCTTCAGTCATCATGTTTCCGCGGCGCATAAAACTATATCGTTTGAGAAATACAGGTGGCTAAAACCCTAAAATAAGAAACGATATTAATTATTGCAACTAATAAATACGCAATTTATCATATTAACATTACGAAGAATACTTTACATACATTTTTACTCGGAAAAAAATTTTAATCAATGTCTTCCCTCATGTTCAACTAAATATAACCACAAAAAGCCGTTTAGGCATAAATGGAGAAGATTGGAACGCTTATGACTCCAATACATAGTTGACTCCAATAAGTTAGCATTAGCGTGATTTAGTACTCTTTTACGGGATTCGTAATGCACTTTTTCCATTGTTTAATGAAAGAAATTCTTCAGCATCGACGCCCACGAAATTCATGCCTGGTGGCACCACATAAGATTGGAGGTCCGAGGGGGCTCCTAGAGGGGGAGGGGGGGAGAGAAGTATCACCGTAGTGAAGATATGAGCGGCCTCTTGGTAATCTGCTAGCTACTTTAGTGTTGAGAATTTCACTGGTATGCCTCGCGAACATTACACCAGGGTGGAAAACTGCCAGAATCGAAAGGGTGACTCAAACTGCGAATCCCGTATGAATGGCCATAAAAAGAAAGCCGAAATGGCACAAAAAGAAGGCAATATTCCAAACGGAACGAAAAAAAAGCGGAAGTGAAAACTGGGATATGGCCGTGGAAGGTTTTATTCCCGCTTGAGAGGAATCGGCTAATGTGCGCCTTAATAAAAGGCGGGAAGCGGGAACCAGATGCCGGGATGACGAACCTCTGGACAAGGACGGAATATGCTTTTTATAATTTACCGATTCATTAAGTTTATTAAAGTGGTTTGTAAATGGTTTCAACAAGTTGACCGATGTTTCAAAGGAATTAACGCTGGCCGGATTGATTTGGCGTTTGGGAAAAGGCATCCGTGACGACCTAACCCAGAGGGCGTTACGTAACATATGACCATACATCAACTCTCGATTTCTTGCTCATACCGGCTATTTCCAAATGGATCATTAAGAGAATGGATACAACGATGGTCGATAATTATCGTCGATATAACTTCCGTCGACAGGACGGCAAATTAGATATCGTGAGGACCAGAAGATGATGTAGTTACATTGAAATCGGTCGTATTAATAAAAAATAGATATCGTGATTCCGGCTATATTGTTACAAGGCACCAATTTATATAAATTATGAGAAAAACAAATTTGCACTTTTCCACAGATTTATTTGTAACGTACAACGCGTTTCAGTTCATCGAACCATCTTCAGGCACAAGACGCGTCGTACGTAACAAATAAACCTGTGGAAAAATGCAAATATGTTTTTCTCATAATGACGAACTTCCACTACACCTCGCCTGAACCTATTGAATTTATATAAACTTGAAAATAGGCTTAACGTGGTGATATTAACAAAATATGTAATGAGAGATGGATGCCAGATTGATCGAAGATATGTATATGGTACATTTAGACGATATCAACACCTGTTCGATATTCACGACGTGCTGCTTACTCTTCTCCGCTCGATCAGCAGCATTCTAATTCGCCAATTACTCGTCTAAATTTCTTCTAAATATATGAATGCTAAATAAAAATGGACGATTGTCCCGTTCCTTCCACAACACAAAAAAAGCATCGGATTCAAATCCTCGCCGAAGGGAATGCTATGGGAGGAGGCCCCCGCGCCCACCGTGGGGTGGGCGCCCATTGCTTCCTTCGAACGTGGGAGGAGGCCCGCCCGGAGGGACGGATTGAGAGCGATTCGATCGTCTCCTGAAACCCTTAAGAACAAACCCAGCGGACATGGGACGTGTTGTGGAGGGGTGTGAAATGGTCGAAGCGACATTTGAAATATTCGAATTATTTTTTTTGGATAAGACAGAAGGTTCGGAGCCATTTTCACTACCTATTGGCTATACTTAAATATTGGGCACGTATTAATACTATCTAATAATCAGTACTAATCACATATCAATTGAATTATAAAATGGAATATAAAAACATTTTTCGGTGGTGAGAACGTTGATTTCGTTAATAATTCTCTCTACAGCAGCGTCAATACTTGTTTTCGCACATAATTAAATGATTTAGTATTTTTGAACTATTTATTTTCAGAAATTTGTTTTCTCCGGCGTAACTTAATGGAATATACAGAACATAATGAAATAAAATACGTAAATTTTAAATTCCTCAAATTACCTTTTTAATTTAAATAAGGGGATAGTTTCATTGAGATATCTTGTGAGTCTGGTGAAATTCAGAAGCAAAAACTTTGTCATCGCCTGGTTAGAATGTTACAAAGTTTTATAGCAATAATAATATTACGTAATTGCTATTTTATCATCTTATATATAACACAATTAAAAACAACCATATGGAGTCTCATACGCACCGTTCTGTAAATATGAGAAAGTCGACCCAATGGCTTAGACAGTGAACATTATAAATTTATTGAAATGTATTTGAACGTTTAAAAATTTACTCAAGGAATAATAATCATTTGGTAATATACCGCATACCGTAATCTATCAGGAGACGACGAAGACAGACTTTGATACGAAAGGTTTCCTTGCCTATTCTAACAAAAACAGCCTGACGCCACACACTTCATTAACCTCTTCTCAATTTCGCTCAGTCCCTTTCTTCATTCCGTCCAAATCGCCTGTCGCTCTCCTACTCCTTCCTCACTTGCCCACCATTTATTACCACATCCTCAATCAGAGTGCTCAGCATGCACCTTTCCCACCTCCTTCGAATCCTCTCCCAGGAATCTCCTTACCTCCCCCACAACACCTAGCACTTCCTCGTTTGTTTCCCTATGTTCATTACAACTTTTCAATCCTTCTCCAAACCGAGATTTCACAATCCTCCAATTTGACCGTCTATGCTTTTCATTAATGTTTCCACGACGTAAAAAAACACGCTGCGGGTAAACCTTTAGATTAGATTATTCTTTAAATCCTTACACAATGTTCTTGTCAACAACTCCCTCCTACTTGTGAAAGCTTCTCCGTAGAATGCAATTCTCATTCTTACGTGCCTACTACATTGACCATTTTGACCCAGGATATGTCCAAATCAGTATGATATGATGTGTAGATGGACATGTAAACTGTTCCACCCGATCGAGTTTATCAACTCCTATTTTTATATTTACCTTACCCATTCTCTTTCTGGAAAACCGCAAAATCTTGTTTTTGTTTACAATTATTCTCATCCCATACCTACAATATTGACACTGACACTGACTTACAAATCCACTCATCAAAGCTTGCTACGACTTGGCTGACTGACAAACTAGAGGTTGGTCATCAGCAAGCCTAACCGATTTTACGAATTCCCCTCCGACTTTCATTCCCACCTCCAGTTCTTCCAATGCCTCTTTAATCATTTCCTCCACATATACGTTGAACAGTACCGGTGATAATGGACAACCCAGCCTCACACCTCTTCCTAACACGGCCCATCCGGACTCTCAGTTCCCCCACTCGCAGCCGAGCAGTCTGAGACGTGTACAGGTTACAGATTAGCCTCCTGTCCCACCAATATATTCCTATTTTCCAATATACTCAAAAGTTTTTCCCAATTTACTCTATCAAACGCTTTTTCGAAATCTACGAAACAGGCAAATACGTCCTGATTGTATTCTATATTCCTCTCGATTAGTGATCTCTTTACTGCAATTGCATACGCATTGCACTGCGTACCTCTCCCCTTTCTAAATCCAAAATGATCATCCCTTAATTAATCATTTGCCCTGCCCTCCTTCCATTTGCAGATGATCCTGAGAACAACTTAGCAGTGTGCGAAATTTAACTTATTGTTCTACAGTCCTCCCATGATATAGCCTTTAGCTTTTTCGGAATAGGAACTAACGCTGATGTCACAGTGTTCCAGAAAAATTTCTCTGCCATGAATGCTACGAATTAATCCATAAAAACTCTTCCTGAACCTTTAACCAGCTACCCAGGAATGTTGTCTACCTCCACGGCCTTATTTGATTTCAATTCCCGTAATGCCCTTTCTAACTTATCTCGTCATAGTACTTTTCCATGGTTTACCTTGCTGTCCTAATATTGCGTAAATTCTTCTCGGGTCCTCCACCGGATTATATCGTCCATCTCGGCCGACGTTTCGATGTCCGACTCGGTCATCGTCATCAGGGCTTCTGAATGACGATCATTCAGAATGATGGTCATTCGGAAGCCCTGATGACGAAGACCGAGTCGGACATCGAAACGTCGGCCGAGATGGACGATATAACCCGGTGGAGGACCCGAGAAGAATTTACGCAGCTGATACGCCGGGAAAACACCAAATCTTTTACTGTCCTAATATTGTTACCAAACAGTATCTCTATACATTCATTCCATATTTATCGAATGTTCTCTGGCTCAATTAAACTTTTTCCACAGATATCTTCGATAGTTTGCAAGAATTTTCCTTTATTACTTTATGACGGTGGTTTCTGCATCCTGTCACCAATTTTACTCTTCCTATGTAAACTTTCCGAAACCTCTCGCAACGTCTTCCATCACGCTTCTTACGCACTGAAAATTTCCCAGCTTAGCTTTATTTAACTCCTCGTACTTTCATTTACCTAATTCTGTGTTTACATTATTCCATCACCCTTCTATTTCCTAGTCATCTTGTTCCTAACATACGTAATGGCTTGGAGTCAAGCAGACCTGAAAAATGATCGATTTAGTTCGTTAAGCTCGTACTTCGGCTAATAACCAATCAATCACCCGCCTGCTCTATGCTTACCAGATTTATTCCTATCTATTCGCCCAATACTAAGACCTCTATAACGACAAAAAAGACCTATCAATAAATATTCAAGCAACAGTTTTAATTCCCTGAATACCTAGCTTCCTTGAGTTCTTGCAAACCCCATCCAAGGCGAGGGTTTCCTGAAATTTCAACGGCCGCGCTCCCTGTAACTTGATTCAATCGAATTTCGGAAGAGAGGCGTAATATCCTAGCAGCGTAAAAGATTGTGCCCCGACACCGTCCTCGGATCAGTCAGAGAGAACCGTGGGAAGTTGGGAGAAGTGGAAGGGGTGGGACCGGTCGTGGCGGTTGGTTGGATGGAATGATGAGGAGACGGGGGAACGACGGCGCGCGGAGAGAAGGGGGATGTGGGGGGGGGAGGGCGAATCTTCTCCTGGAATTGGAATTCCGAGCGAGAGCGGAGGACTGAGGTTATTAGGTGAGTGGGGGTGGCGATGGGATGATGTCTGCCTTGGCATGGGGTGGGTATAGTAGTGTGGGGGGGGATGGACGCCAGGGACGACGGGCGGTCGGAACGCGTGCGGCAAGAAATGCGCCGATTGGGCTCCAAGCGGGGGGGGGGGGGAGGTGGCAAGGAGGTTCATTCTTGCCGCACAACCCGCAGAGACAAACAACACAGAATAATGGATCCAATCAGCATCCATTCATCGAGCCGAGGAAGGGGAAATGATCCGCTTCTTCCATAATCTCTATCAAATGGTATACTGTTTTGTACGAATGATGACGTACATTGACATGACACCATTGAGGAGCGTTATAAGCGAATAAAGCAAATGAGAGTAATCACGTTCTAAGACTTTGTCCTCAAGACACCTATAACCTCAAAGACATTTGAAAAATCGCAGTAAATAATCCGTCTAGAATCTTAATAGAAGTTTTAATAACTGAGCCTTCCATAGCTCCCTCACATCTTACCCGCCATCTCCTCCATTCTAGAACTTATTCTAAAATTTTCAGAGCTCCGAATTGTTTCTTTCAAACTAATAAATAATAGATTTAGTTCTCAGTAACTTTTAAAGAAAGGAGTATTTGATATATGAGGCGTTTCCACGGAGGATCCAAGGATTACCGATCTAACACTGAAACTTTACAAGAACGAGTTCTGCGGGTGGAACGAATGGAAATGGGATATCGAAATTACCGTAAAATAGCTCCCGTCTCATTTTCGAAATTTACCGGGAACTAAATTTAATATTGGTATTATTTGGGAATTAATTGCTAGTGTAATATTCAAATTAGTTCTCCAATGGGGAAAGGCTACCGCAAGTTGCCTTAACCTCCATTTTGAACACCCGGTATACTATTGAATAATATTTCCTTAAGCCGGCTTTTTTATATATTTCATTAAGCCGACTATTGTAGAGTTTTTAAAACAATGTAAAAATAAAAGGTTGGGGGATATATTGAGATGTGTGTGGTGATTTACGGAGAGATTTAATCCCTCGCCAGTGATCAGACACACCTTCATAATATTAATACGTTCACACAACATTTCAGACACGCATTTTGAATGAGTGTATGATAGCTGGCGAAGGATTAAATTTCCCCGTTAATCAACACACTCATCTCAATATATTACCCTCTTTTTTACTTTACAGAGGTATAAAAAACCCTTTGCGGTTAATAAGGAAATATTATTTAATACAGTCAGTCGAAAAAGAGGCTTTAAGAAGTTCAATTTATCCTTTCCATTTTAATATTCTACCTTATTTTCAACTTGCCTAGAACTAATCCTAATATTCTGGGGTTCGGGAGAACTGATTCGGAACTAATTACATTCAAAATTAGAGATATAGCTTAGCAGTGGGGACACTACATGATGCTTCCACTCCTCGACATTCAAATGTTACTTTCTCCAACAGTTACCTGGAAACAACTATTGATATTTTGAGGTTGAGGAAAACTTTTTGGGAACCAATTCAGTGCACGTTTCAGAACTAGATCGACAAAGGGGGGAAGAGTTACTTCAGGTTTCTTAAATTGCTACATTTTAAGTAAACAAAATGCTTATATACGCATGGCAGTAGAAAAAACACGTTTCCGCTAGATTTAAAAAAAATGCAGAAATGTTGGCTCAAAGCGATGCTAAGAGGGAGGTACTCGCGTTGACATAGCACTACAACACGTCTCCATACTTCCGCTTCTCAAAATACACTGGATGAATGTAACGACCTCTACACTGCGCATGCGTGTTTAGAGGGAATGTTACTTCCATATGCCACCAGGAGTGCTTCTGAAGGTCATTTTGTTTGTGATCTACAAGCATAAATGAATTAGTTTTCAGCCTACCCTGGTACAGTGCGAGGGCACGGAAGGTATACAAATAAAGGGTTAAATTGGCGCGCTGTTCAGGTCGATTAAAGCACTAACCTTTATTTTTTTATTTTATATTAGTCCAAAAACAACACTTCAGCCTTCACATATGGCTTTAAAAAAATCATATAACAATTTGACAATTTTATACACCCACGCCCTTGGTGGAGAAAAATACCATCTAGGCGGGAATCGAACCCACTGGGTTGGCAGGTGATGACAATACCCCACCGCCACCGGGGACGACAAATACCGGAAATGAGATTGGAAATTTATTATTAGGTAATCTACCGGTTAAGGTAGGTTTTTCGATGGACACAACTATCAAATAAACATTTTGTAACTCCAAACAAAACCCAATCCAGCAACCTAATTGGAAAATCCATCAACAAATCAAAGACAATTAAGAAAAATTATTAATTGAACAACTTTGATATGGAGCGTAGTTATGTACGGCGCGGAAACGTGGTCACTGAAGCAGGAGGATAGACGTAGATTGGAAGTTTTTGAAATGTGGGTGTGGAGAAGAATGGAGAAGGTGAAATGGACCGAAAGGAAAACAAATGAGGAAGTAATAGGGATGGTAGGTAAGGAGAGGGATTTGTTGGGAGAAATCCTATGGAGGCAGGAAAAATGGATGAAAGACGTATTGAGCGGTAGTGGAATGTTGAAGAAGGTAATAGAGGGGAGAATGTTGGGCAAGCGAGGTAAGGGCAGGAACAGGATAGGGATGTTGGACGGGATGAAGGGAGATAAGAAGTACACCGAGATGAAGAGGGACCTGATGCAGAGTAGGTTGCTGGATTGTGTTTTGTTAGGAATCACAAAATATTTATTTGGTAATTGTGTTCATCCATAAACCTACCTTAACCGGTAGATTGCCTTATAATTGATTGAACAAGAAAGGAAGGGAGATGGGAGGAATATATACGAGCATAGAGACCTATATGATAAAAACATTAGACCGGTAAGCTTCGATACGAAAATGGGTCAAGAAGTCGACGGGCATAGTTTAGGTCCACTCATATTTGAGCGTGAGATACGTAGAAAGGGTATAAAAGGAATTAAAATCAAAAAAGATTGCGGGGGTAGATAACGTTCCCGAGGAACTACTTAAAAGGTTTAGGAAAAGGTGAGAGGAAGAACTTTTATGGGTTAATTCGCAGCATTTGCAGAAGAGGAATTTAGCCGGATGACTTTGTCAGATCAGTGTTAGTTACTCCACCAAGAAAGGAAGGTGCCGCTACACGTGAGATACGGAACCATAAATTTAATTTTGCACGCTGCTAAAGTGTTACTTCATCAATAAAAGGATGGAGTAGAGATTTGATAATGATCAGTTTGAGTTCAGGAAGGGAATAGACACACGTGATGCCATAGCAGTAATTAGGTCACCAATAGAGAGGAATACAATCAGGATGTACTTGTTTGATGAGTTATTTCTATAGAGTTCGATAGAGTCAATTCGATGAAACCAATAAATATATTGAAGAATATAAGATTAGAGGTAATGTATTAGAATCCAATAATTGATGCTAAAAATTATTAGCAAAAATCATATAAAATGTTTTCTACATCGAAATGCAAGAATTTCACATTGTGCAAACATCATACGCCTTGACCCGTATCCCAGTCAAAGAGAAGGGTTTATATATGTGCCGTGAAGTTCTGGCATTTCGATGAATACCAGTGAATGACTCGTTAACGTTAAAGTATCGGTCGCATCGTCTCCCTCAAGCCCTTGTGTGTTTTGTGCTATTTATTGCTACTCTGATGAAGTTGGGACTCAATGGGGAGAAAACAGGATAACTCTTCTCTAGGGAAATGAGAGAAAAGGTCCTTCTAATGCATTTTCCCTCGCTTGCATTCGATTAAAATTAAAATTCTTATTTATGCCGCGAATATTAGGGATCCTTGGGAGAAAATTTGGCTGAAAGAATTACATAAAGTCGAGAAAAAATCCGCCAGATTCGTTAAAAATGTCTATAGTAAGAACACAAGAGCGACAGGTCTCATATAGGATTTAGGCTGGGAGCCACTGGAGATACGAAGAGAACAAGCGAGACTTAGACTTTTACAAAGATTCAGAACCAACGAGCTTATAGCAATGACACTAAAGGAATTATAATGCCCCCACACTACTTAGGTAGATTAGACCACAAATATAAAATAAGGCAGATTGATTCAAATACAGATAGATACAAATACGAGGACGTACGTAATGCACACGATTATGTATTTATTCTTCTGTACGCGAAAAATCAGAAATCATAATGGTAAGAAATCGAAGCCATTTTAGAAATATTAAAAACATAATTTACAAGTCCAAAATAATTAAAAATTGCAAAGATTTCAAGTATATTTGTAGGTGCATGTGAATGCTAGTTGGTAGTTTGTTTGTTTGTGGACTTTAAGGGTTTTTGCATGAATGCATACCATTTTTTATTTGTGTACTGTATAAATTTGTGCCTTTGGCATGCGGTTTTTTCTTAAATCCGGATGGTGGCCAAACATCCCCCGCCACACGCCCTTGCGGCGGCTTTGGGGGTTATTAAGTAGATGTAAATGTATTTGAACGCTAAAAAAAGGGTGAGGGGAGGAGCCTTGAGGCAGAGATAGGATTCTTTCCCTTGACGTCACAATACAATATCCACTGAAGCTTCTCAGTTGCTCAGCACTTAAAAGGCATGAGCAGAGGGGAGATGGCGTGCCTGCTTGTTTATTTAACGAGCTCCCGAGCAACAAGATGAGAAAATTTGACGGGCGCATTGCGTCGATCGAACTCAAAGTCCACCAGCGGCTGCAACTCCATCAAAGGGAGTCCGGGAAAGAAGAGAAGGAGGGAGAGAGAGGAGGGGACTCGAAATGGGGCCACGACATACAAAATGGGGAGAGGAAAAAAGAAGAGAATCGAGGGCGCGTTCAATCTTTCAACTCGTGGAATATTCATGACGCGGTGGGAATACGTCGATCACAACAAATGCTCCCTTTATTCCGCTAGCCGAAGTCGACTCAAGTATCTGTACTAGAATTCACACTTGGGCATATCTATAAAACTGTCTGCTCACAGAAAAATGGGCAATGTAGTAACACATACAACAGAAAATAACATAAGGAAAAAGCTCGCATGAAAAAAATGAAAAAAACCAGGTCAAAAAAATGTACCAGCACGGAAAAAGATGAAGAAGAGGATGTTATAATTTTTTTCAGGGACGAGAGACGGAGGGGAATAGTTGAGGGTGCGAGCGCGAATTATTCCGAGGCGAGAAAATCGCATCCTTTAAGAATAAAGAATTCTCACGGAAGCAGGCGCTCTCTTAGAGGGGGAAATATCACGTGACCAAACAGCAAAAACGTGGTAATTTAAATTCGTTAACGCCATCGAATGTTGAACAGAAATATTATTAAAAACTTAAGAGGGTGGTACCAGCACTTAAATCCAAGTAAATACCGACGATTCATCTCTTTCCCTAGATACTCGTATCTAGTTCTCATTTTCTAGGTGTAACTGATTAAAAGCGAATGAAATAGTTACGCCACGAGAACAAACATACTCCACTAATAATTCGTCCACAGATCCAACTTCTAGCTCAAGATGTATCCCATCCTCCTCACCCGAGGATATTTCCCTGCCACTCGGGGAGCCACACAAACACCCGAATGTAAAAAAATTATCGATTTTGTGTATACCTACTGCCTGGCTACTATTTTTAACCGGTGGCGGTCGCGGTAACTACACGGAAAAAAGGCGAGTGTAATCAATCATCGGTAGATAATGTTTTAATAAAATGAGCTGAGTATAGGAGAAAACTGAAGTAAAAATTGACCTCCTTCCTTGACACATTTATATTTAGCATTTCACCTGTCCATTCCTTTTCATTCGACGGACTACACCTCCAATAATAAACTCCCTCCGTATTATCACCTCCCGGAGCCGAATTAACTTGCACGATTCAACAGCAATGGGCCACTAATCAGAAAATAACGAAGCATAAACTCATGCTTCGCACGCCCAAATTTGAAGTTCAACACATAACGCGCAAAGGCCCCAAAGCATCCATTATGCAACCAACGCCCAATAATATTAATACGCTAGCAAAGTACCCTAATTAAAATTCCACCCTAAGTAGCCCAATTTTTCAAGGAATGAAAACTGAAGAGATTGAACAAAGGTAAGCCGAACGAAGACCTGAAACTATGAGAATGATAAGTAGCCAAGTGTTAAACGTTTCAGTTATTGTTTTAGAAAACACTTCAACATTTCCTTCATTTTTCATGCATGTTTCGTTTTATCCAATTCGATTAAAAAATCGTCCTCGATTCTATAGTGTTACATAATCGATAGTTTCCACCGAAGTAGCGATTAGTTCTACACATCATTTGCAGATTCAGCTACAAATATCGAAAACAACAATTTTTGATAGAATATATCACCAATACATGACCTACACTTCTGCATATGCATACGCAACATATTTCTGCAATGAGTTGCAGAAGTATGTTGTGCAATATATACATATTCGAAACGATTCGCGTTTATTCCCCGAAGAGAACCTACATTTCCCGCTGAGGCCATGGGTGTTTCCGAGTTGACGGGATGGTTCTTAGGTAACGTAATATGACTTGCATCACCGTTGCTTTTCTTTCACGGTTATATATACTAACTGATTGGAAAAATACTGGGCGACGAAGTTCACCAATATTGCAAGAGTAGTCAATTAAATGAAACAGCAGCGGGAGAACTTTCATAATGGAATGTTTTCGTTAATTGTAAATTTTTGAGAGCCTAAATTTGTTTTGTCTTTGCGAGATGATGCTGAGCTAGCAGTTTCTCTCCTAATACTCAGGCTATTATAGTCATTAAGGTAAGTTTTAAAGTTTTTAATCTAAGGCGGACATCGTCAGTGTTTAAGCATTGGCTTAACTCGATTGTGGTACACTAAGCACAAACAAGATTACTTTGTGGGATTCCATGCACGATATTTCATAAGAGAGTCATTTTCATTTAAAACCCTTAAAAATTCATAGTTGGAAGCTTCGGCAGAGTAACTGGCAAGAGCACTCCATCAATATCATGGAAATATCCGGGAAACTCTTACAACCTACTGGTGGAAACGTTCGATAAAATACCAAAGAGTTCGATGTTCCCCATGAACCGAGTCTTCGATGAAATTTATCATAATCCATCGGATACCAATGAAACATTCTTCTCAGTGAGCTACCAATAAACACCTAGGATTCTTGGTACGGGTATCAGCTCCGAGACCGGTTTTCGGTCAGCAGCAACATTTCTTCAAGTACTGGCACCTAGAATTCGTGTGCTAAGTACCGGTGCCTAATTATTTCGCCTAAAGTGCCAAACCCAGATAAAGACTCAGGCGTGGAAGAGAGACACGCACCTCTACTGGGGGTAATCTGGGATATTAGGTAATCTTGGAGCATAATATTAGCCGAAATATTTAGAAATGTTTACGGAAAGTCTGTGAGAAAACTTTCGGAAAGGGAAAAATATTTTCGTCACGATAAACTAACATTGAACGAGGCTCAACAAAATCCGAAGGCATGGCTCGTCTCAATGCCTTGTGGTACGCCCCAGGACGTCGGGAACCCACGGCTTCGGAGCGAAGGGGTGTGGAATACGAATTCGTTTCAAGAGCGCCCCTGAAGACCATTCCATCGATTCCTTCCGGAGGGATGACCCGCTCAATACACACGCGATGCATGTTGAACAAGAAGTTCGAAGCGGTGATGGCGAAACCACTCTTGTGACACGAGCCAACGGGCGGCAAGTCTCGGGGAGTCGGTCGGTCCTAACAGGTTGTGCAACGGGTTATACAACTCCTTTGCGCAACAAGACCACCAAAGCAAGGTGAAAGATGAGATTGCATTCATTCATTTGTTCAAAATTAGGCGCAGTTATCAGTCCATCCCGAGTAAATATAAAAATCGGAAATTTCCTAAATTAGCACAAGGGAAAATTGAGGTTCTCTCGGGAAAAGAGGGTGGATGAATGGTAAATTTACTGTCCAATGAACAATTTACATTTTTCTATATCACTTGAAATGAATTTAATAATAATTCTACGTCATATGGGCCGATTGAGTAGAATTAGTCATGGGCCGATTAAGATTCAAAGCCGGTATAAACACCAATAGCGTTTTAATTTGTTTGCACTAGGTCCTTATCCAATGTCAATGAATCTAAATGTTATAAAAACCATATAATTGCAGTATCCCATCGATGATATACCTTATTATCATCATTCCATTAAAAAGGAAACGACTATTTTATCTAATTCTAACATCCTTTTTCAATGAATATTCCCTATGTTAACGAGGCCGAATTGATTCCCCACAGTCGATAAAGGTATTCCAATTAGACCATTTATTCAATTTTAGTGACAACACTTGCAATAATTGCTCACTTAATAAGAGAAGACTACGAAAATTAAAAGAACTAGCGACGCCCGACACATACACGGCATTTCGGTGAAAATTACCATTTTCAGGAGAGGATTTGGTAAATGCGACCAACATCGCAATTCTTTTTGACCTATGGTTATTTGCAGTGAATGACAATATTTCAATGAGGTTTTGACGAAAAATTATTTTCGGATTATCATTTAATAACTCTGTCCATATCCTGGAGCTGCTACACCCCACATCACATGCCCTCCTCACTTGCCCTAGTGCACACTGGCCCTTAATCGCTCCATTCCATTCCTTAAATCCGACTCCAGCACCCGTTCCAAAGGTTCCTATTCTTCCATTAGGTGTGCCTGACTCTAATAATAAAATAAGGGAGATAGATTCCAATACAGATACATACAAATACTCATTCTTTCCCAGAATAATCAGAAATCATAATAGTAAGAAACCAAGGTAATTTAGAAACATTAATAACATTTAATTTAGAAGTCGGGACAAAATTAAACATTGCAAAGATATTATGTGTATCTGCAGGTGCATGTGCATGTCAGTTGGTAGTTTGTGTGTTTGCATGTGTGTGGGGTGTAAGGGTTTTGCATGAATGTATACCATGTTTTGTTTGTGGCTTTTGCATGAAGTTTTTTTCTTAATTACGGGTGGCGCCCTAACACCTCCCGCCATACGCCCTTGCGGCGGCTTGCCGGGCATTAAGTAGATGTAGAATGATCAACACCTGTCTGATCCACAAGAATGACGACGACGCACCCTTAGCAGATTGGCTAACTACAAGGGTAAACTGAAAACGAATGCATACATGCTTGTAAACCACTAACAAAATGACCTTCAGAGGTACGCACGGTGGCATGTGGAAGTAACATTCCCCCTCAACACACTTCCGCAGATTTGAGGTACTCACATTCGACACAACGCGAGTTAAACAGTATAGCACTAGATCACGTCTCCATACTTCCGCTTCTGAAAATACACTGAGTGTGACAACCTCAAACCTGCGCATGCATGTTGGGTGCTCGCTCAACAATAATCTAGCCTCCCTACTTTTACGTACATTCACATGACTCTTACCGCTCTTGCATTCCTCTAACGTTTAACCTAAAAAGCATAGGAAATTGAGAATGGATGCGCCAGATAAATTTGACTAGACTTGTCCTGTAAACGAGATCGCTCAACGTAAACGAGACTGCAGGGCATTCGTCATCGTGCTGCTGCCGGAAGGACAGCCGACCGCTAAGAGAGGGGAGCTAACACGCATTAGGACGCGATACGATGTGGTCACGGAGTGGTGGAGGTCGTTCGTCACGCAAAGGTTGGGTGGCGGATACAACGGTGACGAATGTGAGTTACAAGTCGAAATATCACCACGTCTTTCTATTTTCGCGTGAAATTTATGTGGCTTATCGAGTGTTCGTCAATTTTCAAATCGTATTCAGCCTAATATAAATTACAGATTTAGGTGTGATGTGGTGGAACTGCTCCATAATAACATAGACGAAAACTCCTGAAATTTTCCAATTAATAAAGATTTATTATCCACTAATTTCGATGCACTTCATTTTCAACTTGAAAATGATATAGTATAGTCATAACTATTCGGAAATAATTCTTAATTAAGTGGAAAATTGCAATAGTTTACGTCTTCGTTATTGCATTCAGCCTATTCCTTGCACAAGGGTCCCAAGGGACAGACGAAAAATGAATTTATGCGAGCGGGAAAGAAATAAACACGCTCCCGTTTGGAGGATGGCATGTTAATATTACTAGAGAATCCAGGAAACTTTCAGGCATATGTGAACATAATGAATGGGCTAACTACTTGAGAGAGATGTTATGAAAGTAAAAGTTAAGAGAACTAATATCCTGGTGGGCGAAGGAGAAGAATGGAAACAAGCGGAGCATTTAAACTCCCTCGGCGAAAGCAGAAGATTAAAACGAAGAAGTTCGACGGACGTTGAGCCCAGATCAGCTCTTCCAAGCTGAGAATGCATTTGCCAGAAAGAATCAACAGCTCCGCTCAAGAAAGGTAACTTCAAGAAGGAAACGACAAAAATGTTTGCATTCGCAGGATTAACTTGATTGATTTGCTTTGCTGAGGTCATCAGGGACGGATACTAACAAAAACCCGGGCGGCAGACAATTACCCTTCACCCCTCCTTGTTCACTTTAGCATAACGATTTACTATAAATCGGAGGTAACACTTTTTCCTCGGTATCACCGTCAAATACATGCGACCAGGATTCGTCTAATTTGCAGTTGAAGCCGTTCAAGCAATCCTGTTGGTCCCTCCATATGGTCCGAACCAATAATAACCTGAAACGTCTGTCCTTTCTGAACTTAATGATGGTTTTCCTCAACTGATTAACCCCTCTCCGTATCTTTTTCGAGTTCGGAATTGGTTTCCTCGGAACAGGCTCCCAAATACTCAAAGAATTTTCAAAATGGGGTCTAGCCAACACAAAATGACATCTCCCTCTGACTTGTCCATGAAATATTCCCTCAATGTTCGTCTGATGAATCCTAGTTTTTTTCCGTTACTGCTCCGAAGATGCCACTAAACTGCTTACTCCGTTTAAGAACCGAAGATGCTGTGGTCCTTTGGTATTTTATTTGATCCGTCAATTTTATTTTTACTCCTTACAGTATAACGTTGTAAGGGTTTAATAAATATTATCTTTTTTAGAATTACATTACTGCATTTTTTCAGAATTTATTG
Organism: Hetaerina titia; assembly: GCA_037158775.1. Taxonomy (NCBI): domain Eukaryota; kingdom Metazoa; phylum Arthropoda; class Insecta; order Odonata; family Calopterygidae; genus Hetaerina; species Hetaerina titia. Next base: position 138,851,262 of record CM073768.1, read on the forward strand.
GAACTTGTCACCAAGAATGCCGTTCAGATCGCTAGAAATAATCTCATCGTCCGATTAATTAGTTATGTATACGTGAATTTCTTTGTCAATGACAAATAATTTTATTTCGAAAGCTAATTACTATAACATAGTTCATTAGTGTGCATTACGAAAATTATGAGACCTATCAGGCTTCCCTGCGGTACTCCAGAGTTTCATTCTCAAAAATGAGCACTAAGTAATTTTCATTCCTTCAACTTTTCGTATGCTCTCACAGAGAAAACCCTGGACCCGTATGAGTTGATACTTTGTCATTTGTTGCATCAGGATGCGATGAGCAGGTGCGGGGAGAGAAACAAGAGAACACATACGATGGATGCCGGAAGTGGAAATACACGGAGCCAAATTCGCCAAAAAACTGGAATATAAAGGAGATATCTAGCAGATATCCTCAAGTATATGCATGGATTCCCTGCACAAAATTTGTTCCTTTCGTCGGCCAAGAGACACCAGACGGAAACGACTGAGGAGAAATCCGCAACGGAACTGGCGGACTGAAAGGGAAGAGAAATCGCATTAAGTATGACAAAATAAACCCGTAAGGAAAAAAAGAGGAACTCAATTGGGCACCATTATATGAAGAACATAAGGGATTAAAGTAGATAGCCGCGGCGCGGATTTCATGTCGGAAGCGATAAATGGGAATTCTAGGAAAAAAGAAACGACTCTAGGGGTCGCCACGGAGACGCCGGTTAATTCGCTTTCTGCATCGACGCCTCGTCTCTTCCCACCGTCAAAATGTTTCAGAAACAAAAACATCTCCTCAACCGCCCCAACGTATTAGGCACCTTCGTGGCGTAATCGTTTATAAGCGACCTTAATCTTTGCAATGTCACTTCTCAAGCCAATTCTTTTTAACCTGCAGAGGAAAACGCGGAATAGATTTTGTGATTTGAAACGGCGCAGAAATTCATTCGGGATCCAGATATATTTTTTTTAATCATGGGTCCGTTTTTTAAAATTACAATTCAATTTTCAGGTTCTCTCTATTTTATATACAAATCAAATTGATCGTTAACACGAATTATATTCTTAACCACGTTAATTAAATATAAAACGCGACGTGATGAGTGTAGGAATATATTTATTTTCATTTGAACGTTTTGAACGAGTTAACTACGAGGATTCGTAAACCGATGCGTGCCTTTAAGAAGCACCCTTAAAGCTTTCGAGGTCTACAGATTATTAATTGATTATGCCATTATTAATAGAATCAAAGGCAGTGCATTTATAAAAAACTAAGTCTACTTCGGTCATCTATTACGAGCTACATTCCACGTGGATCCTCTCGAACAAGAGGAACATCCTCCCTACCTTCATGCAATTTCCAGAAAATTAATACCTTTCGTTTTTCATGCCCGTCGTAATAATATCTTTGATTACCGCCAGCAAAACCATCCTACTTCTCAATATTTCCTCCAAACAATTTTTCCGCCTCCATATTTTCGTAAGAAACTTCCTTTCTACTCCCAATAGATTCAAAACTTGGTCGACAGTATCTTTCCCTCTTTGATCCTTTCCTCAATACTTGTATGCAACCATATCCCAAAATTCTAAACTCTCTACTGCAATCCTCCTGCCTCAGGGATCAGATTGTAGAAACAACACAGAATTAAAATCCCATTATATGTAGACATTCAAAATAAAATCTTTTGTCATTTACATTTCAAAATTGCATAATCAGGAAGACTTATCGAAATTACAGCAATAAGAGTTGCAAACCCCAAACTAGACCAAATGCAGTGTTCACCACGACCAATTGACCCCCACGAGAAACTGCCCACACTCCTGATCAGAGGAGTTTCCATATATTCCGCCCGTTACCCACAGTGAAAAAAGAGAAAAACAAAGAGTGACTAACACCTTAACGAATAGGTAAACGACTGTACTTCACAAGGAAGGAGGGGTGGGAAGCAATTTACTTGGTTGTGCATCCGGAGTGTGGGTCGCTGTAGTCCCTGGGGTTGAGCGTTGGACTACTGACCGGATGTCCCGGGTCCGATTCCCGGGCAAGCCTCTCCGGGTATCCCCGGCTTCCCTCAAACTACGTGATTTTTCAGGTATCACATCTTCATGGGAAACCATAGCTAAGCACAGGGAAAAGGAACTAGCCCCCCTTATTACCCAGTTGTGTGAATTTCAGGCTTTCAGCCCGTCGTGCTTGGCATTAGGTGAGCCCTATCCTCACCTATCAAGACAACCTTCGGGTTGATTGCTGTCCTTATTGGTTATCCTGCAGAGGCATGTATTAACAAACAGAAAGTGACGATGGTGAAGGGAAGGAAGAAATTACCACAATTACGAAATAATATTGGGAGACCACAAGAAAATGTGAACCGCTAAATGAAATATTGTACATTTTCGCGGTATTCCGCATTAATTACTGCAATATGTACATGTATTGCACTGAATACTGTACAAAACAATAACCATCCTTCCATTCCACGTATGCATTACGTTGTTACCTTTGTAAAGAAAATTCTATTGAACATGCCACATGACGTCATACTCCGATTTTTCCTTGACTGAGTTGTCATTTGAGCGGCCCAAAATATGGCAACCCTGTATTTGGGGGGGATGGGCACTTTCACAAACGAGCGCACGAAAATCACACGACTGATTTCGTGATCCTCGCCATCCTCGCCCGTCGCCTCTTAAGGATTGCGCGTTATTATTTATTAGGTAATCTACCGGTTAAGGTAGGTTTTTGGATGGACACAACTATCAAATAAACATTTTGTGACTCCCCACCTAGCAAACTAATCTATATCAGGTCCCTCTTCATCTCGGTGTACTTCTTTCCTCCCTTCATCCCGTCCAACATCCCTATCCTGTTCCTACCCTTACCTCGCTTGCCCAACATTCTCCCCTCTATTACCCTCTTCAACATTCCACTACCGCTCAATACGCCCTTCATCCATTTTTCCTGCCTCCATAGGATTTCTCTCAACAAACCCCTCTCCTCACCCACCATTTCTAGTACTTCCTCATTTGTTTTCCTTTCGGTCCATTTCACCTTCTCCATTCTTCTCCACACCCACATTTCAAAAGCCTCCAATCTACGAGGGTTATCCGGAAAGTAGTACCCGTTCGTGCCGCATGAAGTGCTGACGACGCGAGTAGCCGCTGGACGAGGTCAGATAGCTTCAGTGGCTTGTCTGCCTTCTCTGAGCCAAGTTGCGTGACGCTAGCATTGCCTGTGTTGTTTCTGTGATTGTTTACAATGTTTAAAAAAATTGAGAACGCCGCCAGTTGTGAAGTGAGGGCAGTGATTAAATTCCTCAATGCAAGAAACGTTCGCCCATGTGATATTCATCGCCAATTAAAGGAGGTGTATGGAGACAATGTAATGGACGAGTCGTCTGTTCGGCGGTGGTGTCGCAACTTCAACATGGGGAGGGGGAACACACACGACGATGAGCGTTCGGGGAGACCGTCTGTCATTACAGACCAACTGGTGAGCTCAGTTGACGAATTCGTGAGGAACGATCGGCGCGTCACAATTGATGACATCTGTGAGCATTTTCCCAATGTTTCTCGAACAATTGTTCATGAAATTGTTAAACACCATCTGCATTATGCAAAAATTTGTGCAAGATGGGTCCCTCGCATGCTTACAGATGAGCACAAAACCAAGCGTATGGCTGCAGCACTGACGTTTTTGGGACGTTATTCTGATGAAGGAGACTCTTTCTTGACTCGCATAATTACTGGTGACGAAACATGGGTTTGTTATGCATCACCTGAGAGTAAACGACAGTCAATGGAGTGGCATCATGCTCATTCACCAAACAAACCAAAAAAATTCAAGACAGTTCTGTCCACCAGGAAACTCATGGCAACCATTTTCTGGGATCGACGAGGTGTATTGCTTATTGATTTTATGGCCCGTGGAGACACTATTAATGCCAATGCGTATTGTGAAACATTAAAGAAATCACGGCGGGCAATACAAAATCGGCGGCGAGGTCTATTGCCTACTGGTGTCATTCTCGTTCATGACAATGCCAGGCCTCATGCAGCTTGGATAACACAAAAACTTTTGCAGCAATTCAAATGGGAAACTTTCGACCATCCACCGTATAGCCCGGACTTGGCCCCTTCAGATTTTCATCTCTTTACAAAGCTTAAAGACTTTTTGGCAGGAAAAAGATTTGACAGCGATGAAGAACTTAAAGAAGGAGTGACCCTGTATCTCAATGAGCTGGCGGCGAAGGACTATGCAGCAGGAATACAGAAACTTGTCACACGTTATGACAAATGCCTTAATTTGCTTGGAGATTATGTTGAGAAGTAGTTTAAAGTATCCTCTTTCAAATAAAATTTTTTATGTTTGTTAATATTTACTTTTGTGTCTTTATTTCACGAACGGGTACTACTTTCCGGATTACCCTCGTACGACTATCCTCCTGCTTCAGCGACCACGTTTCCGCGCCGTACATAGCTACGCTCCATATCAGAGTTTTTACGAGTCTTGTCTTAACATCCCTACTCAACGTCCCCGTCATCAACTCCCTCCTCCTTGAGAAAGCCTCCTTGCCTAGCGCAATTCCTCTCCTTACGTCCCTACCACTTTGACCGTGTTGGTCCAAAACACTTCCGAGATATGTAAACTGTTCTACCTGCTCTATTTTTTCCCCGCCTATTTTAATATTTGGCTTAGCCTTTTTCTTTCTGGAAAATCGCATAACCTTTGTTTTATTAATATTTATTCTCATCCCATATTTATCGCACTGAACCTCCAATTCACTCAACAATGCTTGCAACCCCTATCTGACTGAGCAACTAATGCTTGGTCATCAGCAAACCTAACCGATTTTACGAATTCCCCTCCGACTTTCATTCCTACCTCCGGTTCTTCCCATGCCTCTTTAATCATTTCCTCTCATATAGGTTGAACAGTACCGGTGATAATGGGCAACCTTGCCTTACACCTCTTCCTAACACTGCCCATCCGGACTCTCCGTTCCCCACTCGCACCTGAGCAGTCTGAGACATGTACAGGTTGCGGATCAGTCGCGCGTTATTATATTATATTCAAATTACTATTATCCACACCCTCACCCCCAGGCACGGTGAACAGGGGGAGGAACTCCTGTCCATAGATGGGAGGCTCCGGCCCCCGCGGTTGGGAGAAGGGAACACGACTAATTGCTTCCAATTTCAAAATCGGCGCGGAACCTCGACACAGCAGAAACGGTAAGCGCAAGAGAAGAATATCCACGAATCGGCGCTTTGAGTTCGACCGAAGAGATAAAGAGAGGCTGTCTTCGGAAGCGGGGTTTCGGATCTCAATTCATCACCGTCATCATTCGTGACCAGCTCGCGCGGACACAAGATACCTCCCCTCCAGTTGTCCCCGTCCTCTCCACCCCATCCCTCAATACTACGCATACGTCATTTTCGTCCACCTCCTTGCTCTGTTCAACCTTTCTCCCTTGGTCCTCTTCGGTCAACAACAACAGCATTCACCTCCTCCTCTCCGTCTGCTGCCCATCCCGCTCATTTCCTTCCTTCGATGACCAAGGCGACCTCTCTTCTTTCCTTGTTTACTCTCTCATCAGCACCTCCTCATTCCGCCACTCATCCAACCAATCAATCTTTGACACTCTCACTTCGGAACACATCCTGGCATCCTTTTCCCGCCTTTCTTAAGGAAAGTCCCCTTTCCACAGTTGTGGCAGAAGACACACCTTAGAGCGCAATTTACCTGTTACTCACAAACCGAGGTTGCTACGAATACTTTCCTCTGTTGCCTAAATACTTCCATTCCTATCTCACCTTACCTTCGCCTCACCAAGTCACCTCTTCTCTCAGATTATTAAATCTTTCCACATATAATATGATGAAACTATGAAATAGAGGGTTCCGTGCTAACTACGGCCAATCAAGTTAAGTATGTGGGTGTAGTTCTAACATCACGCCTCTCATGGGGAACACATATCAGGACAATATGGGGATCCGCTTGGAAAAAACTCGGCTTCATTAAACGGGTGGTACGGAAATGTAATGAGAAAGTTAAGGAAAAGTGTTATTTTGCTCTAGTTATACCTCAGTTGGAATATGCCGCACGTATTTGAGATCCTTGGGAAAAAATTTGGCAAAAAGAATTAGATAAGGTCCAAAGAAAATTCACCAGATTCGTTAAAAATTGTTACAATAAGAAGACGAATGTGGCAGGCCTTTTAGGGGAATTAGGCTGGGAGTCACTTGAGATGCGAAGAGAACAAGTGAGACTGAGACTTTAAGAAAGGTTTAGAACAAACGAGTTTAACGATGACACTAAAGGAATTATCATAGTCTCACGCTATATAAGTAGATCATACCACAAAGAAAAATAAGGGAAGTAGATTCCAATACAGATAGATTCAAATGCTCATTCTTTCCTCGAACAACCAGGAATTATAATAGTAAGAAACCGAAGTCCATTCAGAAACATTAAAAACATTTAATTTACAAGTCGGAACAAAATTAAACATTGCAAAGACATCAGGTAGGTGCATGTGTATATCAGTTGGTAGTTTGTGTGTTTGCATGTGTGTGTGGGGTGAAAGGGTTCTTGCATGAATGCATACAATGTTTTGTTTGTGGATTGTATACATTTGTGGCTTCGACATTCGGATTTTTTCTAAATTACGGGTGGTGTCCTAACACCTCCCGCCACACGCCCTTGTAGCGCCTTACGGGGTATTGAGAATATGCATAAGTAATGAAACCTTAGCAACCCACATACAACCGTTTAGGGGAACCTTGTAACAAGTTTGAACCGTGACGGCCTAGAATCAGTGAGGATCCATTTCAATAATGAAAAATATTTAAACTAGGCCCATCCACCCAAAAAATATTGGAAAGTAGGTTAGAGCTCCCCTAGTACTAAGCCAATCGGTGTGGGAAATGCAAAAATCAACAGGGTATTAATAAAGGAAGGTGGTTCCTTGCCCTGTGTCACCTCTGGATACGCAGGGACATCTGGTACTCGAAATATGACGCACAGCTTTGTTGAAGCTGAGTGCATAGAGATGTCCCCAAGGATTCGAACCCCTCGGTAAAATTTAAAAACTGGGCAAGGACTAGCATTTTGAAGTTTAAACGTCTAAATACGCGTCTTTTTTATGCATAATCTGTCGCATTTCATTCAATTGAGCTATCTTTCCACTGACCGAAAGAGTTTGTGGGATATATTATTTAGAGACATCATACCATTTCCCCCGCATAACTTTTAGATAGCCTGTACAGGACCCAGGAAGGATGGCGATAACATGCGCGACTTAAATTCTTGGATACATTGAACTCATTCGAGTGTCAACGCAGATGCAGAGGGGAATCATCCCATAGCTCCATTACATTGGTAGACAAGGCCATCACGACAACGCTGATGCAGAGGGAAATCATCCTATAGCGCCATTACATTGGTAGGCCATCACGACAACTTGAGGAATATTGACCGCAGGAGATCCGGGCACTAAAAGTAACAACTCGAGGGCTAGAAAGCAGAAAACATAACCAACCATAAATTAAGCTCAATGAAATGTATTCACCACGAGTCAATAGTTACTCTTCTGACTGCTGGCCCAACGTTCTCTGTCACAAGTTCTAGAAGCGAGGAAGATGCATAAACTGCAAGGTAATTTTAAAATTTCCGACGACCTAGATGCAAGGAATTATCTCCGACTTTCTCAGTATGCAAGCCCGCACAAAGAAATTTCGCGAGCCAGCCGATTGCACCGCGCAGCCAAGGCACACACACGAACACCAAAGTGACCATCACCATCTCTAGGACGGAAGAGGACGCATCCAGTCGTCCGGCCATTCAGTCACTCATTCCAAAGGTCCCTTTCAAAATGCAGCGCGGGGAAATGATGTCAGAGAGGGAAAGGAGCGGGGTGGGGGTGAACCGCGTTCTGTTGCGTCACAATGGTCTTCTCTAACCCCCCCCCCCGGCGCCGCCCCCCCACCTGCGGCCTGACCTTGGCAAACCTCCCTCCCTCGTTAGAGGCGATCAATTTAGGGGCGATCATCTCTTTTTTCCGCCACTCTCTTCTCCCGAGCGCTCAGTATACATCAAATATATTTTATTTATCCCCCCGAGCGAATGGTGATAAAATACTCTGGACTCACTCACAACCATTTGAAAATACTATATTTTTTCAAATTAAAATAACAGATAACATTTAGGCCTTCAGATGCATGAATTCCTCCCCTTATCGGATTACCATAACGGTGTATCGATGGCCTTCCTACACATTTTCTGTTGTAAAAAAAATTTCGCCGAGTAAGGTTGTTTATGAGTTCCCAACATTGGACTCCTATGCACACGATATGATTTCTTCGGCATAATTAGAAAGGATAAATTGAGCTTCTCACGGAGTTTTTTTAACTGACCATATAAAATAATATTTACCCAAGCCGTAAAGTACGGCTTAAGGGAATATTATTTTACATGGAAAGTCTTTTCTGGATAAGTCGGCGACATTATGGTGCGGGTATTCATTGAATTTATACTTTGAAATGCGGTAATTAATTTCAACGACGCACTTCCGGTCTCTGTCGAGTCAAAGATAATAAGGTCATCTAGGTATCTCATTCCAAAGAAATAGCATACATTTTTACAGTAAAATTATCACAGGTTTTACACTTACAAACGTTTGAAGTTCTCCCAAGAATGTTTAAAGTTTATGCATTTGAATTTCCGTAAAAGTAGCAATTGATCATCGTAGTTACAAGAATTTTGAATAAGTACTAGAAAAATTTTGCCCTGCATGACATTACCAAATAGATCAATAAGATGGCAATAATAATTAAGAAAGGACATAATGAATGGGAAAACTCACCCATCGACATCAGTACGGTTCGTCCTGCGAATAGAGAACATTTGAATTTCGAAGAATGCGATCCCCCCGATGAGTGCGCGCTTAGTTACACGCCCGTCCGCAACGGCGTCACGGCGCTCCCCATTTTACAGTAAATGACGTCACTGCACTCGGGCTAGAGCTATTGTTCCAGGGGGCATGCAGAGAAATTGGCATTTGAGAGCAATTGTTAATAGGCCGGTGCTTTCTCCGAGTCATGCGCAAAAAGCGTGCGAATTTATCCTAACTATACAAGCAATGAATGCTAAAGGATAAAAATCTTACGGGGATAAAATAGTCCTTTAAAATTCAATCACCGGGAAAGCAATTATTTGAACTCCCACGTCAATTGAAATGCTACTTCATTCACCTGACCGTCAAGAATAGGATTTGGATAGAGCCCTAAAACATTACCTACCAATTACTGCGTTGAATCCCTCTTATAATCCTCATTAGGTATCACTCTAACTTCCTACGTCCCTCATCCTTCCCACATGCCGTCCTACCTGTCTCGTCTCCTACTCCATCTCCAATCTAACATTCTCCCTTCTAGCACGACAGCACCAACACTCCACTCACAACAACTCACAATATACGTGGTTTGTGTAAAAAGTATCCGGCAAGTATTCGGAAAAACTGATTTCTTTCAGATATTGCCACAATTCCTCAACATTCTTAAAAAAGTACATCCCTTGAGCGTCGACAGAATTTTGCCAGTGACTTTTCCACGACTCGAAGGTACGCGGATTACGAAAGGTCCTTAAGGGTACGCGTGCATGCTTCTTTGACGGCACTTAGGGTGGTGACCTTTAAGGGAGGATTTCACTTTTGGGAATAGAAAATAGTCTGCTGGTGCCAAGTCTGGACTGTCAATGGGTTGGGGAATCATCGCGATGTCGCTTCAGAAGGTCTTCGCAAGCAGACACTGGATTCTGCTCTTAGTAATCCTCTCAAAGAAGGAGTTTAGCGCAGGTCTTTCGCATCGCCAGTTCAGTTCAGTTATAATGTTCAGTGATAATGGCGTTCGCACTGTCATATTTTCAATTCCAATACGATCTGCGATCATATACAAACTTAACCAACGGTCTGAATTCAGCACTTGACGCAAACGCCACGAAAACATTTTTACCGGCACTTTTTACATAAACCTTGAACAGTAATCTTCTCCACCCACTTTTTATACATTCTTCGGATTTCCCCGAGTAACTTTCCGTTCTTCCACCATAGTACTCCAACCACTGCATTGTATTTTAAGACGGAGTTGATTAGGAATTTCAGTTACACCAGGCATCTGCTCATGGTTTTCTTCTTCCGTATTTCAAGTCGCTGCCATTCTCACTGGTCGTTTGAAACATGTTGCTGGAACCTTTGTCACTCCGAAATGACTTAAATGCGCGTGCAGAGAGGACAGGCTCCTCACGGCCTCAATTTCGCCCCATCGAAATAACAGCGATCGAAAATTACATCCTCATCTCGTCGGCATCTCATCCTCTTAGCTCCACGTAGTCGGCGGATCAAGGGCCGGAAATTGAAGGCGAGATTACTCTTTCCGTGAAATATAAAACACGCTCCCGAGAAAAATGAGGCGCCCACACACATTATGAGAAAAACAATATTTGCACTTTTCCACAGATTTATTTGTAACGTACAACGTGGTTCAGTTCATCGAACCGTCTCCAAGTACAAGACAAGATTCAACTCGTGATACATCATATTTCTAACTGTTTGAGGAAGGGGGGGGAGAAAGAAGTGAGGACTAAGTTAGGCGGGGAAAAAGGGGGAAATATGAAAAACCCAAAGAAACAGGGAAACTAAAGAAGTGGAGAGGTAGAAGAGGGAGGGGAGATAAACCCTTGCAGTCATTAGTTGAGAGGACGGTGGCAGGTAGCAGGGATTCTGGCGATAGGAAGGAGGGAAGAATAAAGAAGGGTTAAGTGGGAAGGAGACACGTTGCCTTTATCACTCTTTGTCCCCGCCTACCTCACACCTCATTCTTTTCTCCCCCCCCCTTCCTCGAACAGTTATAAGTATGATGCATCACAAGTTGAATCTTGTCTTGTACCTGAAGATGGTTCGATGAACTGAAACGCGGTGTACGTTACGAACAGAACTGTGGAAAGGTGCAAATTTTGTTTTCCGTATAGTGACGCACTTCCACTACATCGCCCTTGAATCAGTTGAATATATCCACGCACACATATAGGAACAGAAGGGAGTGTTCAGACACATGGCGTCCTCCTTCATCTGTGGCGCCTCTGAGGGGAAGCTTCTCCTCTTCGAAGAACAGAGGGAAGGGATGTCGACGCGCTCTTACTCCTGCAGGATAACCCCCCTCGTTTTTCATTGCGATTGGCTTCCATCTCAAGGTGATTTTATTCACCTTCGTTTTCCGAGACATAAAAAGTCACGAGAAAAGCGGAGTCATTCCCACAATGGAAAAGCAAAAAAAAAAACATAATAGCCGTGTCGGAATAATGGAAGGGTCTGGGGGGAGGGGAGCACAAAAGGCGTCGAGGGTCCGGAGGATCACGCCATCCCCAAAAAGAAAGCCAACTGGGGCGTCCACGCCCCCGGCCCACAGAAGCGGCAGTCCGACAGAGGGCGACGGGGGAGGGAGGGAGGGAAGGATGACGAGCAAAAGACGGAAATGCTGAATGAACCACGCATCGCATCTCAATTTTGTCTTCCGAACAGTTGCTAAGGCGACCCCTCGTTTAGCATCAAAATGGTTCAAAAAATTAGGAACAAAATTAGAATCGAAAAAAGTGAAAAGTGTGAGAATGCTTGTCTGATGTACGAGCAGAAAAAATGGCCAGCTATAACAATGAACTCTTCCGTACATTATTATTGTAATGCAAAGACTTTTGTGTATGTTAATGTAAGCAGGAATATCGAGTAAGTGTAGTCTTGCTAACTTGAGGATTGTTTGCGATAGTAAATAAGAGAGGGATGAGTTGTGTTTCGGGAATAGATGTTAGCCTAATCGGCAAACATTCCGCAGACATTTACAAGAGAATGATTGATTGAATTCTATTGAAAAAAGGACGAGAAAGAACGGAGAAAGTCTATGCCTCGGATTTGGTTGAAAGGAAAGACACAGGGTCAAGGCACGAAGAGAACAGGGTTCATTCCAAAAGTAATGCAATTGTATTTCCCGCACCGTTTAATTTGGTCGGAGTGGGATCGAACCACTAGGAGTAGGTCGGGGGGGGGGGGGTAACTAAGCTTTGCCACGAAACCGGTCTCAGTGCTTTCCATGCTGTGGAAGCGGTAGGACATCGGTTATTGTAAACACCGGCGCGCCGATCGTGTCAAGAAAGACCAACCAAACGCAAATTTCAAGTGAACTTTTGCAACGGATTGATAATGAACCTGATTATTTGGACAACGTCATCAATGGTGATAAAACCTGGGTTTTTCAACATGAACCAGAAACAAAACGCCAAAGCTCTGAGTGGCACACCGACCAGTCCCCAAAGCCCAAAAAGGCAAAACTGAGTATATCAAAAGGGAAAACAATGCTCATTGTCTTTTTCGACAGTGAAGAGGGGGCCCATAAGGAGTTTGTTCCTCAAGGACAGACAGTTAACGCTGTCTACTACGTGGATGTGCTGGAAAGACTTCGAAAAATGGTCATCAGGATGAGAAAAGTCATATCCGCTACCTGGCAACTCCATCACGACAACGTGCTACGAGTCCGCGAGTTCCTGGCCAAGCAGCAGGTCCCAACGCTGCCTCACACCCCCTATAGTCCTGACGTCGCCCCAGCAGACTTCTTTTTTCTTCCCTCGGATTAAAGAAGCCCTGAAAGGAACCCGTCTTTCGTCCATTGAAGAGATCCAATCAGCCGTGACGAAGACTTTCCGAGAGGCCCCCGAATACGCCTTCCAGGGCGTGTACCGGTCACTGGCAATGTGACTGGTCAATGACAGAGTCGCTGGAAAAAATGTCTAGAGGCCCAAGGACTGTACTTTAAAGAATTTTAAGTGTTTGTGCCAATCTGTTCATTAAATTACTTTTAAAAAAGAAAGTATTACGTTTGGAAAGCACCCTGTAACACTCCCACGTCTAAGTAGAAACGTGCATCTAAGAGTGCATGAAATATGAAACGGAGACAAAAGAGTTTGTCTAAGAACATGGAGGTTTTGGGTATATTCTCAAAAAGAGACGTACTTTAGGCTTTAACCGCCCCGAAAGAGGAAGGAGCTGTGGGCATCAGTAAATGTGTCGATTCCGTGGGGAATTAATCCGATTAAACTCATCAATTCCAACCGAACGAATACCAAATTACTCGAAAATTTTCCGACTAACTTCACGCTTTATTCCTGCTGATATGGATAAGGAAATTAGCAATTAGGCGATCGATATTTGGCGCGGAATTGCCCGTAGTGGGTATTTTCGAAATTCAATAACGAACGCCATGAAACGGAGTCCTTTCTCAAAATACTGAGGCAATCTTAATTGCCCCATGCGAGTGTGATGTTTAACGGAAATCGATACACTGAAGTCTACGTTATTCCATTGCTTTAGTTCCCTTTTCCTTGAGACGCAGTCCGCGAGACTCTTTTGGCCGAGATATTCGGGGTCCCGCCATCGAGGCACAGAAAGGCGCCGAGGGTGCGGCTCGCCGCTCCACTTGCGCCAAAGGTGCCCACACCTCTCCAGCCGGGAGCGCCAATGTTCAAGTTGGCGCACGCGGTGCACACAACCCAAGCTGTGAAGAGGCCTTTAAAATTTTTAACCCGGGAACTCTGAGTGTCGGGGCCGTTACCAACCACGGTTGATGGTCATGCGAGCGGCCATTGGTCTGACATTTCAACTCGTCCCTATGCACCCAGTAAAATTACCATCGCATGTAATGCTCTGAGCAATCAGTCACTTCTTCAGCAATCTTTCTTTCGGACGAACGCTCCATCTCCGAAGACGATTTTCCTGGTCTCAGAATATAGTATTTCTGTTGCCGGAAGATTCCATTAAGGTGAATAAAAAATGCCTGGGTTTGTGTATATTTTGGCGATTCAAGGCGAATCAACTATGCACTATTGTAATACCCTGAAAATAAACCAAGCCAGAATATTCCACACTTAATTGCAAAACATAGACCAGTTTCTGAGTAACCATCAATTCATGCCATATTTTGCAATAGGGTGCGGAAAATGGGCTACAATACATCACTTGCAATTAATAACGCGATTATTATTAATAGGTAATCTCTCATTTAAGTTAGGTTATGGATGTACACAATTACCATATAATTATGTTGTCTCTCCTAACAAAACACAATCCAATATCCTACTCTACAACAAGCCCGTCTTCATCTCTGTGTACCTCCTTCATCCCGTCCAATATCCCTTTTCTAATCCTGACATTTCCTCGTTTGCCTAACATTCTCCCGTCTATTACAGTGTTCAACATCACACTACCAATCAATACACCATTCATCCATTTTTCCTGTCTCTTGCGCAATTCTTCTCCTTACGTCCCTACTACTTTGACCGCGTTGGTCCAAAACACTTCCTAGATACGTTAACTGTTCGACCTGCTCTAGTTTTTCCCTTCCTATTTTAATGTTTAGCTTAGCCTTTTCCTTTCTAGAAAATCGCATAACCTTTGTTTCACTATATTGATTCTCTTCCCATATCTGTCACACAGAATTTCAAATTCACTCAGCAATGCTTGCAACCTTTTGGCTGACATCTGCATTTGTGGTTTCGTCATCTGTAAACCTAACAGATTTTACGAACTCCCCTCCGACTTCCCAGCTCTTCCCATGCCTCTTTAATCATTACCTCCACATATACGTTGAACAGCATCGGTGACAATGGGCAACCCTGCCTTACGCCTCTTCCTAACACTGACCATCCGGATTCTCCGTTTCCCACTCGCACCTGAACAGTCTGAGACATTTACAGGTTGCGGAATTAGCCTCATATCCTTCCAACCTATTCCTATTTTCTGCCATATACTCATTGTTTTTTCCGAATTCACTCTATCAAACGCTTTTTCGAAGTCTACGAAACAGGCAAATACGTCCTGATTGCACTCCATATTCCACTCGATTAGTGATCTCATTATTGCAATGGCATCGTGCGTTCCTCTCCCATTCCTAGACCCGAAATGATCATTCCCTAAGTAATCATTTGCCCTACTCTCCAACCTTTGTTGATAAACCTGTGAGCCACTTTTGCTGCGCGGGATCATTTCATAATAACTAAATTGTGGTCAGATTCCACTTCCAGAAAACTGTGAACTGATCACACTATTCCTAAATCTGTACCTAAACCTAACGTAATGCAACTGATACCTTTCTAAGTCACCTGGCATTTTCCACATATACCTACAATATTAATGACACGATATGATCATGAATATATTTATTTCTTTTCTTATGTTTTCCCTTCCATCATTCGTGTCTCTCCGAGGGGGGACCCTCCCGCTACCTGCAGCGTTTGGTTCATTCCGTACCTGTGGCCTTGGGGAGGAGACCGTTGAATGTTGCCTGTCCATGTGGTAGTGGAATTTCCCCTTCTGGTTTTTCATTATCTAGCTTGCACGTTACTGGATAAATTCCTTACGGTATCCCAAGGTGCTATTGTTTATTCAATGCTGTTATATGTAATCGTATGCGTGTAGAATGAAATAAGGAAGATATGTATTTGCATGCGTGTCAAATTAAAGGATTTTTGCATGAATATATGTGCTACTGTGGGTATGGGTTTGCATAAACTTGTTGCTTATGCATGTGGTTTCATTCTGTATTACGGGTGGTGACCTAAGATCCCCCGCCACACACCCCTGCGGCGGCTTGCGGGGTTTCATGTGGATGTAGATACACTCGCAGTATCTCGTATCGTTTCGCGGATGTTTTCCACTCAAGGGATTGTGATCCATGCTAATTTTATCCATTTTGACGAAGAAAACAATTGATATTTTAGTCACTCATCTGTATTAATTGGCATTAAGTTTAAAGCATTTCCATTTTGATACCCTTAGCCCTGTTAATTCTATCGAAAATATTACGAAATTGTCCTCGACAGCTTACGAGAGAAGTCCTCAATATAGATCTCTAATGATCTATCTTAGGATATGAAAATATCGATATTACGCGAGCAAGCAATAACAAATAACATTCTATCGAATCATTTGCTCAAATCGAAACGGCTCTGCCCTTAAACATCGTCCTCACCCCAACCTACCCCGGTTGGCCGCGCACAGGCCCGACGCAATCTCTCTCTTGCTTCGCAAACCGACCTCTCGTATCGCGGTCCCTGGATCAACCCCATCCCTCCCCGGATACGAGATCAAAGGGCGACATCCATTGTCGTTGGCCTGGCGCCCTCCAACAAAGGATAATCCACGGGATATTTTTTTGAGTTCACCGGGGACGGCTTTTTTCTAAGTAAGCGAGCAGTATGCGCGAAGGAGTGGAGCAAAGAGACCCCCCCCCGGGACCGATCTCCTTTTCCGTTGAGAGCACTTGAGCCGACCAGGGGAGCAGTCTTCTTTTTTGAGTGGATGGCGATCGGTGGGCCAGGAGGCAAGGGCCAACGGGGGCGTTCGACGAGGGGGATTAGAGGCCTTGAAACGCGACAATGGGAAACAAACAACAAATGAATAGAGGCGTGCGCATGGATTCGAAAACTCCCGCATATCATTCTTCGGCCTGACATCCCGTTATGGTTTGACTAGGTCGCACAGCCAACGGCTTGCAAACGCTGATGCAGGCTTTTAAAAACCAAGCGATATATTTATTTGTAATTCCATATCAATTATCTGGCGTAGATCCAATTTTAAGTTTAATTGGCCTCCAAAGTAACCATGAAAATATTTCATCTTTACACTTTGATTAATTATAGTTAAGATAATAAAACATCTATTTCGACATATCCATCATGGACACATCAATATATTTATAACAGATGCTGAAAGTCTATTATACCCCCATCGTACTACGGTAGGAGAGATCATGTCAATAAAATTAGAGAAAGATTAAATGTAGAGCAGAAAGAGATATAAGATGTCGTTTTTCCCACGAACGATAAGGGATCGGAATAACATTGCCCGAGCGCGGTTGGAAGGAAAGGTATTTTGAGCCACGATTATTCTGGTGTGTATTCACCCCCTACCATACTCTCTAGCGGTGGCTTGCAGGGTAACATAAAATATGAAAAATCAAAATTTCTCTCTCTTTCTGTGTCAACAAAAAGACGTTAATATTGTCATTAAATAATTATAAGGCCGTTTAAACCGTATTTTCTCCGTCAGTCACTTTACTAGGTGAGGCTAAATTTTTGGAAGTGCATTCCTAGGTGACCTTACACGCCCTGCTGCACACCTTCAAGGTCGGTGACCTGCAGGGCACCACGAAGACGAAGGCGTAGCGAAAAAATTAGAGGAATCCAATAGCCAAATCCGTATATTCAAGGATATATGTATATTTCTTTGTACTATTTACAATCGCAACACCGAGAAAGTATTGACTAAATATTTCTCATCTCTCCTTAGCAGACTTTCCCCCTCTACATTTGCATGGTTGGTGTTGTAGCATCCCTTGCCATGACTACATAACTAAGGCAACAAATGTTGCACCTCTGAGAAGGCTATGGTCTAAGGAGATCATTTGATAATTTTCCTGCTCCAAGATACATGCTTGGAACATTAAACCAGATATCACCAACAAAAAAGGTGTGAGTGTATACTCGTATACACGATATTCGATTACGATTCGTATACGTAAATACATGTATATTATACGCTTGTAGCCTAGTTCGACCAAAGGTGTCTTCCGTTCATGCACTGAAATTTATGAAAGACAAAAACGTGAGCGGTCTACTTTAAACGTTTCCCCATTTTGCGTACTTACATCTGAGATGTACTATTTAATGTTACCTTTTTCCGTTCTATACAGGACGACGGTACACATTATTTTAGTTCACAATGCTTTGCACAAAAACCAAGATGGTTATTTTTTGGTTTTTGTGTACATACAACGTTTCCCATGGTGACGCCCGGAAGTAACCTCCGCCGGTCCCATTCGAGTCGGTGATGTGGCTTGGCCCCTTGCCTCCGGTGAACCCCTCATCCACGCTAAGCAGGACGGGCAACCCAGAGCACCTAATCCAAGGAAAATCTCTGCGGGGCATCTCCCGAAGTGCCCTCCCACCCCCGAACCCTCAGTTAATTCCGCTGCGGTGCGGAGGATGGGGGCCTCTCGGGATCCTCCTTAATCAAGGGGTGTTGATGCGGCGACTGAACGACCTCATCCCGACCCATTCCTCACCCTCCCCTCGATCGCTCCCCGGAACCCTACGGGCGGGAGCGTCGCACTGCTTACGTTCTCATTCAGTGGCAATAGGGCTGCCCACTTCGAAGGTTGAACGGGTCCCGAGGAGTGCAGCATCCGCCGGCAATGTACGTACACTTAGTCTCTCAGGCATTCTAACGCACCGACCGAAGGTACGTCTCGGACGGACGCCAATAATACCCCTTACGTATTGCGCATCAAGATATCGTAGAGTTGCAATTCTGTGTTAGATGATAGTATATGTATTTGCATGCGTGTAAAATGAAAGGATTTTTGCATGAATGTGTACGCCATTGTGGGTATAGTTTTGCATGTATGCTTTGATTTTGCATGTGACTTTGTTCCTTTTTACGGGTGGTAACCTAACAACCCCCGCCACACGCCATTTCGGCGGCTTGCGGGGTGTTATGTAAATGTAGATGTAGATGAGGTGACTAAATTCCTTCAGTTCTTCCGCCTTCGTGACGCTTAAAAAACCAATTCAATTCTTTCCACTTTTCCGCTTCTGTAAAATCCTCCCTTCTGTCACATTCACAAATAACTATATCTCTATGCGATACTGCTACTATATTATATATCTACTACGATACTACTCGTATGTAGATAACTATAACATAATATAGAAATTATATATAATATTCTCTCGGAAAAATCAGGATTCAAATCCTTGATCTCTCGATTTTCCAGTCGAGTTCCTTAGCCAATGAAGATCTCTTAAGGAGGCGCTCGCTCTCCCACTGCGAAATATCGAACGTGTCGGCCGAAGAGCTCTTAAACGGCAAGAGCATCTTGTTCCTACCGAAAGCCCTTTAAACGCCGTCCGCAACTCGGCCCGATAAAGCGCTCGCACGGAAATCGAGCGATCCGGAACAAATCCCGATCTCGACGACTGCTTCCCCACTCCCTCCCGTGGACCCAGCCGCATTTGCGCGCACCACAGACTCCGTTGGTGACACTTCCCACAATTCTGTTGAGCATAAATCCCACGCCATTCCCATTGCCGCCGCTTCAGCGCCCGCTACGTATTCACGTCTGATATCTTTTCTGCGTCCTCAGAATCTTCAACGAGAAACGACATCTCTATCTCAATCAGATTTAATGGAAGTAGGGGAATTTGAAATCGTGAAATATAATTTAACGCAAATTAAATGGGGAAGGGGGTTGCGGGGGTAGACCAGAAGTAGTGACTTTGCCTATGGAGCCGAAGGTCGCTGGTTCCCGTAAGCGGCGAAAATTGTTCAGCTTAGAAAAAGTTTGTCAATGGTTTTTCGGAACGAGAAAACCACACATTAACAGAAAAATACAATAATATTTCTGAACGAGGCAACGAGAAAAATATACTACTACTAAAAAAGCTACCCTGAACCCATGTCACTGGTGGCGCAGACCGAGTGGGTCGGCCCGGCATCAGCTGCCACAGCTGCGGGCGAGAGTGAAGTGCACGGTGTCGGCCGCATTACTGCGATGTAGAAGGCAACCCGGTAACCACCACATTACTCTCACTAGAATTGGCTTGGATTTAAATAGAGTAGAATTTAGTAGCTGCCGTAAACCAATCCTAGGATTGAAATACTGATGAATAGAAATGGGGGGTGGGAATAGGATGGGTGAGGTATTATCTCTGGACATTAAAAAATAACTTACAAAGGCATGGGTAGTCTCGCTACTCGCAACAATGATGGAACATGAAATGAATTATAAGAAGAAGAAGAAGCCAGATCATTTCTGTGAGGACAATCGTGGAAGAGAACTCCAAGGATATCGTGATTTTTAACTGAAAGAATGTAATAAATATCCTCTCTTTTCAGCCGAATTCTTTACTCAGTTAAGATCTCGAAGGAGGTATTTCCTCTAATACTGCAAAATATCGAACGAATCTACCAAAAATATCTTAAATGGACCATTTCGTTCCCCTAAAATCTTTTCTAAGATGAGAGAGATGCCTTTCTTAACGTGGTGGAAGAGCTTATATGTTCCGATGACCCCTAGATCTGTGCTGGCGGGAGGGTCGTGGTAGGGTCACCCATGCCACATTAGTCGAAGGAAAGGAGTCAGACGAAAGGTTGCCCACGCAGTGTCTATTTCACAGTTAGGAAAGCGTAAAGGCATCTGACCCCGGTGGGGCGGCCATTGAGTGATATTGTCACATTAAAAACAATATTGAGGAAGGCAACAAAGACTCGGATGTCGCGATCGAACGTGAAGGGAATGTCGATCGTTTTCTTTGATTGGGAAAGGATTATTCATCATGAATACGAGTGTATCGGAAACCAACTACTGAGCCAACATGAATATAATGGCCAAATTAAATCAAACTGACTGATATTATCGGTCATACTATATGCGTTTATTCATATTGGAATATTCAAAGATACCGCCAGGGATACGATCACGAAACAGGCAGTAAGGTGGAGCAGAGCTCATCGCCAAGCCCGATTCTAAGCCCTACACGGCGAACGAATAGTCGAACGCATCGACAAGGTATCGATGGAGAGGACCAGGTCCTCAATTCCAGTTTTCAAGAGGTCTAGCCACCAGAGTATCCCACCGGTTGGACTTTTCAAAAGGGTTCGTTCAAAAGCATTGCCACGGATTCGAACCCTCGAGGCCATCGAGCCGCTCTACTATCCATCTATTCATCAGCATACACGTCCTCTCGTAATACTGACTTTTTTATTACTATATCGTCGTATTTTTATTATGGATTAAGTGATAAAAGAAAAACATCGGTGAATAGAAGTTGCACGACAAGCAGTCGTATACGTATCATAACCTTCCTCAAACGTATGCGCTGATTGGCGGAAGGGATGTAGATGTACCTCGCAGGTCCCTCTTCTTCCCTCCGATCAACTGGATTGAAGCCTATATCGATTCGGGGAAAGATGAAAATTTTAAGTCGCCCATCCACATTCATTACACACGGCCGAGGGTGAGGGGGGGGGGGAAGTAAAAAAAAGGAATGCGGCATGGCGTGTCCCGGAGGCGCGTTTAGGAGCGTCCCTCCTCGGGAATCGATCGCCCGCCGAGGGAAGACGGGGATCACGCGTGGGAGGAAAACATCGATTCCCAACCCACACGACCCCTCCCCCCCGACCGCCTCCGCCTCCCCCTTCCGCTCCATTCGAGGTGAGGGTGGAAAGAGTGTAGGGTGACCGGGAGGGGGGAGGGAGGACAGAGGGGAACTTATCCAACTTTTAAGATAAAGAGTCCGCGATGATACGTGACTTGGATCCAAGGGCACCGGGATGCAGGGCCGGGCCTCTTCATCTCTCCTACGGCCGGCCCTCGAATCGAAGAGCCGCTAAAGGGGTCGGGGCAGGGGGGGGCGAGGAGGGGCGAGTTCTGGGATTCCGAGGGCGAAATAGGAAGAGAGAGGGCGGCTGGAAGAGGGTTCCGATGTCCTCCGCCCCGCAATAGCACCGACGGGAAATCATCGGGGGCGGGTGCGAACGGCTCACCGTCCCCCACTACACCAACCCATCCGGCGCCTCCTCCCCTTTTGCCTCCTTTCCTCTCTCTTTCTCTCTCTTTGTGTGTGCGCGCAATTCGGGGAATCTTAGACCCCCAGTCTATCCAACATCCTCCGGACGTAATTAACAGCGAAAACTACTAACTCTATCGCGAAAACATGCACGTAGTTAATACTACCCCCCCCCAGTACACGTGATTTTAATTAGCAATCAATAAATTGCAACACTGGACACTTAGAGAATTACAACAATACATGCATTTTGCTTTTTTTCAAATGAAAATGGGCGAAGAAAGAGAATTACGTTAGGAAGGAAGCTTTGACAAAGAGGAGAGAGGGCCAATGACGGGGACTACAAGCGAAGGTGTAATGGTAAGATTACTGAAAATGATGCCATGGAACGTTGTTCCGAGCGGATTGCAAGCGTGGATTGGAGTAGAAGTTAATTCAAGACATATGGGGTCACGGTTGAAGGCTTAAATACACTTTGGGGAGCATGTGCGTGTAGGGCAACGAATGAGGGACAGAGAAAGATCATACGAGGGTTACTATTTATATTTTACGGCACGGTTGCCACATGTCTAGTTATTCTGAAGAAAGAGGCGATCATTTACTTCGATGTGCTTCTTGCACAAATCACTTTTGTCGGATTGGGCTCGTCATGGAAGACCCATACAGTCGATTGCTGTTTTGTTTCGGGCTCATTCGTATAGATCCAAGATTCCTCACCTGTGTAGATGATATAAGTACTACACAGCTTTTGATGCACCGCGATTCTATTTCTTGAGCATTTCTTTGCACCAATTGACACGAGCATCTTTTTGAGCTTTTGTCAAATTATGCGGAATCCAACTCGTACAAATTATTTTCACAGCTAAATGTTCATACAATGATGCTCTTATTGATGCTCCTCATACCAATCCCCAAGGATGCCTCAATCGCACGATAAGTAACATGACGATCTTTCTTTACTAGTTCTTGCACAGCATCAATGTTTTCTGGCACAACAACTGATTTTGGACGACCTTCACGGCTTTCGTCGCTGAGAGAACGGCGGTCATGATGGAATTCGTTATACCAGGGCTTCACAGTGTAAAAGGATGGGTTTTATCGCCAAAAGTCGAAGCAAGTTGATCGATGCACTTCTGTGTTTATAATCCTCGTCGAACACCGTAAAAAATCATCGCACGAAAGTGTTCACGAGTTAACTCCATTTTTTCGCTCAGTCAAAATTTTTGAGTCATTGTAAAAAACACAAGTTATGATCAAACGACAAAATGTTCTGAAGAAACTTAGCAGTAAAAGGACCAAACTTTAAGATGGAAACGTCATATGGCGCCTAAAGCACTTAGTATTTTCAAGGCTAAAAATGTAAATGATAAACCCTCGTGTTTTGGACGGAATGAAGGGAAATGTAATGTACATATTTGGGGTTGAAGAATCGTTTATTTTAACATGTGAGTATCACATAAACTACATACATTTATTCAGTGTATGCAGCAGGTCTTAAAAGTACGAGATGTTAGTTTTAGGTTCCGTAGAAAACTTCCTTTGGCTGCAGCTAATTAATTAGTAGTAAACTGAGCAACTTTAGAGCAGGGGATAGCAGCCGCTGGAGAGGTTAAACTCTACATAAGTCTAAGCCGAATTATGACGCAAATATCAAGTCTTTGGAAACTTATTTGCTGGTGTATCGAGTTTCCAAAATTATAAGATCGTGAGATATAACTAATCGACCGAAAAGAACCTCTATCGCAGTGCCATTCGATCAACTATTTGAAAATTTACAGTCATCCACGGTTTGCGAAATCTCGGGTGTCCGACACACCTACGAAGATCCCCGAAACCAGTGATCGGACAACTCATTTCTTAAGTGAGCCAAATATCAACAGTACAATTATTAAACTTTCTTGTGAGAAGTATGTTTTTACACTTCAATTATACAGGTATGTGCATTGTCAATAACTTAATTAGGATAGTCCTAACCTCTTAATGTGATGTAAAGGTTCAGGATAAATGTTATTGTTGGCTCGTTAGGCCTCACTTTGAGTGTTCTTCTACAATTTTAGTTAATAAAACGATACGAGCGATATAGCCGACATCAACATCAGGGTGATCTATTCGACGTGGGTGATAGAACCCATATAAAGGTAAAGGTAAGGACGATATATACAGGGTTAGTCCGGAAAATAAGTGTACTGAGCTCATGAAAAAAAATTTATTACACTTTTACATATCTTAAGCTAATACAGTATTCCTCAAAATAGGACCCTTGTGAGTCGATACACTTGTTCCAGCGGCGTTCCCATTCCTGGAATGCTCCCGCGAAGGCATCATCGGGGACCTCTCGAAGACACGTCGTCACGGCCTCTTTGACGGCGTCCAAAGTCCCGTATCGCGTTCCTTTCAAACTCCTCTTTATCTTCGGGAACAGAAAGAAATCCGGTGGTGCCAAGTCCGGGCTGTAGGGCGGGTGCGGCAGCGTTGCCACGCCTTGCTTGGCCAAGAAGTCCGACACGACAAGCGCGGTGAGAGACGGCGCATTGTCGTGAAGCAGCCGCCAGATGTTTTGATCGCTGGCCGGACGCGGGCGACTCGTTTTCGAAGCCTGTCGAGCACTTGGACGTAAAATGCAGCATTTACAGTTTGTCGTTCAGGTACAAATTCGTAGTGGACGACTCCCCTTTTGTCAAAAATCCGGAAAAAATCAGTACACTTATCTTCCCGACGAACCCTGTAAGTAGTCGTCCTTACCGATATTATCGCCATTTCTTGATATAGTCGCATTCCCGATGTTTGTTTTATATCGAAGATAGATGATGGGAAATGAACTCCAAGTCCAGGCGGATGAATAATAAAGAGACGAAAGCGTTCCTGCCCGAAATAAAATATAAAATAACGAATCCTATCAATAAATAAAATTATCCTGGCAGTAATAACGGTCATGTCTAATTCAAACTTTATATTGTGTGTAATTATAAGATAAAAATTATTGAAAAGACCCTATTTTTTAGAAAAACGTTTAAAAAGAACAATAAGTTTCGCCGCGTCTAATATTTGACCTCTATGTGTACGAGTACCTTCATACTTTTGCAGGTGGCGGTTCGGATGTTACAATATGTGTAGATTAGCACAGTGCCGAAAAGATGAGTACGTAAAGGTTTACTAATGTCCAATTCCCTTCTTATTCCTCTCAAAAGTTGGGCACCTCCATCCCCGCTCGCTCTTTTCATTTCATGCAGTCAAATGCTTTACATATTATTTCACGTATATTCAAACGAATAAAATTCTACTCCACGCTCTAAGGGACATGCTTCCTTTGTAAACTCGAAAGCAATCCAACCGTAGGAAGTCTCTGACGATGACACTAGCGAGGCGAAAGCTGTAATAATCATTGTAGATAGCGGGGAATAGTCTTTTTCTTCGGAGCACACCTCACACGAATTCATGAAAATAAAATAGGGCAAACAGCGACGTGAATAGAAGCGGGACCATTAAACGAGATACTAAGGCCACATGACACTAGATACGAATGCATATAAAAACGAACGGCCGCCCTTGCATGCGCCAGGAGCGGCGGGTAATTACAGGGTGCAGAGAAAGGAAAGGAATGCAGGGTGCGAGAAGACGGTAAAAAAAACCACTTCAAGCCACTTTGGTCCATGGGAGAGGGGGTGGGAGGCAAGTGCGCAGTCGTTCCCCAGATGCGGAGATTTTCTTCCTAAGGATCACAAGACACCGACGACCCTCGTCCCTTTCATTGCGATCCTAGTTCTGCGTGTCCCCGGAACAGGGTCTTTGAGGAAAAGAGGTAAGCGTGGGTCGGAGAGAGGCTCTTGAGATGCGGGCGTCGAGGAGAATGAAAAAATAAAATGGATGTGAATGTAAGCGCACGAGGGGGCTCTAGTAACTTATACGGGAGGAAAGGAAAAGAGAACGCGGCTGGGAGGGAATGAAAGAGGATGTACAGAGGATAAGCGAGGCAGAGGGAGGAACAGGGAACAAATACGATACCTGCTCAATTAACATTATTTATGAATTTATCATTTTGTTAATTTTTAAAAATAACTTTTTGCTAGCTTAATGTATACTGCATATAGTATATGAATCAGGTTTTATCGTTGATTGACAATTAATTACTGTGTCGACGGAATCCGATTCTCTAGCTAGTTGAAACATTCCGTTCGCCAACGGACACGGTGAAGGTAACACACAGCATTGAGAGTGTGTTTTCACCTGAATATATGCCAATTCGTCACATCGTACGCCCTTCGTTCCGTCCACAGACGTTCCGTTCCATTCCCTTCCCTTCCACGCTTACATGACAGCCTTCCTTCTCCCGCAGCTTCCACTACCTCTCAATATTTCCCACACATTCTTCGGTCCGGAAATACTCGTAATAAGCTGACAAGAAGTGTTTCCTTTCTTTATTCCCCCGTCTCTTTCTTCCGCAGAATGTCTCTCTAGTTTCCTTTTCAATGTTTGAATAATGTGTGAGCAATGCCACGCTATCCCTAGCTTTTCCCACAAACCTCATTCTTTTCTTAGACTTTCCCTATTTTTTTGTTCTTTCTTCACTGTCGTTTACCACGAGTATGTTTAGGTCTATCATTAATTTATATATATATATATATATATATATATATAACTTAGACAGTAACACACAGCACGAGAACACATAAAAAGAACACTCACAATAATATCTTGATAATTTCGACGGACTCGAGCTCCGTCTTCTTCGGAAGATAAGATATGACTGAGGAAAAGGGTACGCGGTGCAGAGAGAGTATGGGACGAGGGAGAGGGGAAAAACAGGTAGTGGGGGAGGGTGAAGGAGGGGTATATGGAGGGGGAGAAAGCGGATCGGAGAACAGGTGGTGGGAGAGGGGTGAAGGAGGAGGTTATGGAGGGGGAAAGGGAGGCCAGAGGGGAGCGGAGATGGAATAAGGAGGATGCGGAAATAGTAACAAGCGACACAGACTACTAACAATTCATCCACAGATCCCACAACACCCATGACCAAGGCATCAACTCACCAAGTCATCATAAGGGCTTGTCAAGTCAAAACCCAGGCCACAAGTCAAAACCCAGAACAAGGATGACAAAATGTATGCGGATAAATAAATTGTCCCACCACCTCGCAAGAAACAAATCCACCTCCATTCACCCCAGCCCCACCCCCTCATTTAGTGAACGACATTGAGACCCGGATATTGATAGGCTTTACACAGCCATATAAATGCCAATTCCATTGTTTTTAATTTTATAGGGTTATCGGATGGGGGAAGGGATGCTAGCACGGAAACATTGTAACAGTGGTTGAAAGGGGTGTTGTGGTGGGAGGCATGTTTTGGGATGGGAAGACCCGCGGACGGGGAAGAGGGATTACATGAGGCGCGATGATTGTTCACCCTGAGGTTCAGGGGTGTAGAGCACTGGCCTATATAAAATGCCGGGCAGAGTTTGCAAGTCAGAAGATAGATTACATTCTGAGATGTGCATGAGGAGTGGGGGAATGGCGGGAGAGAGTTAAAAGGTGGGATGGAGAGGGGTGGAGTGGTGAAAATAGGACAAGTTTTGCATCTTGCTCGCAAGCACGGAGTGGGTGTGATTCTGGGGGTGGGAGGGGATTTGGAAAGAGGCTTGGTGGATTTGAGGAGATCTGATAGGTTGGCGAGCCATTTGAAGGTAACAGAAGGGCATTTAGGAAGAAGGTTGACGGAACGTTGTGATTTCTGAGGATGGGGGACAGGTCTTTGAGGATGAATTTAAGGGACTGGATGCCAGGGAAGTAGGTGGTGCATATTGAGAGAGGGTGGGAGTCTGTGGTTGAGGGAGGATTGGGGGTGTAGGATTGTTTTAGAATTTTTTTGTGAAGGAGAGAATCTGGGTATCCCCGTTGGAGGAGGGAATGGTGAAGGTTGTTGTGTCTCTCCCTTCTGACACCAAGATCATTATGGCCACAATTGACGTCACATCCCTATACACCTCCATTCCTCAAGAAGAAGGCCTTGCTTCCCTACGCCACTTCCTCTCCAAACGCCCTAGCCCTCAAACTCCAAGCACCGATTTTCTCATTGACCTTTCTAACATCATTCTCACCCCTAACTCTTTTTCTTTTAATGTCAATTTTTACCTCCAAATCAAGGGCTGTGCCATGGGAAGTAGATTCAGCCCGTCATACGCTAACCTCCACCTCGGTGTCCTGGAAGAGAAGTTCCTTTCCAGTTACCCTCTTAAACCCCTTCTGTGGCTCCGGTACACTGATGACATCTTTCTACTCTGGCCACACAGCATAGACTCCCTCAATTCCTTCATCTCCCAACTTAATGATTCGTCATCTCTTTCTTTCACTTCCAACATCTCATCATCACAGATCACAATTTATTCATCCGCATACATTTTGTCATCCTTGTCCTGGGTTTTGACTTATCGAGCCCTTATGTTGACTTGGTGAGTTGATGCCTTGGTCATGGGTGTTGTGGGATCTGTGGATGAATTGTTAGTAGTCTGTGTCGCTTGTTACTATTTCCGCATCCTCCTTATTCCATCTCCGCTCCCCTCTGGCCTCCCTTTCCCCCTCCATAACCTCCTCCTTCACCCCTCTCCCACCACCTGTTCTCCGATCCGATTTCTCCCCCTCCATATACCCCTCCTTCACCCTCCCCCACTACCTGTTTTTCCCCTCTCCCTCGTACCATACTCTCTCTGCACCGCGCACCCTTTTCCTCAGTCATATCTTATCTTCCGAAGAAGACGGAGCTCGAGTCCGTCGAAATTATCAAGATATTATTGTGAGTGTTCTTTTTATATGTTCTCGTGCTGTGTGTTACTGTCTAAGTTTTTTATTCAACACTTCCGTGTTACTTCGAAGAAATCATCTATATATATATATATATATATATATATATATATATACAGATGGATTTAGGATGGAGTTGATGACGGGGACGTTGAGTAGGGATGTTAAGACAAGACTCGTAAAAACTCTGATATGGAGCGTAGCTATGTACGGCGCGGAAACGTGGTCACTGAAGCAGGAGGATAGACGTAGATTGGAGGCTTTTGAAATGTGGGTGTGGAGAAGAATGGAGAAGGTGAAATGGACCGAAAGAAAAACAAATGAGGAAGTACTAGAGATGGTGGGGGAGGAGAGGGGTTTGTTGAGAGAAGTCCTATGGAGGCAGGAAAAATGGATGAAAGGCGTATTGAGCGGTAGTGGAATGTTGAAGAGGGTAATAGAGGGGAGAATGTTGGGCAAGCGAGGTAAGGGTAGGAACAGGATAGGGATGTTGGACGGGATGAAGGGAGGAAAGAAGTACACCGAGATGAAGAGGGACCTGATATAGATTAGTTTGCTAGGTGGGGAGTCACAAAATGTTTATTTGATAGTTGTGTCCATCCAAAAACCTACCTTAACCGGTAGATACCTAATAATAATAATAATTATATATATATATATATATAGTCACTTTCTTGGAAAAGCCACGAACGTGCACAATGAAATTCACTAAATAGTCATAGCAAACACAGAAACTAAAACATATAAAAGAGGGACTCACTAGTTCTCGAATATTCGGTGGTGCAACCACCTTTCTCAAGAGGAATTAGGAACAGAACTGTTCAGTTCAGTTCTGTTCCTAAATCCTCTTGAGAAAGGTGGTTGCACCACCAAAAAATTCGAGAACTAGTGAGTCCCTCTTTTATATGTTTTAGTTTCTGTGTTTGCTATGACTATTTAGTGAATTATATATATATATATATATATATATATATATATATATATATATATATATTTATAATTTCTAAGTGCAACTCTGTGCATAATGAATGTTTGTGCATGTATAAATTTTATGCCTAATATAATACAGGGTTCGTCCGGAAAATAAGGGTCTTGACAAATAAGTCTTTTTTGACAAAAGGGGAGTCGTCCACTACGAATTTGTACCTGAACGACAAACTGAAAATGCTGCATTTTACGTCCAAGTGCTCGACAGGCTTCGAAAACGAGTCGCCCGCGTCCGGCCAGCGATCAAAAACATCTGGCGGCTGCATCAAGGCAATGCGCCGTCTCACACCGCGCTTGTCGTGTCGGACTTTTTGGCCAAGCAAGGCGTGGCAACGCTGCCGCACCCGCCCTACACTTGCACCTTGGATTTCTTTCTGTTTCCGAAGATAAAGAGGAGTTTAAAAGGAACGCGATACGGGACTTTGGACGCCGTCAAAGAGGCCGTGACGACGTGTCTTCGAGAGGCTCCCGATGATGTCTTCCCGGGAGCGTTCCAGGAATGAGAACGCCGCTGGAACATGTGTATCGACTCAAAAGGGTCCTATTTTGAGGAATATTAGCTTAAGATATGTAACAGTGTAATAAATATTTTTTTCTGAGCTCAGTACATGTATTTTCCGGACGAACCCTGTATGTATACAAAGATGGGTTAAATAAAAGAATGGATCATTAGGTCTCAATTTACCCCAAATAAAGAAATCTATCTATCCATATTTTTCATCTCTCTCCATCACCGCGTCATGCCGTTGCTGCCCAAACACATGAGGAAAATACTATTAGAATACACAGTTAGTTATGAAGCACCGCGGCATCACTCCCGCTCGGCAGCGCCCCCAGGGAACGTACGCCATTTGCGCGTCCACTGAGGCACTCAATCCTCCTGACCTATGCGTCATTAGCCGAGGGAAAGACCTCTCCTAGCGCTGCAATGCCGAATGTGACCTGGAGTAAAATGACGACAGGAGGTGCCTGATGATTATTTGGAGTCGAAGACGGCTGAAAGGCTTCGGTGAAGGACACGTTTCATTGCAATGTACGGCAGAGGTATTTCAGTAAACAACGCAATCCCTTTGAAATGGGAATAAGTAAGTATGAATTCTATGACTCAATTCTATTACCTTAACTCTAATGGTGATTTCAATGCATGAGCTATTCGCTTTAGGCCATTAGGGTAAATTAATTTATAAATTAAAGCTTAAAATCATAAGTAAGAGCGCAATAAATTGAGTAAAAAATTTCCGTCGGAGCGGGAATATGGAGTTGTCCTAGTCGGTACCACTTCTGACACCGTACGAGTGAACTCGGGTGTACCTCAGGGAAGTGTGATCGGACCATTAGAGTCCTGCTAACGATTTGAACCGCGAATTGCAAAGTCAGATTAGCATGTTTGCGGGTGACAGCGTGATTTAATGGGAGATTTCCGGAGAAAAGGATCGATTACTAATAGCAAAGGATCTCCGTAGTAATTCAAAATGGGGCACGAATAGGGGATTGGAATTAAATCTTAAAAATTTTTCTCTAGTAAATTTCTGTAATAGGATTACAGGGTCGGTGTAAAATCTTGCTATGGATGATCTAAAAGTGGTTTATATGATGAAATACCAAGGTGTAACTGTCACTGACGCCTTATCATGGCACCCCCACATACGTAAAATCTGCGGGAAAGTATATAAAAAATTGGGATGTATTTGATGAATTGTTTTCAGGAGTGAACCTATATACAAAGAAAGTGGCTACCATGTTCCCGTAGTAGTAGTTTTAAGAGAGGCGATCGAAACCTGAGGTCATTGGTGCCATTTAGGGATGGACAGGAAAGGATGAAGGGTATAGAGAAACCCGGCGTCGCCATTAGCCTGCTCTTAACGAAAGGCGCCAAGGGGTCCGCCGGACGGAGGGCGTATTAACTCAAAGTGCTCCTCACGAAGCACCTCAATTAGGGATCGGGATACCACTGAAAAATATTCGCTGTCTCCAGGATTCGATCCCGTGCACTCTTGGTGTAAGGCCAGCACGTAAGCTGACACACCATCCCGATCCCCCTCATTCCCTCTGTTACCCTCATTTACTAGAATATGCATGTACAGTATGGGAT
The DNA here is from genome assembly GCA_037158775.1 of Hetaerina titia. Taxonomy (NCBI): domain Eukaryota; kingdom Metazoa; phylum Arthropoda; class Insecta; order Odonata; family Calopterygidae; genus Hetaerina; species Hetaerina titia. Next base: position 138,882,804 of record CM073768.1, read on the forward strand.
CCGACGGAAAAAGGTCTCATTCGGGAAATTAAGAAGGTACAACGCAGGGTGCCCGATCAGCTAAGGAATGTTACAACAAAACGAAAAGCTTCACACTGGACTTGGGTTGGAAATAATTTCAGCATGAACCTCTCGTGCACTGTAGCCGGCAAGCGACCGCTATGGGGTGTGGAGAGAGTGATTTAACACCAGGCATGCAACGAAAGCATTGCATTTTCTATTTAACTTGGATAAAAAAACACAAGCACAGTAATCAACCCTAAGGTCAGTTTGGTAGGTGATTGTAGAGTTCACCCAGTACTAAGATCAACGGTGTGTGAAAGTCACACAACACGGTAATAAAGGAAGCCAGTTCCTTTCCTTGTTGTTCCGACAGCTAAGGTCATTTGCGCCGTTAGGAATGGACAGGAAAGGATGTAAGATGGAGAGAAATCCAGCGTCGGCATTAGCCTACTTTTAACGAAAGGCGCCAAGGGGTCCACAGTTTTAACGTCCCTTCCGACGGACGGCGTACTCACTCAAAGTGCCCCCCACAAGGCACCTCAAGTAGGAATCGGGATACCGCTGAAAAGTATCTGACGTCTCTAAGATGCGAACCCTTGCTCTTTCGGTGGGAAGGCAGTTAGCCAACGCACCATCCCGATCCCCTAGCCTACACGATTTTCTAACTTCGAACGTGGAATAAAGACGGCACTCACAAAGAAGCGGTCTGGACACGGAACGGTGGATATGGGCGCGACTCCCGCAGTGGACTTCACAGACAGCCCTGGGGGAATGAGAGAAGGGGGGGTGGGTGAAGAAAGGGGGTGTGCGGAGGAAGCAGGGGGTGGATGAATAGGAAGTAGGTGAGTGAATGGGTGGGAGTTACCCGGGTACGAGCGCCCCCCCCCCCCGACGTTTAGAGCCCTCCGTGGGCACCCTTTGCGACAGTTCAACGTGAGCTTAAGAACTTCAGGAAAATGGAGACACAATCAACGTAAATTTTTGAAGAATTTTAGCCTCTGCGAGAAACCTGACAAAACATACGAGTACAAGTCATGCTTCGTAATCCTGCGGAACTATTACGGCGTCGGTTATAGTCCCGTTTACTTAAAAGCATGAGTAGTAGTAGTCGAACGAGACGGGTGACTTCCATTTCCCACGAAGGTGGAAATTTTCACTCCGAGGTGGGTTCGCGTACGACGGACCGAGGCCTTGAAGCTGTCCAGGCGCGGGCAAGGCCATGTGTTCAAGTTCTCCAATGATGTCCAGTCCTTCAAAACACATCCGATCAGATCGAAGGTTAAAAAAAAGCAAAGAAAGAGGGAAGCATTCAATATACTTCCAAAATAAAAAAATATCAAGCCACACAGATCAATTGTCCCTATCGAAGTGGGATTTGAGAAGGCAAACTCACTATGACCATCTGAGCTTGGAAAATGCGATAATTTGAGCCTGTGGATTTCATACGTTAATTTATCCTATTCAATGCGAAGTGGGTATTAGCACGGCTGTCTATAAACACGAAGAAGAGGGAGAAAGGGGGAGGGGAGGCAGTCGCGCGACGGAACGCGACGGTCCAACCATCTAATCCAGCCGACAATTGGAGGGAAGAGCCACGCAGTACTCACGGTGAAGGCGCGAGTCGAAACATCGGCAATCCAAAGGACTTTTGGCTGGGACTCACCTGAGGGAAAGAAGAAGGAAAACAATGAGATTAGAGCACAAATAAACCAAGACCACAAACCAAATGTGGCGGACGTTGGAGAGAAAGGAAAGAGAGAGTGGACAAACGTGGGCTGGATGCCCCGAGTTTAGAGAGGAGTACGAAAGGAGGGTGAGTTGTCATTGGTTTGGTCAAATAATGAGGGAGGGAGAGAGAGAGAAGGAGGATGGTTAGGAGTTGAATAACCCTCAAATACTACAGGTTACGTTCCGAAAGTAGTGCAATTATTTATTTAAAAGTAATTCATTGAAAAGATTTTCACAAACACTTAAAATTCCTCAAAGTACTGTCCTTGGGCTTCTACCTGTAGAATGGGGGTGAGGTGGAAATAGACCGAAACAGTTGAAGGGCAACTGAGGTGGAAGAGAAGCACCTTCACTGTTGTCGCGCGTACATTTTAAAATTACCTTGAAATGATTCAGTGACGATGAATTCGTTAGGATGACGTACTTGGAATATAACAAGCAATTAAAAAACAACCATGTGTTTTCCACACTTTTATTGATTTACATGAACGCGTTTCGCTGCACTGTAGTATATTATTGTTCAATACGCTTGGTAATAATGAATATACTACGGTGTAGCAAAACAAGTTTGGCCACATTCTGATACAAAGGTGAAAAACACAGTTATTTTCATAATGATGGCTATCGATAATTTCCACGAATTAACGCCTAATGCTACTGTTTAATCCTCCTAATTGTATGCAAGTGTTAATCGACCAGTCGCTCGCGCCAACTTGTGACAGCACTGCACAATTTTAGTCCTGAAGGACCCATTCAGAAACGGCATACGTAGTCCCATCACCCAATACGTTCACCCACTCTACTCCCGGGGTGACGCGGCGTATTGCATACATGTGTTATCCTCCACACCCACTTCCAATAAGCACCAATCTATGCCTAAACCCTTGCCTTAGCTGGCAAAGGCTCCGAAACATACTCATGATTCTTCACTAAACTTTTCTTTTTTTCATTATAATAGACGAGGTCTGTCCAATAAACACGCGAACTGGTGCAATCTAGCGGCTATGGCGCGGCGCACCCACGAGCGGTGCCAGTTGCCTTATACCCAATGAACCGTCTATGCTTCGTGGATCGTCAACCTGTGGGTATGGTGCCAGGCATGTTAGTTTCAGTGGTCCTTGTTTTTACTGTTTGTCGAAAATGGAAATTGACGAAATAACGGAGCAACGAATCAACATCAAATATTTGGTGAAGTGCGGTAAAAGTTATCAAGAAATTACTGAAATGTTGACAGCTGTTTACGGTTCTGAAGAAAACATTCGTTTTCATGTGGAATAAGCGTTTTAAAGATGGCCGACAAGATGATGCGAGGCCGGGACAACCTTCAACCACCTGTACTGACGACAACATTGATCGCGTCACTTGTCCATCGTCCGATCGTCGAAAAACTGTCCAAAAGATAGTTGATGAACTGAATTTAGGAATGTCAACCGACCATGACGGATGGATCCTTAATCATGGCAATGCACCTGCACACTCAGCATTGATTGTTCGCCAGTTTCTGGAAAAAAATTCAATCACCATCCTTGATCATCCTCCTTATTCGCCACATCTTGCCCTCTACGATATTATTCTATTCCCTAAGTGCAAAAATGTGATGTGGGGACATCACTGGGACGATGAGGACACAATGAAGCAAGAAACGACGAAAAAACTAAAAAGCCCAACTGCGGAGGACTTCTAAGGGTTAAAATAAAGTTTTTATGGCCTTTGTTAGCGTAATTATTGGGCAGATTACATACGTACGCTTCGCTTAGACTTCGACTCATCTGGGAGATCGCAACTGCTCGCCCCGTCCCCTCAAAGGAAGGAATGGACCGATAGGCATCGATAGGTATCGAACCTCCCTTGACGAGCGATTAATGTCGGTTCTGATTCAATTCCCTTCGTCTCCAGTCTCTCTCGCCCCGCCCTCTCCCTCCAGCTGCAAGGGTGCGAGGGAGGTTCGGGGCAGTTCGTCTCTGCAAAATGGAGACTAATGGACCGGAAATGGAGATATTGACGGGGCAGGGGATCGAGTTTCCCGAATACGAATATTTTCATATGCTTCTAATTTTACCTTTATGAGAAATATGTAGGTCTAAAGAGAACAAACACTCGCAAATGAATAAATTGATACTGCAGTCATTCGTGGAAAACATAACATTAGTAATAAATACATACAATGGTAATAATGATCGTCATGGCCGCCAGCTTGCACCAGTTCGCGTATTTATTGGGTAGATCTCGTATAATATAATGAAAAAACTAATGGTTTAGTGAAGACTCATGAGTATGTTTCGGAATCTTGCCAATTGAGGCAAGGACTTAGGCTTACATTGGTGCTTATGAGAAGTGAGTGTGGAGTGAACCACATGGAAATGACGAATGATAAACAAAAATGACATCTTAAATCCAACTGTTCTACACTTAAACCTCTCTAATTATAGTGGTATGATCTCCCCTACCATAGTAAGATGGCAGTATTAATACATTTTCAACATGACTGCTACAGAGACCTCATTCCAATTCACATGCAATATCTTCAATCTGTAATTTAACCTTCGTTCCGTGAGTGATTCCCAGCCTAGCTGCTCCAATATTTTGGATACGCTACTAAGTTTATCATAACAACGTTTTACAAATCTAGCTCCTCTACGCTGCACGCGATCCAATTTGGCAATTAAGCCGTGAGAATCGTGAGAATCCCATATAATACTAGCAGCATATTTTAAACCAAGGCTAACCGGCGTAAGATAACATTTCTCTTTGATGTTTTAATCACATTTACCCAGTGCCCTTCTACTTACTCCTAATATTGTTTTAGCTTGTCCACATATTCCCCGTAGGTGTTTCACCCAGGAGAGGTCGTGAGTGAGGGTTACGCCATAAGTATTTAATCGAGTCTACACATTCCCGATGCAGTAGGTTTCATGATTTCCAGTGCGGCGACAGCAGGGGTGTATCCCAGGGGAGCCGTCACATAAGCAATTATATGACGGACACGTGGTTTTCAAAATTCTTTGCAGAAAAAAGGTTAAAAATTATTTACTTTTCAAATGTAAAAAGCGGCTCCCTCTTTCCTTTAGAGGTGTTCTCTAGGCGCTCTGCTGCTGGGTGTAGCGCGGGACTTAAAAAGCGTGGCAGTCCCTGGGTCCACTAGCGAACAACCTTGACCGGTGGTCTGCTGCCGGTAATGACAACGCTGCGAATGACGTGAGGACGCGACACCGGCGGGACTCAAGACAATGAAGCACCACGCCGAGGACTCATCCTGGACTCGGATTATTATAAAATGACGGAAAGAGGAGAGTTGGCAACGGAAGTGTGTTGCCGGAAGAGAATAATGATGATAAAATGGAACAAAAAGATATATTCGATATATAGAGGGTTAACTTTGCGGAAATCCATTGTCAATAATGGAATAAATATAACAAAACGATGTATCTTCCAACCAAATGTTTTATTCGGTTCGACTAGTTTCAACGCATTGGCATCATGCTCAGGATGGCGCCGACCTGGGGATTGTTCGAGTTTTTTTACTTCAGGAATAAAAGGAGTTGGATGGCGGGAATTGTGGATTAGACTTATTGAAATGATACAAGTAAATGTGTAATCCCACATACACACTTTATTTGTGTGCGTGTGTTGGTGGAATTACAAATTTACTTGTTTCATTTCAATATGTTCTGTAAATTCCATAAAGTTACGCCGGATACAACAAATGGGTATGACTGTTCGGATACCTTTCAAGGAGTCACTCTTTGTTCGCAGAACAGTTGCCGAAGGAGGACATCCATTGGGAGGAACTTGGTGCACACGGTGACCGAACATGATGCACAACAACACCGAAGATGCAATTGCTAGTGCAGAGTGACTAAAAGGCTCACTTTGCGGCGGGATTCACTCGAAGAGATCCCTCCGTTAGGAACTGGATAACATTACGATGCGCTAATGGAAATGCATAAAAATCAAATTTCAGGGTGACCTGAAAAGCGATGCAGCCCGCGTAAATGACAGAGGATTCTTTTTGTTCTCAACACGTATGTTTTGGATACTTTACATATTTTATTACCCTGCAAGCCACCGCTGGAGTGTGTGGCAGGGGGTGAGTGTACACCAGACTAATTTTGCTCCGAATATGACCCCTACCGCGGTCGGACAATACTATTTTGATCCCTTTTCGTTCGTGTTAAAAAATGGTATCTTAAATCTATCTGTTCTACACTTAATATCTCTATATTTACTGTCATGATCTCCCCTACCATAGTACGATGGGTATAATAATACATTTTCAACATCACTACTAAAGAAACCTTCTTCCAATTTATGCAAGAGCTTCAATCAGTAATTTAACCTTCGCTCCATTGAGTTATTCCCAGTCTAGATGCTCTAATATTTTTAATACGCTACTCAGTTTATCATAACAACGTTTTACAAATCTAGCTCCTATACGCTGCACGCCATTAAATTCGAGATCAAATGATATAAAACGAGTAGTTTCCACAGAGTTCGCATTTAGGTAGACACAAATCCATGAAAATCAGACCACGAAATCCAGAAAAATAAATACCAGAGATGGAAATGACATCATCCAATCGCAGAGATACTTTAAGATCCCGATCAAGAGACAAGAGCCACTGATCTCAAAAATGAAATAAAGAGCAAATGATAATGTTTCTCAAATCTGCATTTGAGAGTTTTCGAGAATGGTCTTTAATGTTTACAACGGGAAGAGAACTCGTTGGGAGGGGGGGGCAGGCAGGGGACTGTAGAGGAAGGGAAGAGGGAAAGCAAAATGGCGTTTGAATGGGCAAGGGGGAGGGGGGTGAAATGACACCAAAGAAATGCATTACAGAATAGCATCTAAATGGTCGGAAAACGTCCACTCCACTTCGTCAATAATGTTTTTTAGCAAACATGCAGCGATTAAAATATCGATCATAAACTCTCTTTGCTCTAAGTGCTTTTTTTGTAATCATTTGCTCCAGTTCCGCTCTGAAAGTTGCAGTTTACTCCGGCAAAATCAACAAGACATCTCCTCTTGAACTTCGTCGTCGTGTACAGAGATTAAAAGGGAGTTATCACAAAAGATTTAGCAGCGATATAAACGAACATGATCGACATAAAAGGAGTCGTGAACGTTAAGCGGCAGTCCTAAAATGAAGAAGTCCATCCTTAGGTAAGATGACCTAAATATATAAACGATGGCGACAAAGTTTCTCTAAAAGATATCATCGCCAGTAAGGCCACCGCGACATCACTTTTATAATAAGTGCCAAAACACTAGGAGATGAATTGTAACAGCGAAAACTTTCAGCCACTCTAAACCAAATTTAAACATGCTCAAAATTGTAATAAATTCAGCATATGAATACCTTTTTGTTTTCGTCACGGTAGAAAGAACCACTGCATTTATAAATACTCGTGCTTAAACTAGACATACAAAATATTTCCATCACGTTGCTCTAAATAAGTGAATCCCAATTGCTCAATTTAAGCAAAATAATGTCATCTAAACTTATAAAAAAAACACTCTTAAAATTATTTGTTTCGATAATTTATTTTTATGTAAAAAGCATATTCTCGCCTAAGTTCCTTTCATTGTGTATTAAGTCTTTTGCATAAATGTGATATGAAAACCACACATCTATTGGATTCTAAATAAAAGCATTTGATTAGTCATTGTTTTGAATTTAATTATTTAAATATTCCTCATTTGGTTATTTTGTTTTGTGATTTTGATTATTATTTTAAAGCTATCGCTTGGGGAGCCTTGAGTATAGGTTTATGGATCCAAAACAGTGGCTCGAAAATGTTTGGGAAACACTAAATGGCAATGCCAAATGCGTAGAACCGTATTTCGAAGAAGTCTCATAGTGTTTCGAAGCGCACGATTACTGCGGGGAGACAATCGGCCGGATCGGAGGGGGAAGTGGTTTTTGACGTTCAGCAGCGATCATCTGAGAGACAGATAGATATTTTAGTACCCTACAAGCCATCGCTAGGGTGTGTGGCAGGGGGTTGAACTAATTTTTAACGAATATTACCCTACCGCGGTCGAACAATATTATTCTGATCCCTTACCGTTCGTGGAAAACATGGTATCTTAAATATATGTGGTCTACACTTGATCCCTCTATCTCCCTCTAATTTTATTGACGCATTAATAACGGGAGAGAGAAAAAATTATTTGATGAACATCGGAAATGAGCTTAAAAAAAACAGTTTTTGAGCGGTGACGGAAGAGCAGTTGCATTATTTTTTTCATTAAAGGATGTTTACGCGGAAGTAGGGGTGAAAATTGGAGGGTGGAAAGGGAATGAAAGTAGAGAAACGGGATTGAGGAGAAATGCCCTAATTAATGCTGGCGCATCGATGACAGAGCCAGCAGAGAATACGCCACATACGGCGGTGGCGAATGGAATATTGAGAGCAACCAATTATCGCGATAAAAGCTTTCTAGATCGGCATAAAGGTGAAATAAGCGGGAATCCTTCGGGCGTGGGCAGTATGGAGGGCCAAACGAGTCAAAACGCCATAAGTGGAGAATCCACGTGATTATAAAAAAAGCAACCTTTATGGTACGCTTCTGCGGCCATTAGTCTTAATGAGGGAAATAATATCTAAATTTGCAATTTTTAAAACGGATATATTCAATTAGCGATAAATGGATGGTGTATAATGCAGTGTCTAGAACGAGAGGTAACGAGTAAGCAGACGGTTATACGCATGGATTGTATAAAAATATCGGGAAAAGTTTCAGAAAAATAGATTTATTTAAGATATTTTATGAATTTATTTATATTTTATTATATATTTTATACGAATAAGAATAATATTCTGCTGGTCCCAAGTCGGAACTGTAAGAGGGTTGGGGAATCGTCACGATGACGTCGCGATCTTTCGCATCACCAAATTTTCAGTGATAATGGCGTGAGCACTGTCATCTTAGAAATGCCAAAAATACGATCATGCGAACACAAAAACGACGGTCTGAATTCAGTACTTCACGCACACGTCAGGAAAACATTGCTACCGATAATTTTTATGATAACCTTGCATAGATATATGCACTCATGAACTTGAGGGGTCTGTCAAACGATAACTCTTGGCTTGATCCTTCGATTTGAGAGCTGTGACGATTTTTTGCTTCATTGATCTCGAAAGGTGGGTGCACACAAGAAGGAATGTGCCTTCAAAAATTGATAAAAACCCCGCGGGGTAAGATGGAGAGACAGCAATGATGACCGGAGCGACAATTAAAGAGTAATTTACAGTTAGAAGGAGGAGGAGAGGCAACGAGGTGTGACCACAGCACAGAATATGAAACTGAGAAAAAGGAATGTGAATGTAGAGTAGGTGAATGATAGAATTCTCTTGATAGAGTAAAAGATGAACAGGCCAATCTGGTAGGTGTTCAGATGTATGCGAAGATTAAGACGATGGATGAAAAAGAAAGAAATGGAAGAACCTAGAATAGGGAATTGGGATAGAAAGGTAGGGAAAATAATTAAATAAACTTAAGGGATAAAGTTATAGGGCAAAGGTGGAGGGACCTGTGCGGAAAGCATTAAGATACACGAAAAAGTACTAGACCCGTACATGAACGAGCGATGTATAAGTAGGTATGAGAATTGTCAGAATCTGGCAAGGGACAATTTATAATTACCAAAAGAGATAAAGCATAGAAGTTAATAAAAGAGCAAGAAGGGATTCAGGGATGATGGGATGAAAACATAAAAGAACTGCATCGTAAAGATAATAAGTCGGCCTGTTAAGAAACAGAAAGGGGACCCGAAGCCGAAGTTACGGGAGAATAGTCTAGGCCCAGGAATATTAAGTAGCAAGATAGAAATGGCGCTAAAGGGGATGACGTCGAACAAGACAGTAGGAGTGGGTACGTAATATCCCCGCAGAATAATTAAAGAGGCCATTGTAAAATGGGAGGAAGGGATTATTTAAAATTATATGCAGTATTTATGAGGTAGAAATATGCCCAGAGGATTTACTTGGGCAAATATGAATCCCGATCCCGAAAAAGTGTGAAGCAACCGCAGGCGAAGGGACCGTACGACTATGCGTGTAATTTCACATGCAGCAAAGACAGTGACGCTAATATTCGTCAGTATAAGGTTACAAAATTGTGCAAATACTTCCCTAGGCGAATATCAGTTTGGCTCCGGGGAAGGGAGGGGAAATAGTGACTCCATTGCAGCGATAAGAAGATGCGAAGAGAGGAACAAGAGGATACTAAACCATATCTAGCACGGATTTAGGAATAACATATCTTATGAAACATAATTGGGTCTTTTTATTCACGATATACTTATATCGGTAGAAAACAACACACAAGTTGATACAGAATAAATTGTTACGCATACTGAAATGCTATGGTATTAATTAAAAACAATAAATTGGATTAGAGACTTCTCGTCTAATCGTAAATCAATTGTAGTCAACGATGTGTTGTGCTCAACGGATATAGATGTAACTTCGAGAGTCCCCCAGGGAAGTGTAATAGGGCCTCTCCTGTTCTTAATATACATTAGTGACTTAAGCTCACACGTTAGCATCAATCTCATATTATTTGCTGACTACACGGCAGAATACAGGGAAATAAGGGCCCCATCAGAACCCGATCTGTATGCTTCCAAGTTTCTCCTTCCATCTTCCGTCTCTCTGACTATGGGGGGAGGGGAGGCAAGCCTCCTCTGCCTGCCTGCTGCGGTGTATCACATTCCCTACCTGTGTCCTTGGGGGCGGACGCTATAATTTACATGTCCATGTGATAGTACAGTTTCCCCTTCTTGCTTGTCAATTCTAATTCCCACGTCACTGGATAGATTTTCACTAAATTAGTGTGTGCATGTGTATGTTGGTTGCTGGTATATGTATTTGCATGCGTGAACGTTAAAAAGGTTTTCGCATGATAATATACGCCTCTGTGGTTGTAAGGTTGCATAAATATGTTGGTCTTGCATATGGTTTCATTCTCTTCTACATATGGTGACCTGACACCACACGCCCTTGCGGTGGGTTTTATGTAGATATAGATAAGCATTAGTAGGATGTCTTTGTGTTCTTCGCCGATTTCGAGAAGGCGTTCGATCGTATCTGTAGACTGAGTCCAAAGTGAATGGAGATATTGCGGAATGTGAGAGTGGACAGGGGGGAAAGGGTGGACTTATGCGAAACTTTAACATAACGTGAATTAGAGAGCCAGGGAGTGAGATAGGGCCCTTAAAAGGTATAACATACAGTAGTGATAGTTATTAATGGAAGGCGACCGACAGCTACGGTAATTTGCGCCATTAGGGATGGATGGAAAAGGATCAAGGGTGAAGAAAAACCCGGCGTCGGGATTACCCTACTCTTGTCGAAAGGCGCCAAGGGGTTCGCAGTTTAGCGTCCCATCCGACAGTCGTCGTACTCACTCAAAGTGCTCACCACTATGCATCTCAAGTAGGGAATCGGGATACCACTGAAAAATATTTGTTCTCTCCAGGATTTAAACGTGGGCCCTCTCCGTGGGAACCCTCTACGTTAGCCACCGCACCATCCCGATCCCCTATAACATACACATATTTTCGGATAAATTGTGAAGGTCAGCATGCGATGACTGTTTTAGGGTCTCTATTATCCAGCCCTTCATCCACCCACACAAGTGAGTATGAGTACACCCCCTATTGAAATACGCACACCTAGATATGGCGACAATATGGACCCCCAGGGAATTCGATCGCCCGGAACGGAACATCGTACTACAGTGATCGATTGATCGATTCATCCACACTTGCGACCCTCCACACTCTCCGAGCGACAACTTCCATTATACGCAGTCCTGGGTTTGGATCGCTAAATGTAACATTATTTTGAACACATTTCATTATCCACTGTGCTGACTAATGTTTGACTGCCATGATTTTTTCAAATATTTTCTACCTTTTCCGTCAAAAAATCAGCGTATGAAATATTTTTAAAATTCTAATTCCGTCCATCAATACATTTTATGGATGTCCGCGTTCATACCCGTATGTACACATTCACGTTATTTTTAAATCTCCCAAATCCAATTCGGATTAGCAATTTACGTAAAATCCGCAGTGCCGTTTTGTTCAATGGAAATGAGAAATTGCAAACGAGGTGTCTTCTTTATATCAAGTTATATTCGTTGCCTATCTTAAGAAAAAATTAATTCAGGTTAATGAGATTGAAAAACAGAAAAAACAGAGTGAAAGACGTAAACCAATAAACAGAGAATCGAATGAAAAGCAAATTCTTTATTTTTTCTATGGAGCTGATTGCAGAGAACGTTGAGCGGAATCGAGCAGCAAAATTTCATATTCCTCCGAAAAACTTTGATTCGAGATACAAAAAAAGGAGACACCTGGCGGTATAATTTACAAAAAGAGGGAGGACCCGGAGGGGGGAGGGGGTTGGCTGCGAGACGGAGCCGCTAATTTTGTCCGGAGCTGGGTCCGGAGAGTAAAGATTTTCCTGGCCACGGCTCCGATATAATTTATTTTTATTCTTCGATTCGAGAGACTCCTCCTTTAAGCTTAGTAATTGGGTCACCGCTGGAACTGAGAGCAGCGCCTAGTACTTTAGAAGCCGAGCTCATTATCATAAAGTGGTTCCAGGATATTAACATTAATAAGACTGATTAAACCTCTGATGCATTCAAAATAAATTCAAGAAGGAAAAAATATTTAGAGATATCTAAAGGAGCTGTTCAATGCCGGTATACAATTCCGCACTCGATTAAACACTTCAGGCAGTTTAATCCTCTATTCAGAAAAATTTAGGGTGGGCGTACGTGGAGGTGGAGGGTATGTGGGTGCCGAAACCCATGAAGACATTTTTCAAATTTATTACCTCATTACTCTTCCAGCTTCTTTCAACCAACGATTTCCTCTTGTGCCTTCTTTCGCGATCACTCCTCCTTTCTTCGACGATGTCTCCTCCATAATGCGCTTGTTCCTTTTAAGTCCTCGCCGAAATTGATTATATTATATTGATCAGCCATGCCATCACCAAATTCACCACTCATAAAACGCCCAATGCGGCGGTGAGAAGAATTAAAACGTCGCTTATCCAATATACCTTCCTCCTTGGCACTAAAAGAGAACTTATAATACCGAACATGAACAGTAACCAACTGTTGTCATCCTTTTTCATAATAATATGAATGCCTTCAAGTGCCTGAAAGACGTGCAGGGAGATATTCGGAATATTATACGTGTAGGAGAACTTCATCAGGGTAACAGCACAAAACATCTCACTCCCCTCGACAAACGGTATTATCGTGGAAGACTCGTATTTTGTGAAAAAAATAAGGAAGATGAGGAAAATAAGTCAGTGGGGCCGGATCATACGTACACCAATTGACATTCTAAAACTGGGCGACACCGCAAAAACTTTCTACCTGAGTCATCTATTCAAAGTAACATGATATAATGATGCCTTGCCAAACGATTGGAAAAAAGCAAACGTTACACCATATTTCAAGAAAGGGGATAAAATAATAGCCAAGAATTATAGACCGGTATTTACATCAGTTGTCTGCAAAATAATTGAAAAAAAGGATCGCTGACTGTATTCGGGAATGGTGGACAAGAGATACAGGATGGCTATTAAAACACCAACATGTGTTTAGAACGGGATATCCTGGTGAAGTGCAGCTTTTGGGATTAAGCCCATATATCAGGGAATCAATTCTATATATCTAGATAGAAGCGAGATCTATCCAACAGATACGCGAACTGAGGCCATTAAAAATTCATTTTGCAAAATTTAGTCTGCATCGATTTTGTCTCCTTCAAAGTACTCTCCATTCGTTGCTATGCACTTAATACATCTTCTTTTCCACTGTTTAAAGCACCCTCAGCAGTTAGGCTCTTTAGTTTTCTCATCGTTTCTTGCTTTATTGTGTCCACATCTTCCCAGTAATGTCCCCTCATCACATTTTTTCATTTTAGGAAAGGGAAAAAGTCGCAGAAAGCGAGATCTGGCGAATAAGGAGGATGATCAAGGATTGTGATGAGTGTTTTGCCAGAAACTGGTGAATAATCAATGCTGTGAATGTGCAGTGGATTGTCATGGTGAGGGATTCATCCATCATGTTTGGTTAAAATAGTGTGCATTGTTGATTTTCCCAAATTCAGTTCATCAGCTATCACTCGAACACTATTTCGACTCTTCGGAGAGCATTTATTGCACACACCACGCAGATGAAAGAAAGGATGTTGATGTGGTAATCGTTGATTTTTCGGCAGCTTCCGACCGAGTGACTCACGATAGATTATTGTTAAAGTGGGAGTCATCACGATTGCATTTTAGGGTAAAGCCATGAATAAAAAATGTTCTTACAGGTAGATTCAAAAAGTAAAAGTAATGGATGCATTTTCAAATGAGCCAATAGAAAATTGAGACAAAACAACCAGATAGAAGGAATTCATTGGTTCATGGGACCATAACCATTTGCAAGAGACTTTTTTAAAGGAAGATGAGAGCGAAATGCGAGAAGATAATGGGGCATTTTGAGAAGCGAATATGGCTCACAAAGGCAGCGGTGGGATGTCCTAAGAAATTCCAGTCAAGGAATTCATAATGTGCATTATAATGGCGCTCGGAAGCTATTCTAAATTGATTTTTGTGCGGAATAATCGAAGACAGATGCGCAGAGGTCGAAGATCTCTTCAGTGAAGTATGATCACAACACCGAAGATGACGCAAGCCCAGGAGAATCCTAAGAGACCCTTGGGTCTGATTTTAATGCATCGAATACACGTTCCAACTAGAGGTATCAGCTGATGTGGAGAAGGAATAATGATCATTAGAAACGAAAAAGATTTCAAATCCAAGAATAAGGATAGAAAAAGGGAAGAAAGGTACTAGGAGAAAATGCACTCCTCATGCCTCTCCATTCCAACATTCCACTGCCTGCCTCTCGCATTGGCCTTCCTCCTTAATTCTTCCCTCCACGTTTCCTCCATTATGATCTTCAGGAATCAATTTCCCTCTTCCAGCGCTCAAACAATCTCTACTTTTTTCTACCGCCTCATTCTTCACACGCTCTAGGAAGTACTTTTTCATTGGCAGCTCTTGTCTTACCATTTTGCTTTCACAATCCCAAAGGAGCACTCCACATTTTAACGGCATCCGACATTGTTCCATCCGATACTCCTGCCGCATTAGTGCCGCAGTCGTAGGGAAGTGAACTCCATGCACAAGGGTTTAAAAAGGTCTTTATACTTGCCGTTTCCGTTAGCACTTGCTCCCTCTGATAGAGAGGCATTAGTATAAAAACTTCGAACAAGTTAAACGAATGATGATTAATGTTATTATGTGTAATCTAGTCACTTCAAAACCAATGACTGCAACAGAAAAGAGTAGTCCGAAGGAAAAGGAACATAAAAAGTTGGGGAGGAGTTGGACTAATGTTTTTTTCGGATTTATTCCAAGAATTGTATGAGATAGAAAAACTTTAAAGGACACAATGTTTTTTTTATACCTCTATTATTCTTAATTTTATCACTTCATACACTTTTCACGTTCCCTATTCGTATCCCTCACTCCAAATATTGGATGGCCCTAACGACGTACGTAAGGTTAAGATGTGTCCGGTGACGATCACGACCGTCAGAACGGCGAATGCTTCTCCTCAGTCCGAAATCTTTAGTTCACCGCTTTGCGTTTCCAAGTTTTATGTATGGAGTTTAATTTAAAAGAAGAATTTATTTTTTATAGAAATTTAAAGAATTACTGAAACCACCAAGAAACATTAGGTGGGCATTATATCTTCCGAAGGCATTATTATTTTCAAACTCCTTGATTAAGGTAATGACAGAGAACCGAGGTTTTAGGTAAGCAAAAATGCGACATTTGCTCAAAAAAATGACGGGAATTTCGTAATTTCTCATAGTGCACCATGAGTTATTGCCACATAGCCAAACGATCAATAAAGAGTACTACTTACAAGTTCAACACCGTTTGCGTGAATCATTACGAGAAAAACGCACGTAATTGTGACTAAACAATTCATGGTTTTATACAACACCACGATAATGCACCTGCTAATATCACACTGCTCACCACTTGTTCGTGAAACTTTAGCCAAAACAGATGGCCTTGCCGCCCTCCTTATTCTCCCGATCTTGCGTCTTACGATTTTTATTCTTTCCCCAACTTAAGAGACACCTGAAGGGTAATCATCACACCACGGACGATGAAGTGAAGGCAAAAGTTCGATAACAGCACGCTGTTTAACTCGCGTTGACATAACACTAGAACACGTCTCCATACTTCCGCTTCTCAAAATACACTGGATGAATGGAACGACCTCAAACCTGCGCATGCGTGTTCTGTGGGTAATGTTACTTCCACATGCCACCGTGAGTACTTCTGAAGGTCATTTTGTTCGTGGTCTACAAGCATGTGTGCATTAGTTTTCAGCCTACCCTCGTCTATCAAAGATTCAGTTCTAGATGTGTTTCGACGCTTGGAAAAAGCGCTGGCGTACGTGCATGCTTTAATATCTAATGGGAACTACTTCGAAGGGAATAACGTTGATACAGAGGAATAAATTAAGTCCTTCCAAACAACTCAAATTCCCGTTATTTACTGAACACTCCTCATACATTACATTTTTCTAAGGGCGTTTCTGGATCAGTATGTGATTAACGGGGAGGACTCCGCTGAGGAATAAGTCTCGATTTCAACCCCATTCATCACCAAGCCGAAAACACCCTTTTGATACTCGAGTAACCCTATCGTGTCCAGAAATCCATCGAGTGGCATTCGATGCCAAGGTCAATTCCTGCTCCTACGCAGTCCCTGCCCGTCTGGACGGGTCGGAGGGGAATGAAGGTTTGCTGACCGCATTCGAATTAGACCAAGACTTCATTGCGACGGCGTGAAGTCTGTAGAAGAGCCCCAGGATTCAAATGCGACGTCCATCCGCCAGAATCGCGCACGCTCCCGGATGACGAAACGGTCGACTGAGAAGTGCGCCGAGAAGTCCTCTGCGGGGAGATTCCATAAGAACGCCGACGCTTTGAGGAGGCGACCCCCCCGGGGGGGGGGGAGTCCACTCACAGCGTCGCAGGGACAGTCGAGAGGGGGGAGGGAAGAAAGGGGGCGAGTGGAGAAGAGGCGACGATCGAGAGACGCCTAGGGGTCACAAATTTCAACGTTTAGTCCGATCTCGACGGTTGATGGAGGGTGAGTGGCCTGCGTCCCAATATGATCTTAGGAAAGGTGAACTGCGATGGCGATGGGCGAATGAAGATTGATACCCTGATTGAACAACCCTGGGGTGCGAGGCGATTTCAGGGCCGGCTGACACATGGGAGATTAGGGGAGACACGATCGGTGGATTGGACCAAAGGAGGGGGGAGAATAACTGAAGGCTCGCTCGTGTGTCGAGCAGGGGTCCCACTTCCTCTGCCGGGGCCGCGATAAACAACTCGAGGGGTGGAGGGGAGAGCGGGAGAGAGGGAGGATACCGATTTATTCACGCTTTCGAGAAAAAATGGAAGGCATTCTGGGAAGCGAGCCACATTGCATTCTAGAAATTTTTTAGCTGGAAAACAAATGGTGGATTGCTAAGGGGGAAAAACACATTCGTTGCATAGATCACCGAGTAACGTTCATAAAACCCATTAAAGTAGTTGAAAATTAAATAAACGAGAGGAATGCATTCAGCGAACACTCATTTCATGACATTCTAGGCTTGCAGCCCTTACAGAGACAATTACAGATTCAGGGCGATAGGTATGCAAGGATAATCGCCTTGAAGAAAGTACGCATTGATGTTTTCAGAAAAATAAGAAGGCTAAATTAGTCATTAAAATTGAAGGACATCAGTGGATGATTATTTCAATTATTTATGAAGCCTTTTAACTGAAGGTGGGGCATGAATGGGAAACTAATTACAAGAAAAATGGTTTCAGGTAAAAACGCTTTCAAAATGAAGGTGTTGGATAAGCGGCAACGAGGACCTTGAAATACTATATTCATAAGGTAAGCAGTTTTAGTGGCAATTAGTGAATTAAAGCTTAGTAAGGCCCTATTTATACTATCTGATTTTTATATTTGGCAATACCAGGCAGAATGTGAAGTACGAGGGCTATCAAGAAAATAACTTACGTTTTCGCCTAGCGTGGTGGTGACTAGATCTAGTGCCACCATCTTGGTGTCTAAACACCCCTACACTCAGTACGCATCCTGATGTTGTAGTGTGCAGACTATAGTTCTACTCTGCTCCCTCTGCGAACTGTTAAAATGTGCTCTGCAATAGAAAACCCTGCGAGATGTTAAGTGCGGTCTGTGATTAGGTTTTTGCTGTTAAAAAAATACTACAAACCAATTGAAATTAATAGGCAACTTTGTAATGTGTAGAGATACGGAATAATGAGTGAAGGCATTTTGAGGCACTGGTGCATTCAAATTCAAAATGGCCACAGCTCCGATGTTCACGTCGAGGACTGCTCACAGTGGTCGGCCTAGTCTTGTTATACGTGGCAAATGACTTAACAGACAGAATTGAAAATCTTGTTTATCGTTATGATAAATGCCTCAATTTGAATGGTGACTATGTATAAAAATATTTGAAGAATGTACCTTTAGAACTAATACAAAAAACTTTGCTTTGTCGCTAGGTTTATGTTTTATTTCAAAACGTAAGTTACTTTCTGTACATCGCTCGTATTTGTTTCCAGTGCCTACTTGGAATAGCAATTGTGAATGATCATTTATATCGACATAATACCCCACAAAAAACCGCAGGGGCGTGTGGCCCCTGTGTTAGGTCACCAGCCGACAGGTGCGTGTGTTAGGTCACCAGCCATGCATGCACAATTCCAATAATGACACCTCTACACAATTATCAAGTTTTACCATTCATTCAGACAAAGCTAATCACACGAAAAAGATACTTACAAGCAAGAATATTCAATAAAAGGATTTATATTTAAACCATACGGGAAATATTTTATAAAAATGCTTAAAATTTATGCAAGACAACGGCAAAATATGTACAATACTAACGATAATTATCTTCGCGCCTAAGGTCAAATCTATTATGATCTCTAATGGCACGAGGAAAAAACGACATTTTAAATCAATCTACCTCCCTCTTTATCTATTTTCCTATCTATCTCCCTGTTTTTAGGCACGAGATGTAATCTACCATAATAATTTGGGACCTGTAATATGTCATTAACGCCATCAGATAAGTGCCCTTCCTCAAATGTACGAAGTAAATTTAACCTGTATTCCAACCTACTGTAAACTAGCAGCTCCCATCCTAATTCTTCGCATAGTGTCGTGACACTGCTAACATTGTTCGTATTAACTTGCCACAAATCTAGCTGCCCTACTTTACACTCGATCTAGTTCCAAAACTAAGCCTACCAAAAAATGTTATTCGAAGAAAATTAAATTATATATTATTATATTAGGTATTTACGAAAATTTTAATTATTTAAAAGTTTTAAAAGTCTAAAGATACATTATTACATTTTCTATCACATTTAAAATTGGACTTTTTCATTTGAAGAGCGATACCTTGGTGCTCTCAAGTCAGGGACTCCACGAACACCGTAAGTATCTTGTCACACGACTAGGACTATCCCGTCTATCGTCTCCCGTTTCCATAATCTGCTCCGCCAGCAATATCCAATATCGGCTTCATAACATTAACTTTTTCCATATTTTTTAACACACACCATTGAGGGTGCCCAGTATATTAGTCAACAACTTATTGTTTAGCTATAGTTCAAAATACTCATTTTTTTATCCTAAACTGAACAATTCTAAGCCACCACCGATTCACTAAGCAACGAGAAAACAAGGCGTCTCATCCACGACTGATGGAGAATCACGGGCGATTAATTATTCCCTGAATTATAACACGACATAATCTTTAAGAGTAATTTTCCTTCCAAGCGTATGTAATTGCAACGCATGGGACGCTAAATGGTTCAAATTATATCTATTTTATGATATATTTAAATAATAATTATTACCTACGCATAAAATATTAATTTAAATATCTGCGTCACATGAATGTATGTTAAAATTATTGATGCGATGCAGAAATTTTCTCTTTCGAGTTCTCTCTCGTGTCGATGAAAAAAGTATTCAGTGTCATCATATGAGATCCTTTGGCATCGGACAAATATTTTGGACGTGACAGTGAACGGTGACCAGCTATTTTTATTATAATTTCCGATCGCGGGAGTGAGATACAAACTGGAAGCTGACAGGCATACAGGACAATAAAATTGGTCAGACATTTTACTCCACAACTGTTGTTTACCAACAAAAAAACTTTTCATATCATAGTTATCCAAACGGTTTTTTTATTTCCGATTCATGAAATAAGTCTGGGATAGAAAATCACCGAAAACCTTCACAGTCATCAATCGTACCCATTTCGTAAGAGTGAACAGGGTGGATTTTCCGCCAGCTATTATGTAAAATCGAATGCTATCCCACCCGAAATACTATTGATAATACATTAGAGCGATAACGCGAGATTGAAATAAAACACCGAAGTAAAAAATTCATTTTTTTAACATGTTAGCGTGGAAATATATACCGGAGTTATATTTTTAAAAAACACACTGAGAGGCGTGAGGTGTCAGAATTTAGCTGCAACGAGACGTCAAAAAGTGGAGAAAAATGAAACAAAGGCAGATGGAGAGGCCACGGCCAGAGAGGCCGGACGAGTGAGAGAGCCAAGCAGGGAAACAAAAAAACTCCGACAAAAATCCATTTGTGATTGCAAATGAATGAGGGCAACCATTAAAATGCAATCACTTTACAGGATAATGCTCTACTCCTAAGCATGTACCATAGTGTACAGGGTTAGTCAAGCCAACCCTCTAAACCGATAATTGGTACAATACTTTCCTTCAATAACATACGAGTATTTTGTACATCACCATGATCCGATTCCTTAGTAAGTATGAGAGTATGAAAATATAGAATAAAAAATTGAGAAAACAATTTTCTGACACATTCCAAGAAACTGCGCGAAATGCATTTGCGAATTTAATTTTTAACGGAGTGAAGAATGATCTGGTACTTTCCCAGTGAATAATTTTTTCCAAGATTATTCGGATCTCCCACCGGGTCCACGTTCGTACGTTTGCCGACATTTCGATGGCCGAGTCGCCGTTTCGATGGCCGATTTGCCGACGTTTCGATGGCCGAGTCGTCCATCGAAGCGTCGGCAAACCTACGAACGTGGACCCGGTGGGAGACCCGAATAATCTTGGAAAACGTTTTAACGGAGTCGTCCGCGAAAGGTGCATCACAATGACATAATGTCAGACAGCAAAAATCATTATCATTGACCGGGATTCGAATCCCCTTTTTCATCTTGACCTTCTTGTTCCTTTAAAACCCCAAAAATTTCCGAATATAAAAGAACGTCTCGGTAGAACTGACCACAAGCCCTCGCGCGGACATTGAGGGATCTGGGTTTGAATCTCAGTCAAGGCGAATGATATTTTATATTTATAAAATTTTCTCGAACATACATCTTCTTTTAACTTCTTTTTAAATAAGCTGATGTTGATTCATTTAAAAAAATTAAACTGATTGCATGAACATCTTTGCACTTATCATTCAATCAATCTCTCTTCGTGAGAATAATTACAACAAATACTCGGAAACGCATACATATTGCGCATTACGCTGCATTAGGGTGTGCATCTTAGATACAGACCCGGATTAGACCAATATTCGCCGTGAATTCTAGCATAATATATGAATCAAGGCCTACATACACATTTAAATACCTCATTTATATTTACGCACACATGCTCATATAATACGTACAAACTCCTAAAAAGTAAATTGTTACCTACTGCAAGATAAAATCACTAATTACTCTATTGGTAGGCAATATAACACTCCCTAATGCCATTTGATACAGCCAGAATGCCCTTATGAGGTGGCTTTCAAGATATTTGTACGATTGATGCAGATTGGTGTCATCAAATTCTCAACTGATAAATTAATTTCGGTGAGAATCGGTATTTATTAAACTAAAATTAAAACTGTTTACCAAGAATATCCATTGGAGTTTCAAAAACAATTATTTAAACAGCTTCATGTACCTAGTTTTTAACGAACTCATAAAATTATCAGTTCACAGAATCTCTTATTACTAGGTCTCTGCTTAATAGTAGAATAAATTGGCTCTAGTCATGGAATTTTGGTACACTTCTCGATGATCAATTGATAAACCCGTTCCATGCAACGGAAAATACTATCAAAGAGATAACACTCCATATAGTAATGTAGAAGGGTTAGGTGGAAGAAAGGACTATGAAGTCTCAAATCTCACCCAAATAAAAGTCGTTGAATAAATATATATTAGGCAAATCAATAACAATTCGCAAAAGAGCTAAGGTACTTGGTAATCCTTCCAGGAACTTGAAAATATAAGTCGGCCGTCCGATACATTTTGACTTGATAAAAGTAATAAAAATCGTATGTAGTATTAACTGCAATTCCTGGAATAAAATCTTTTATAGTTGACTGGTGACCTTATCTCCGCATGTGTGGCATGAAAAGCGAAAGGGTGAGGTCAAAGGGTGGATTTAATATCGATCTCCCCCGGTGGTTCCGCCTTCTCGTATTTACGTGTATTTTCCACAGCGGCATCTCCCCAATGCTACAGTGGCCAACTACTCTATCTGATGCATCAGGCGCTGGCGCCCGACGAACGAACGATTATTGCCACCCCCGAGGGAGGAAAAAATGACGGTGATCGCTTCAGCGGGTGGAATAATTATTATTTGGGACTGACGATTAAAAAAAAGGAATTTCGGTCGATATAACCCTGAAGCGAGAAGAGATGGGTGTAAATGAATTGACGTCGGCAACACTCACGGAGAACCAGGAAGGGGTGTTCATTTAAAGTGAATTTTATTTTTCGTGGGTTTTTGTATTTTTAGAATACATAAATTTGGACGAGCAGCCGCATCGGAAGGGCTTAAATACCTTAGGGAGGGATCAATCATTTTTTGAAAAGTTAATACACAAAGTAAGACTACCAAAATATCCCTGGGAGCTGATAATTTTATGTATTTTATCGCTCGCTGTCTAAACTACGACACAAATTAAAAAGAGAGCCAAAACTATTTTACTCAAGGCGCCATTTTTTTACTTTCACGGAGACAAACTCAATGGCAGACGGATTTTAAATGAGGAAATAAGAAAAGGCATTCCTTCATATTTTAAATTATTTTCAGAGAAGATGAATCGTCCTTAAGGACTAAGGTTAACATATTTTTTTGAAGGATTACTTTCATGAAATTAGCGTGAAAAGTGCAGTCATCAAATCTTCCCATTGGCTAAAGTTGAATGCATATATGCATTGGTGTAACTTTTACAATATGTCCGGGGTCATTAGGATCGAAGGTAGGACCTGTCATTAGGGCATGATGACAGATATACTTCATTAGGGGGTTGTGCATTTCCTCTTTTCATGCAAAATTTGAATGTACTGACATCGGAAATGATATATTTGAAAAAATAATCGCAAATTCGAGAGGGCTTCTGCCAGGCATACGATTTAAACTGTTTTTTACTAAGCATTTAAAATTAATTGTAAAACGTATTACTTTGAACTGATCGTGGCTCGTATACTGTATAAAATTATGGATTTTAAATGTTATTAGAAATGTTTACCAGATTTATTTGTGCATAGTGGTTATGTTTGTATATTATATGTGAGTTCTATTGAACCTTTCTCTCTGTGAACGGTTTTTCCTATCCAGTACTTGGTGTTCAATCATCGTGTTATTTGTAGCCACCGAGTGTATAACCTATATGAAACATTATGATAAATAAATAAAAATTAATAAAATTCTTTTTTCATGCACTAAAGGGACATAAAAAATACGAGAGAACTTAAAAAATTAAAAATTGCGTCGAGTCGAGATATTTATTTTTGCAAAAAGTTACGAAATAATGACGCAATATACACGAAAGGTCCAACTTTAGGTTGACCACCACTGTGAATCAGAAGTGGACAGCATATTGAGTGCACCTAAGTGTGGAGCGCGTTTCGCTAGTGTTTGATACAAAGACATTTGGATAGCCTTTCCAAAATAATTGCATAAGTAACGAAAAATAAAACTATTCTGTACAGACATAATTACTAACCCTTCGCATACTGCTGCAAATAAATTACTTACAACATTTGCACATTCATTCAAAACCATTAGTATCAAACGTCTCACTGGAATGAATGAATGTAACTGAGAAGGTTTAATAAAACCTTAAATGATTCAGAAAACTATGGCGTATAGAAATTCGGCGGCAGGTATGAAATCCAACCAAGGTCCAAAGTAAGAAAGGACTAAAAGAAGTTTGCAAGTGGGTGAAAAAGGTGTCCAGTACTACTTGAGAAACAATTGAAAGTCTCAAAGAGTATTTTTGCGGCGACATCATCATTCATATTTTTTTTAATTAGATAAATTACAATTTTAGTGTTTGTGATAAATGATTCAGTTTCTGGAAATCTCCTCTTTTTCAACGCACTTGTACGTGGGCGTCACTTTCACCAACTGACCCGCGTAAACGAATGTAATTTGGAAACTGTAAAACGACGATCAAAAAAAGTCACTATTATAAAATGGCTTTGCTACTAGCGTATAGCGTTCCCTTTATTGGCTCACGTAGTCGCGTCCCACCCCCCTTGAGAGAGAATAAGACATCTTGCAAGGCGTCTCATTGTTCTGCGCCCGAGTGTGGAGTGGGCGCGGCGCAGTGAGAGTGATGCAGTTGGGGGACTGCGCATCGGGGAGGAAGTGACGTCATGGGAGAAGTGGGGGGGGAGAGGGATGAAGAAGTGTCGATCCGGTTACCCAGCTGGGTGCCACTTCAGCTCTTGAGATGATCTGCATCTCGAGCATGCTCGTGTTGTTTGGACCTCCACTAGTCATAAAGCAAGACGAAGAGATTCAACACCGCTTCGCAAAATTGGTCCACTCAACAGAAAAAATCCTTCGTGACAAAGAAAGCCATCTCAGGGTCTCCAAAATTCGCTCCCCAACGCCACCAAGTCTACGAAATTGTCGATATGATATTTTGAAAGATGACGATCCCTGGCACGACATTTGACACGACAAAACTGATCGCATTGGTTTTGACTGCCCATGGGATAGATAGATAGATGGAGGTCTTTATTTGGACGACATTGATACCAAATGGCCCCTTCTTCCATTTAAACCATTCCGCAGGGAGGTCAATACCTTACGTACTTGGATTTCAGGGAATCATTTTCCCTTAAGTTTCCTTTAAAAGCTCGGCTCTTCCTAAACTTCTCAGGCAGGCCAACTCAGCAATCGCCGATTCGCCAGAATCTAAAATTCGGCATGGGCCACTCCACTTTATAATTTTACATTCATCTGTGTGATTGACGGGTCACTGGCATAGGAGGGATCCTTGGAAATTCTGACTGGGTGTGTGAATGCGATTCACGAGAGTGACTGGTATACCTAAACACACCCTAGGGATCGAGTGGTTGTAAGTTTGTTTTTTATTTTTTCAAATTTTATTTTATTATTAAATTACCTTTTTTGTGTGATTGAGGTATACGTGGGTCACTGTTTTCCAAACACACCCAAGTTACCTAGTGTGTACTCCCTATCCTTCCCCTTACTTGTAACTTTGTTTGAATCCCTCCCCTCTTTACAACCTAGTGCCAATCAAGTTTACGGCCTCGGCTATCTCGCTTCCATTACTTCACGACCGTAGGTACGTTCATTTTACATTTACAAAGAATAAGTGGTTATAAAACGGATAAAAAACATAAGTAACAATCTGGAAGTAAAAAAAACATTCACATCGCATTTCAGCATTCACGTATTATTTCCCAGAATACACGAAGCTTTGGTGTACATTGCTGATAAGCATAGGTGTCACGAAAGTGAGAAAAAATATTGAAATAAACGGGTGTTCTGATTTATCCATCATTGTGATCATGAATCAATCGCTCTGATTTACAATAACTTGCACGTTTTGACGTTTGAATTAACCGTTTCATGCTTCTCTGCTGTATTTGTGCGATTAAACTGAGATATTTAAGTCGTCAAAGACCACATCAACCGCTTTATTTGAATTTGGAACTTCGTCGTGAACATATGTATCTACGTAAACCATTAGGAAACTCAAGCTACGAAAAATATCAGAATAGGAGCTGTGTGCTCTACATATATATATACGATAAAAATATAGACTTTAATCTGGAAAAAGGAGAGAGTTTTCACATAGCTTAATCAAAAATCACTTTAATGAGCCCTGTCGAACTTCTCAACTCATCTTTTGAAAACTGATGCCCTTGCGGAATTGATATAAGCTGCCTTTGCATTCAGTGGCAATCCGGATTTAATTATGATTATCCCGATATCCATCATTTTTCCAAATGCCAATAGTTCCCATTCGTTGGCATCTCCAGGCACTGACGTCGGGTCCGAAAGGGATTTATCGTAATAATATTTCCCTGGAAGCGATGGGTGATATTGCGCCGTATTTATCACCCAAATGCCCCGTCGGCCACAGGGCGTGTCTTTCCATCCCAGAGATGAAAAATCTCATTTGGTAATCACGTGACCCTGCCGATAAATCACTTCCGTTTCAATTCATAATGTCATTGGAGAAGAAGGAAAAACGCACCCACTGGTTTCTTCCTTCTCTAATGAAATATTTTAATTTGTTTTTTCTCCTCTTGTGTACAGATTATAGTAAAACTAATTCACGTGACCTCATTTGCTGAAAATTATCCATTCATCGAGCTATTTAACAATTGCAAGGTTCCTGATGTATTATGTAAAGTTGTAGTCAATAATATTTATCATGTAACTTTCCAAATAATATCTTGATGTTATTAAGTCTACTATTATTATTATTAAGTCTAGTATATTATTAACTGTAGTCTGCAGATGGAGATGGAATTAGGCTTTTAACAAACCCCGGCTATACAGGTCCACATCACCAAGTCCCGTCCAAAACTACACCGAATAACCTTAAAGCAAACATCACATTAATCTATTCTTCAAGTCAGTATCATTTTTTTTCAACGAACAATAAGGAACTAGAATGACATTGCCTTACCGTCGTAGAATCATATTCGGGCCAAAGTTAGTCTGATGTGTATTTTCCTCCTGAAACAGACCCTAGCGGTGGCTTGCAGGGCACTTAAATATCTATCCATCTATTATTTTGCTTCCTCCATTTCTTCTAGCGTGCCTCGCCACTTTCCCTCCCTCCGCCTCGCCCTCCCCAAAGTTTCCCCTCTATGTACGAGTATTATCACCGTATCCAACATCCATCCCATTTCGTCGTCACTCAGTACGCATGCGTTGCATCCATTTTTCCTGCTGTTTCGAATCTCTACCAGAAGCTCTTTTTCCACCCCTACCATGCCCATGAACTGCGTCTTTCTTCCTTTTCGTCTATTTATTCTTGTAGTCCTTCATCGCATCCCAATGATTCATCCAACCCACTAATGACGCAAGAAGCAGACAAGAGCGTGGTAAAAATATTGGAAATTCGAATGCGGAGGTTCAAATGCGTGTCTCTTATTTGCAGGATGAGACAAGAGGGGGCAGGCACCGCCACAATTTCCCAGATTTGCATCGCGAATTGGAATTTAAGAACATCTCTCGAACTTTCGCAGAGCTAAGTTAAGTAGGAATTGTTGAATTGGCCAAAGGCAAGTGTCGATTAGTGGGCACGGAATGTACATAGTTATTTTAGTACCCTGCAGGCCAATGTGCAAAGGGTTTGTGGCAGGGGGTTAATACACACCAGACTAATTTATTACTAGTTTATAATACACACCAGACAATGTTATCCCGATCCTTATCGTTCGTGGAAAAAATTAAATCTTAAATCTATCTGTTCCACACTTTATCTCTCTAATTTTATTGACATGATCTCTCCTACCGTATTACGGTGAGCGTAATAATATATTTTCAACATCACTGCTAAAGAGACATACAGGTACTTCCAATGTATGCAAGAGATTTAATCTGTAATTTAACTTACAGGCATAGGCATACTCTGTTCCACGTAGGAAAGCTTTTTTATTCCATTCTAAGTTTGCTCCCTTAATGTGAAATGTTTGGTTGCACCTCATTTCCCTTCCTTAGTGCGCATATTTTGCGATTTATAGTGAATAAGCTCGAGCGATATTGTTTTTTTGGAAAACACAAAATACAAGATGGAGTCTCTCTAATCAGTTCTGGAAGGTTGCTGGAGTTCACTGTTGCCTGGAGGCACGATATTTGCATACAATGAATTCACTCATACGCTTGCACATAGTCGAAATTTTTTAGCGCATTCATCAGTGATGAGCGTTCATGCGCATCAAGTGTTTGCGCGGGCATCGACAAATGTAAAGTCACGGATATGACAGTAAAAGCAATTTTACGAAAAGTGAAGAATCAGGCGTGATATTGTGGAATCGAGACATAATGAAAACTTCGTTGCAATTTTCCACAGTTAAAACTTTATTGCCGACTATGGTTTCGATACACTGTACCATCTTCAGGTCATTACCTGAAGATGATACAGTGTATCGAAACCATGGTCGGCAATAAAGTTTTAACTGTGGAAAATTGCAACGAAGTTTTCATTAAAAAGCAATTTTGATTGGGTGACGCAGGCACGGCCGAACTTTGACCTCACCGCCCGTCTCCATTAACTGTGCCGTCATTCTGACCATTTGGCAGAAAGAAGGCGACCGCTCCTCCCGATTAAAGTGGGGGACCCGTCCGCCGCCGCAGAAGGTTAGTTTCTGATCGGTGAGAGGGCAGGGATCACATGGAAACAAGCATTAAGTCGTGTAGAATTCACGCATTGATGGGACATTAAAAGTCAGGGTCAGTTCCTTGCTTTGCGACTCGAAACGGTGGTGCATGTCTAAGTTTCTACTACAGTAATACAACTAGAGATGGAGTTAGCTCAAATTCAGTAGAAGTTACTTCAGGTGTGCCCCAGGAAGGAGTTATTGGACCTCTTTTATTCCTACTTTACGTTAACGACATTAACTCCGTAGTCACGGGTAAGATTCGTGTATTTGCCGGCAATGCAGTGGTTTACCGCGATATCCGTGATCCTGAGGACACACACACACTTTATCAGATGACCTTAATGCTATACAACGCTGGTGCGACACTTGGCAATTAGAATTAAATTTAAAAAAGATAGTACGGATGAAATTTTGGGAAAAGAGCAATTCCCTCCCGAACGCCTACTGCATCGGGAACACCGAAATGAAATGTGTAGACCTCATTAAATACTTAAGCGTTACCCTCACTCGCGACCTATCCAGGGTGAAACATATTAGGGTAATATGTGGAGAAGCCAACTAAAATTTAGAATTTATTTGAAGAGTACTGGAAAAGTGTGATGAAAACGTTAAAGAGAAAAGTCATCTTTCGCTGGTTAGGCCTCATTTAGACTATGCTTCTAGTATATGGGATCCTCACGAAGTTGGATTGATTGCCGAATAGGATCGCGTGCAGCGTAGAGTAACTGGATTTGTAAAACGTTGCTATAATAAACTTAGTAGCGTAATTAAGATATTAGAGCAGCTAGACTGGGAATCACTCACGGAGCAAACTGTGACTGGCATGAAAGAGCTTCCCGACGAGGAACAGGATATACCTATGCCTATAGGAGAAATTACAGAAAAATCTCTTGCATACATTGGAAGGATGCTTCTATAGCAGGGATGTTAAAAATGTATTATTACCCCCATCGTAATACGGTAGGAGAGATCATGTCAATAAAATTAGAGAGAGATCAAGTGTACAAGAAATAGACTTAAGATGTCATTTTTTCCAGGAACAATAGGGGATCAGAATAACATTCTCCGATCTCAGTAGGGGTAAAAATATTCGGGTCAAAATTAGTCTGTTGTGTAGTCAACCCCTGCCATACAGCCTAAAGGTGGCCATGCAGGGTACTAAAATACTAATCACTAAGGTGTTCGGGGCGGTGGCGAGGCGGGCGTTCCGCGGAAAGGGCGTGATTCCACCCACTAGCGCTGAATTGCGGGAACCTCGCCGACACGTCCAGGTCACGTAGGACACGGACTTTCCCATGCCGCTGCCTCGCCATTTTGGCCTTAACACTAGTATGTGTTTCGAAACGAGCGAAAGAGTGCGAGATGAGGCAATGCCCCCCGAGGGAGAATATTAATATTCTATTCACGAAGAAGGCAGGGACACAAACAAGGCAGGGACTGTTGGTTAGGACAATCGGATTAAATCTGCCTTGGCTCATAAAAAGAAAACGAATACATTAAAATAAGTAGCGCCCTTTCGGAATTTTGGGCTATCGCGACGACGGAAATTAAACGAGAATAGACTAATTATGAGTCGGTGGTTGGTCAAGAGATAGACAACCAACCATTTGGCGACTAGAAGGTGTTTTTATTACGTGAGGCCCTCTCTTAGAATGTTTAAATGTTATGGGTTAGCTTTGCGTAGACTATTACTATTGACTGATAAAATTACAGTATACATCGAAACACCCTTTAAAATATAATGCTTTCCCGCAGAAAGCGTGACACAAGACTTAAGACACGGAAAAAGTACACATCCTTCGCTCAAAACACAAATGTTTCATTAAGTATGCGTAAAAGTAGAAAGTTTTGGGTTAAATAAATAGATTATACAGTTTGGGAGGAATGAGAGTAACCAGTTTAAAGAGTTTACAAGTAGAAAGGATGATTGATGAAAAAAGACCCCTTTGAGGAGTTGTTTAGGGCTACGAAAGTTTGACAGAAGCGAGCTCTTTTAAGCTATTTAGATTATAACATGATGGAATATAACAACTTCAAAACACTCGGAAAATGCGTCCTGAAAATGAAGCACTCAAGGGATGTTATGCGACAAAAATGGCGAAACTTCGTCGTATTCGCTTTTATTGAATCTACTCTCGTACACTTCCACATATATTTCACGGGAGTCAAACTTTAAAATCCATGGTAAGCCCACCAACTCCCGAATTTTCACGCAAGGGTTCTTCCGCCAGGGCGCTAGAATAAACTTTGACCGTTAATCTAAAGAGGCAAGGGCACCCGGGAAAAAGCGTCCCTAAATTTATGGAAAATCTTTGAGACGTTAGGTTTTCTTCGATACGAAATATGATTTTAATTTCGTTTTCGCGATTGCCATCAAAGCGAATATCATTTTCATTCTACAGCATTACACATTTCTGTCGTGGAAAATTAATTGAACTGGTTTTCCTTTCCCTTTCTCAATGATGTTTTTGATTAGACAGTGTACCTTGGAAAAAAATTCCCGATCGTTTCCCGTCTGAAGGAGAGTCTTTGAGGCAATTAGACGATGAGCGCAGGATAAACGCGGGTTTAGAGAAAGATGGAGAAAGAAACTTGAACGGCTAAGAAGACGGACGACGAAGATTTAGACGCGGCAAGAGAAGTTGAAGAGGAGGAGGAACTCTGGAGAGCAATTAGAAGGATGTATTGAGAAGGCAGGGAAGGAAAAGGAGGTAGGTGGAGAATTGGGTTTTTGGACGACAGGGAGAAGTAGAAAGTAGATAGACAGAAGTACACGTAATGTAAGAGGAACAATAGAAAGTCCATTGTTATTTGGTACTTAATTATTATTACAAGACTTAATTGTAGTACAGGATCTACATTACATACCAGACCTACTTATTGTAATGGATTTACATAACATACATAAGACCTACTTGTATGTTACTAGGTAGTGGATAGATTACTTACGAACTGAGTGAAAATCAAAATGATATCAGTAACAATGAAATAAGATTAAAGCTGCTTCTTCTTTAAACTTAACTTTTCAACAAAATATTTCACATTAATGGAGCAGATATAGACTGGCATGAAAAAGCTTCCCGACGTGGAAAAGAGTATGCCTAGGCCTATAGGTGACATTACAGTTTAAATCTGTTGCATACATTGGAAGGATGCCTCTATAGCAGTGATGTTAAAAATGTATAATTACCCCCATCGTAATACGGTAGGAGAGATCATGTCAATAAAATAGAGAGAGATCATGCGTAGAATACTTAAGATGTCATTTTTTCCAGGAACAACAGGGGATCATGATAACATATTGTCAAACCGCATAATAACATATTGTCGGGTCGAAATTAGTCTGGTGTGTATTTACCCCCTGCCACATACCCTTACCGCGGCTTGTACTAAAATAAAAACAATCACCAGAAATAACAAAACAGGGCAAAGCAGCTGATTCCTTCAATATAAATGGTAAAATCCTACCAAACTATATTGCCTCTTATTAAATGTTACATGGTTATTTATTGTAAAGGTACGGTTTTAAAATCGCACGTTTTGAGATAAAATCATTATTTAACTGTAGGAAATAATGCTATCGTTAGAATATAAATTATCTGAATGTTTTGACGGTCACTCTTCAATTGAGAGCTACCACAAATTTTATTCCAGCAGCAATGGCCTCCAGACCAACTACGGAGTCCCCCGGTCCATCTCCAGAATGCAAAATCCGCGCATTTCAGATAACTAACGATGCTAGATCACCTCTTAGAAACATAAATAAATTTACGTCTCCTCTTCTTCAAATCTTAAATAGAGTATAGGGCAACCGACGCTTCACTATAAATACTTTTCATTAAAGAATAATTTGCTTACTCAACCCGTCGTATTCTCTTGTAGGAAATTGCATCCAAGAAAATGCTTCCACTTAAGCAATTTTTTGCAATGCTCACGTAGCGTTTTGAAGTATGTACGAAAAACAAGTGAATAGCAAGCAGCACTTGGTTTCTATGGCGTGCTCATTGGGTCCAAGGCAATTTGCAAAAGCATTGGGTCTTGAAATCGTTTCCATCACGGGGAAGCGATTGAATTTGTCTGTGCTTTTACGTATGCGTCGATCATTGCAAATCATATGCTCGGAAAATTATACCGCTAACATATTAATAGTAAGTTGAATAAGCTACGCGTAAAGATGTCAAACGTTCCCTTTTTTCCAAACCATCTTTTTATGAGCGTCCGTAAGGGCTTTTTCATGTTGACCGGAGTTTTTTTTTCGGCGAAAACTTTATGCACATGCGTGTGTCAGCGTATGCACAAGAACATGCAAGCATACAAAATTACAAAGAGTACACTTTTTTTGTATTAACTTCCACAATTGTGCACCGTATCAACGCTCTACTTGTGTCCTGCACGTAACCCACAGCACCATAAACTGCACGAATCTCTCCAAATGTTGTTTCCCCTAAGTTTGCCAAAAAAAGATGTGGCAAATGTGCGTAGGGAAGGTAGATTGGCTAAAGGAGTAAAACTTTTCCTGCCAAAAAAATAGAATATATATATATATATATATATATATATATTTCACTCCATCCGTCTCTTTCCCCGAAGATACTCATTTATTTGAGTGCACGGTGAGGACGGAGAAGGCGAATCATTCGAGAAGGGGAAAGCTATCGGCTGTCCGCCGCCTGGGACCCTAGCCAGGATTCGGAGAAGCAATTCAGAAGAATAGTATAAGCCAAAAAAAGGAAACAAGAAAGAGAAGCGGTGATCGTAAAAAATAAATGAATAAATATCATAAAATGAGAAGAAAGAATAAACAAGAGATCGGAAGGGAAAACAGAGCCAGACATAACTCAAACATAAAAAGAGACAAGTATTTATCTTAAAAATTACGATCTAAAAATGCGAAATGTTACAAGGACAAGCGACAAAGAGAGTCAAATGAAATGTTCTGATTTTGAAAACCTCAAGGACACACACGCTTGGAAACTGCAAATAAAATGGTAGCACTCAAGTAAGAATCAAGGGCGTAAGGATTACGAGAAACCTAAAAGTAAAATCAGCGCCAACATTATTCTTTGAAAACTTAAGATTAAGAATTTTTCATAATTAACATGGAAGTCTATCTGAAAAATGTACATGCATTAAGCAATTTTAATTAAGAATCCGTAAAACAGATAATCCGCCTTCATATCGGAAGAAGAGAGAGCATTCTGGGTAGATGCAAGACCACTCCATTAATTTTAGTTTAGGTGTATTCGGCACCCTGCGAGCCACCACTAGGATGTGTGGCATAGGGCGATAGCACCCCAAACTACCCTTCATCCAAAACATCTTGAACTCCTAGCTTGGTCGGGCAAACGTTATTTTATTTATTCTGATCCCTTATCCGTCGTGGGCAAAATGGCAGCTTAAACCTATGTGCTCTACACTTGATCTCTGTAATTATATTCAAATGACCTCTCCTACTGTAGTACGATGGTGGTAATAATGCATTTTCAATATCACTGCTAAAGAGACCTCCGTCAAATATTGCAAGAGCTTCAATCTGTAATTTAACCTTGGCTCCATTGAGTGATTCCCTGCTTTGGTCCTCTAATATTTTGGATACGCTATTAAGTTTATCCAAATAACGTTTTACATATCTAGCTCATCTACGCTGCACGCTGTCCAATTCGGCAAATAATCCAACCTGGTGAGGATGCCCTATACAAGCAGCATATTCTAAATGAGGCCTCACCAATGACAGATAACTTTCCTCTTTGACCTATTCATTACATTTACCAAGTGCTCTTCTAATGAATCCTAATTTTTCGTTAGCTTGTCCACCTATTCCTCGTATGTGTTTCGCGCAGGAGAAGTCGTGAGTGAGGATAAGGCCTAAGCATTTAATCGAGTCTACACATTTCATTTAGGTGTTCCCGATGTAATAGGCGTTCGGGAGAGAATTGCTCCTATTCTGAAAATCCATCACTGACTGACTGATTTTCAATCATTCGTATGGACAGCCCCAGTTAAACCTAAACGGAGTGACTTTCAGTACTTTTGGGAATATTGACAGATGTGAAATACACCGGCAGCCTCCACCCTGAATGTGCAAAGATCACTCGCCATATGGACAATATTACCAAAACCCAGACTAATCTGATTAAGGAATATGTTTTTCATGGAGCATAAAACATAAGTACTTTTCAAAACCCCTCCTTAAATGCTACTAAATACCTTTCAAAGAAATATCAATACGATAAATCATTCTTCAACTCCACATATTCACTCACCGCATTTCATCCGACATGCACATTCTCTTGCGCTAACACCTTACTTAAACAATACGAGGTCTATCCAATAAATACGCGAACTGGTGCAAGCAGGCGGCCATAACGAGAACTATAACTCCACCCTAATCCGATAAGCACTAGCAGCGCTAGTTGCCTGAGACCCAATGAGCAGTCCGTGCTTGGCGGATCGTCGAGCTGTGCGTATGGTGCCAGTTATGTTAGTTTCTGCTGTCCTTGTTTTTACTGTTAATCGAAAATAGAAATTAGCGAAATCACGGAGCAAGAATCAACATCAAGTTTTTTGGTGAAGTGCGGAAAAATTATCAAGAAATTACTGGAATGCTGACAGCTGTTTACGGTGATAATGCTCTGAGGAAAACATCCATTTTCAAGTGGATCAAGCGCTTTACATATGGCCGACAAGACGCCACGGATGATGCAAGGTCGGGACCAATACCTCGCTTACAAAATACATATGCTCCCCCCTCTTTGCCACAGCCTTCACAGAATCGAGTGCCACTAAATCACTCCTGCTAACCTAATTTAACTTTCCCATCTCCAAATTTTTCTCCTATCTCCTCTCTCCTAGAGAGTGCACGCATTCATCCATTGTTTCCCTTTTTTCCATTTCTTTTCCTCCAACTTCTTGCCTGGACCACCAGGTTTCAGAGCTGTTCAAAATTGTTTTCCGTATCAAAGTTTTCGATAGTCTTTTGCTTACAAATGAGTGGAAATCTGCGGGAAGGCCAGGCTGGAATTGCGGCGGGCGTCGCAGAAACGTGCCGACCGCCCGACCATCCTCCCTCCCCCCTTCGAAGCACCAACATGCACCCCCTCGTAGTTCACCAACGAACACTCCCCCCTCGTAGTTCACCACACTTACCGCAACCCATGGATTCCCGCGGGAAGGGAAAGCTGTCGATGCCGACGTTGCAGGGGGCGATACTCACCTGGAAAGAGAGAGCGAGAATTACCAAAAAGGAAAATTGAAATGGACGATTAATAAGGCTAAAATAAAAGAGCATTCAGCAGTTTCAGCAATCGAAAGAGGGATGCCGTGCATCATCGCACACTCTTTGACTCTCCCGCACACAAAACACTTCCGAGACGCTCGCGTTTGCATATAGTACATACAGATGTGTACAGACAAAATGTGGTGGTGAACACGTACGAGGTCTGTAAATTAAGTAATGAGACTGGTAACGTGGCGTTCGATCTGGCAACACTGGAGTCGATGGGCTGCGCTGGGGGAAGAGTTGAATTTGAATCACACCACCTCGTACGATATGACACACATGCACTGCTGGGAACAGTGGAAATATTCCGAGAGTTGGTGGATCATGTTAACTCATGTAGGCGTTTATTTTATCTCTTGGGAGTATTCCTATAACGTCTTAGTCACGGATTAGTTTATGGCAACGGAGGGGTTGAATCGATCTTGTTCGATGGGGTGATGTGATGGTGGAATTTCCCCTTCTTACGTTTCAGTTCTACGTGGCCTGTCTCGTTTTGCTGGAGGCCTTTCGTATAAACGGTTTTGGTTAATTTTTATTCCACTTTTTCGTATAATAAATGACCAATTTCTTATGTAAATCAACCCTTCGTTTGAATTGAGTCTTCCCCAGCATGTACCCAAATTTGCACGTTGACAGATTTTACTAAATATCTTTCCATTTTCCATTCCTCTTCCATATCCTCCCTTATCACCCACCCTTCCAGCCTGGTACTTTTATCCCCTGCCACGCACCATTTTGGTGGATCGCGGGGCATTTATACCAATGCCGATCTTTGTGGATATAGTATTCTAAGTTATGTAGGAATGGTTTGAATACTTTTAGTTAACTTCGTAAGAATATGTTTATATATATATATATATATATATATATATATATATATATATATATATATATATTAGGTAATCTACCGGTTAAGGTAGGTTTTTGGATGGACACAACTATCAAATAAAAATTTTGTGACTCCCCACCTAGCAAGCTAATCTATATCAGGTCCCTCTTAGTGCCCATCATTATATTCTTGGGAATCATAATTGAGGTGGTTTCCCGTTGCCTTCCTCAATAGTGTTTTTAACGTGACACCATCACTTAATGGCCGCCCCACTGGGGTCAGACGCCATTGCAGCCGCCTCACTGAGGAACAGACGCTGCGTGGAATACCTTTCGTCTGGCTCCTAACCTTCGACCTATCTGGCATGGGTGACCCTTCCAGGAGTAATTATTATTACTCCCGCCAGCACAGCTCTAGGGGTCATCGGAACACACAAGCCCTTCCACCACGACAAGGTTGTAGTCCATGGGAGGGATATACATATATATATATATATATATATATATATATATATATATATATATATATGCGGGTCGCGGTGGTCTAGCGGGTAGAGCGTTGGACTGCTGACCGGAGGGTCCCAGGTTCGATTCCCGGGCAAGGCACTTTGGGCACCTGCAGCTCCACCCAAGCTAGTTGATTTTTCGGGTACCAGGTCTTCCTGGGAAACCATAACCGGCACAGGGAAAGGAACTGGCCCCCCTACCCTGATGTGTGAATATTCACACGCCGTCGGGCTTGGTACATGGGTGAGCTCTGCCATCACCTACTAAACCGACCTTCGGGTTGATTACTGTGTTTATGGTTTATATATATATATATATATCCCGTCCCCGTCCCGTCCCGCATCATCTATATATATATATATATATATATATATATATATATATATATATATATATATATATATATATAGATGATGCGGAAGTACTCACGAGAGCAATATAACTTTTGGACGGCACAATAGAACACAGAATAAAACAGATAACACGTAAAAGGACACTCACACTGTAGATGATTTAAGCTTTCGGCCTACTCCGAGGCCTTCTTCAGGTTAGGCCGAAAGCTTAAATCATCTACAGTGTGAGTGTCCTTTTACGTGTTACCTGTTCTATTCTGTGTTCTATTGTGCCGTCCAAAAGTTATATACTATATATATATATATATATATATATATATATATATATATATATTCTTACAAATTATTAGGATATTATTAGAGGAGATAGGTAGGGAATCGCTCACGGGGCGAAGGTTCAATGAAATATTAATTATATCTATATTAATTGAATATCTCGCGTAAATTGGAGGGAAGGCTCTTTTGTGCGACGATGCTGCAAATGTACTTTTAGCATCATCATATTACGGAATAGGATATCATGTAAATAAAATTAGAGAGATTAAGTGCAGAATTACTAGAATTAAAATGTCATTTTCCTCACAAATGATAGGGGATCACAATAACGTTGTCGGACCGCGCAAGATGGGAAATTTATTTTGGTCAGGGGCAGTCTGCTGTGTAATCACCTCCTGCCACACACCCTAGCCATGCCTTGCACGGCTATAAAAAATATCTACGTCATGTCGTTGCTTGGAAAACGACCAATTTTTCTACTTCCGCTAAATTCCACCATGTTTGTATTTTTTATGGTCCACACGCGAATATGAGCCATCAGATTTACACTCTGGAGATGAGGGACGGCAAATTTTTTCCAAAAAATGATGGTTGACTATGAGCCAAGATTAATTGCCAATCGAAGAAAGAGTGTTCACTAAGTGAATGAATATATAACAAATGCGGTACCCTTGGCCTGATTTCTACAAAGCATATGCACAACTCACCAAATTCCTTAAATTTTAACGGAATTCCATTCTCTTAACTTCAAAAAGACTTAGTTTCCGGAATAACAACCGGAAAACCAAAGACAAACTTGGGAAACGAAACTTGGCCTCAACTCCGTCACTAATGAATTCTTTACGTGAGTCGTTTTCAAAGCACTCTTGCACTCTAGTGGTCGAATTAAAGCAATACAGTATGTTGCATATCTAAGATGGCATCATAATAATAATCATTAAACATGTTTTTCAAATAAATATTCAAAAAGTGCATGTTTTATAACTAACATTCAACATTTTTAACATGAATCAATATAAGTTCGCACTGGATTGTATCGGTAATGAATATCACTATCTTCCGAATAACTAAGTTTCGTTTGCTAAGATAAGTTACACCACACGCCGTCGATTTGATCGTATTTCATTATAATGCAACCATTTCAGAGAGTAAAAATCATTCGCCTTGACCGGGAATCGAACCCGGATCCCTCGATATCCGATTCAGAGTGTAAGAGGACGTCTCGGTAGCTTAATTGGTTAAAGCACTCGGCCGGATATCGAGGGATCCGGGTTCGAATCCCGGTCAAGGCGAATGATTTTTACTCTCTGAAATGGTTGCATTATAATGCACACATAGCGGGTGACTCCGTTAAAGTTACTGTTACAGTTTCTTGAAATTCGTTTTTCATTAGTTAACTTTCAGGAAGACGCCCAAATATCCATCATTAAAAAAATACCGCTATGAACTGCTGAGGTGTAACTTGTAAGAAAAATTAAGATACATTTGAAGCACAGATAGAGTCAAAAAGAAAGAGTGTTTATGTCACCAGGGCCTCAATCCAATGCGACCTTACGTAATCGGTCGAAAGTCCTTCAG
Organism: Hetaerina titia; assembly: GCA_037158775.1. Lineage (NCBI taxonomy): Eukaryota > Metazoa > Arthropoda > Insecta > Odonata > Calopterygidae > Hetaerina > Hetaerina titia. The sequence continues at coordinate 138,922,180 of CM073768.1, forward strand.
TCATATGAACAATACACTCGACATCCGGGGTTGAGAATTAACAAGGAGGACGGTTGTCGGATCGTGTTTCGAGTCCTTGAGAGGGCACGAAGGGACTAGGGCCGATCTGTAAACAAAAGCGAATCGCATTCATAATTGAATGGGATCGCCGACGACATCGTGACGCAGGAAGAGAAAATGTGGTCCGGAGTATGATAATATATATATATATATATATATATATATATATATATATATATATATATATATATATATATGCGAGTATGATAATATATATATATATATATATATATATATATATATATATGCGGGTCCCAGTGGTCTAGTGGGTAGAGCGTTGGACTACTGACCGGAGGGTCCCGGGTTCGATTCCCGGGAAAGGCACTTTGGGCACCTGCAGCTCCACCCAAGCTAGTTGATTTTTCGGGTACCAGATATATATATATATATATATATATATATATATATATATATATATACGTATACACACATGAATATATATATATATATATACATACATATATGAAAGTATCTCGAAATGGCGGTTGGAGGTGGGTGGGTGGGGTCGAACATGGGAGAGAGCCTTCTCCCGTTTTATTCCAGCGTCTGATGGGGGCGTTCCTTTTCCAACAAAAGCGTCGGGAATCTGCTCTACAACTTTTACCACCGCCCTCATCACAGGATATACGCCCGAAACACGCACAGTGGAAAAACATACGGAGGCCTCATGTATATTTGGGAAGAGCTCAGCATTATGGATTGAGAGAGGGGCGGGCGAAATCAATAAGCATGTCTCACGAAAAGGAAAATAAAAGACAAACGTGATGATTTCGGTCAACATATTTAATTCTTCTGACCTTGTATGCAATAAACGAAATTGTCTGTCTCTGTGGTTTTCATAAAATTCGTCCGGGCATCCCTTATGGCGATTACATTTCCGAAAGGGATTCAAAACGATTGCTCAATATCACAGCTACGAGGGGAGGTAGAAGATGGCGCACTGTGATTGCGGACCAATCTACATCCACTTACGAGCAAAACTTTGTTTCCGTTCTAGCGCCCCTCTTAGGTGGAGAGTCGAGAGACCACAACGAGAAGTTGGCTGACGAGCAGACAGAGGAGTAAGGAGTACTTTTCCCTCGAACAATTCGTGACTAAACCAGAGGACAGCATCACGCACTGGTGACCCGAGCCACACGTCTTCGCGGTGGAGTGAAGGGTAAGGTGAGGAGAGGTGACCATGTTGGAGAAAGTAAAGAGAGAGTGGGAGAGGACCGCTAAACTAATGGTGCAGATGAATCTCTGAAACACGTAAATGGATCGGAAGCGCTGACAACCGGAATGGGAGTCCAAAAAGTGACCCATCGTTGCCTCAGGTCATAGCCTTTGAATCAAGAGGGAGAGCAGCAGTCTGCACGATGGAGTGAGGACTGCAATGGAGGTGCTTGCACGCGATGCACATCACATTGAAGAGTTGCATTAACGGGATATTTCTTGCTAGAAGCTGAAATTCAATTTGCTCGCTGTACTCCCAATCAAATGTTTCTAAATGATCTCCTGCGAAAAATGCACAATTTCGAGCGGTGTAATAAATGTGTAGCAATTAGGAGGCTACTTAAGGATATTCCAAGGGAATTAGAGTTACTTGCATCTTCGAAAAAAGGGATCCAAACTGGAACTGCCAAAAAATGGGTCTATTTATTAAAAAGAAAAAAATCCACGTAGAAACATGTCGCTCAGTTATGTGGTAATACGCATATAATTTCCTCACAAACGTTGTTATTTGAACGATATCTTCATTTCAATCCCTAGGTTTTCAAAGAAAAGGGAAACACTGGGTATTGGTTCATATTTTGGCTATTTTTTACTCTATGTTCTATCATCTTCCTTATAAGCTGATATTTAACTCATTACCTTTGATGACGAATAAAGAAAAACCAGAGAAGTACACATTTTTGACATAAAAATAGCAGTAATAGTGCCTCCATTGTACAACAATGTCAGTTTATTCTAAAATTCGACGCTTATAAATTGGAGGATAAAAACTATAAAAATCCTTTGTAACAAAACGTGGATTGCATGGTGACCTTTACAAGTATGTGTGGAACAGATTAAATTCAGTGAAAGAAAAAACTAGAAGTGAGAACATATCAAAACAATGTAAACAAAAAATACCGGGACCGTAAACTTGATTGGCACTAAGTGTTAAGAAAGAAAAGAAAAAGGAAAAAATCACCTGAGTGATTGAGTGATTGCGTTTTTACCGAAGTCTCTTATTTTCCGTTTTGTTATTTCTGTGTGATTGGCTGGTCCCTGGCATAGGAGGAATCCTGGTAAACCCTGAAAGTGTGTATACTTGTGAATCGCAAAGGTCCTTGTTTTCGAGCACACCCGAGTGATTGAGTGACTGTGTATTCACGTAAGTCGTTTCTGTTTCACTACATCTTTTTATAATTTTCATTTATTTGTGTGATTGACGGGTCACTGACATAGAAGGGATCCTTGCAAACCCTGAGTGTGTGTGTGTGTGAGTGTGATTCACGAGAGTGAAAGTTATTACGTAACACACTCTAGTGATCGAGTGGTTGTAAGTTTGTTTATTATTTTTATTATTTATTTTGGCTTCTGTTTTGTTTTTTCCTTTTCTTTTTTATCACTTAGTGCCATTCAAGTTTTCGGTCCCGGTATTTTCTTGTTTACATTTATTCACGATCGTAGCTACGTTCCTTGTATATGTATATATCAAAACAACATAAACACTTTAAAAACTAAAAAAACTCATTTGCGTGATTTTACTGGCATTCACATGATATCATTACAATATCATAGTTATACTGACACACTGCGGAAGCCTGCAACAAAATTGGACACAGTTTTACTAATTTTGGAGATTCCAAGAAATTGCAGGAGATGCCGCAACAGTGACTTTTAACGGAGTCATCCGCTAATATGCGTTTCAATGTCACAAATTCCGAGAGTTAAAATCATTCGCCTTGACCGGGATTCGAACCCGAATCAGTCCATGTCCGGCCGTGTGCCCTAGCCAGTTAAGCTATCGAGGCGTCCTCTTTAACTCTTAAATTGTTGCACTGGAATGCATATTAACGGATGACTACGTTAAAAGTTACTGTAGCGACATCTTCCGCAGTTTCTTAGAATTTGTCTAAGGTATGAACAGCCTAAGTGCTTGAAATTGACTTAAACCTCGTGGACTGTGGCGCGTCGCGCACGACTACGAATGCCTGTGGCATTGTATGTACGGTATTTCGTCACAACATCTTGTTCCTTCAAAAGCCCCCAAAAAAATTTGAAAGTAAGATGACGCATCGATAGCTAAACTGGCTAAAGCACCACTCCCGGTATCTAGGGATCCGGGTCGAATACCGATCAAGGCGAATGATTTCTACACTCTGAAATTGTTGCATCAAAATTTTCGAGATGTTAAAGATATTCAAAACATGTCCGTTTGTAATTCAACCCGGAGAGCATAAAGCCACTTTAAATGAGGCCTTAGGGCGTAAGGTTATCAATATTTATAAAACAGTGCAGAAGAGGAGAAGAAGGGGAGAGACGCGGCGTACGGGAGCAGACGAGCGGTCATGATTCGCAGGAAGCGAGAGGGGAGGGGAGAGACAAATTGAGGACGTGCAGGGGTGGGATTACTGCCTAAGGGGTAGGAAATTAAGACGAGCGGCAGAAAAGGATCCGGAGCCATTCGAAGGAATTAACGAAAGGAACGAATGCGACTACCGCTGTGCGGGCACTCGCGGTTCATCATGCCATTAATAACACTCCTCAACACCGCATCTTGTGTACCATTCATCCACGTCACGGAGTCCACGACCTGTTGCTAGCGAGCATAACACACTGTCTTACTGTCTCCTCTTCCCAACTTTTCGAATATCTACACACTCCAATATCTAAAGCACACCTAATTTAAATGCCGAGCAAAATAAGAAGGAGTTGTTTTATTCTTTAATGGGATAAATTAAACAGAAGAAAATCACATCAGTCATCGTTAGGGACAGTCTAATTCATTTAGCATCGGCGCTTCACACGGAATTCGTTCCATTGCAAAAATGTATGCATAACATGCGTGTCATCATCATAAGTACTTCAATCCTGAGATTGGTTTACTGCAGCCCTCCATTCTACTCTATTCCATGTCATTTCCCTCAATCCTTGATACACTCTCTGTTTTACGTCCTTCTTAATTTGTCATGTGTACATGTCTCTTGGTCTTCATTATGGAATCATTCCTTCTGTCATATTGCTAATTAATTTCCTTCTGTTAAATTCCTATTGTCTATTTCTCCTTTGGTGGGTGAAACAGCTCCCTAACGCTATCTCTTGGCCAAAGAAAATGGGGGCACTTGGTTGCTTAAAGGATCGCAGTTCTCAGCATAAATTACGTTTCCTCGATAGCTCAACTGGTTAGAGTATCGGCCCGGCAAGTCGAAAGATCCGGTGTACAAATTCCGGTCAAGGAAACATTTTCGATCTTGTGATCTGCTCGATTCCGCTTTCCCCACCTCTTTTCGTCACCTCTTCATGGCTCCTTTGGCATAATCCAGTGGGTCAAAGTGGAACTAAGGGGTTATACTTGGGTCGTACTCAAAGTTCCGTGTCTCATCACCAGGAATGGCCTACTTTATAATACTCTGGTCACTTTCACTTCGGTCCAAGAGGTCCAAGGCAAGATTGTTACTCAAGTAGTCTTCCGACAACACCTTGGGGACCATCTTGGCACACCTTTCTCATGGCTAAATCATCTGTAAGAACGAAATGCACTCTGGTTTTATGAATACTACACTCTTCTGCTAACATCCTAACACACTTGGGGGTTAATCAGAATTGAACATGTGTCTCACTATTTGCACATTTTCATCACACTGTGTAGTTGATGAAGGACAATTCTCATCGTCAATCTTCTCTCTACCCTCCCGGGACATATTGTGTCAGCAGAAAACTATTCCTCGGGACATTTCTGTATCTCCCGAGCCCGATTTTCCGAACTTAACATAAAATTATATCACGTATCTTTGCTGCATGGAACGTGCCATCGTGACGCGACACTTGAATAGGGGCCCGGTTTTTTAGTGATCTGCAACTGAAATGGCCCACAGGCAACTGACGCGGGTCGCGGTGCTTTTCCAAGACCTAACACCACCTATTCCACCACAAATCGTCCCAATCCAGCCTTCCACTTATCGGAAAATATCATTCTACATTTTTTTGAGCAAACAATGTACATCAAACTAATATTAGAATACTAGATAAAAAAAGCTGTTAAATCACATGCTAACGAATAAAAGTATCGGACCCTTCCGAAGGTGTTTTTGATCCCATGCTATCGAGGCAGACTTCCAGATGCCTATTCCACACATTGCCCACCTAAAATTTCATCCCTTTTCGTCCTTCCAGCCCTTCTGTTGAACGTGCACAAACACACCCGAAGGCAGCTTTTCCTAGCTCAAGGTTTTCCATTTGCAAATCAAAAGAGGTGGTGGCCATTTGGTGTGCCATCAGCGTAAAAAGATAACACGTTTGTGTCATTTGTTTTGCCATGTCCGTGAGTTTTAACAGTTACCCAGTTTACACTTTTATTTAATTTTTATATTGTTCTGTCGATCGGTCGAATGAAAGAGAACTTGCCATTGAAGTTGTGAGGAAAATAGAATTAGGAAAATACACTCTTATATGGAATATACCAGTCAATCCAAAATAAAATCTAGAAAATACAGTGAAACAGAAAATATATGCACTTACATGTAATACAGCTGTCAATCACAAATAATAAATCATAGACTCATCTACACTGTAATAGCACTTCATTAGTGGCAGCTTCTTATGTTCAGTTTCAAACATTTTCAGTGGGTTTATGTTTATATTCATTGGTAATTTGTTAAAAATAAGTGAAAGTGAGTGATGGAGGAATAATTTTTAGGTGCACCGCTAGACTGCTGAATTAAATTACCATGCCGATCCCAGGGGTGGTGGGGTAGCAATCTTGCTTGCAAACCCGAGGGTTGCGGGGGTTCAATTCCTGTCTAGATTTCCTCCACCTAGGGCTTGGGTGTTTGTAATTATGTACATTGTTAAATATGAGGGGTGTTTAGAAAGTAACCTCCGTTATGCTCTAAAAATACACTGGAATAGATACAGAACATTTATTATTTTCATCTCAAAAGTGCATATCTCTACTACCTTATACATATTCGCCATAAGGATTTAAACATTTGTCATACCTCTGAACTAGTTTTCAAACTCCTTCAGCATCGAATTCTGCCGATTGAGATCGTAACCAACCGGTGACGGCACATTGAAGTTCCTCGTCGAAACGAGCACAAAGCATGTACTATCCTAACTTTTGTGTCGTGTTTCCATGCAACAGCGTCATATAAATCTGTGGAAAACTGCCTCAACATTTTTTTCAGATATCGTCAAACGCCGGTTTTCACGAACTTTTCGTCAATTTTCAGGTGCACTTCATTGTTCACCACAGACGGGTGGCCACCTCTGTCATCATCATGGACATTTGTCCTTTCTCTCTTAAACGAACGACAACACTGACGTATGACTCTTATCACTCATCATTTTCGGTCCAGATAACAAATTTCCCGATGAAAATGTCAACACCTTTGAAGTTTTTTTATAAGTAAAAACCTTATCACTGAACGATCTTCACATTTGGCGGTAATTTCAATGGTGTGGTTCGTTTTGACTCGCCATTGTAAACAAACGAAAAGCGGCGCGACCTACCAACCACTGCAGATCGAAGCGTACTGACCTACTATGTGCGTCATACAGCGACCATTCGACTCCCTCCACTAATTCTCACGCTACATGAAAACGGAGGTTACTTTCCGGACATCCTTCGTATGTTACTGTTTAAAGTCCGATGCAAAGGCCAAAAAGTGCAGTTTTCGGATTAATGCATAATAAATAAATTAAATAATTGCAAAAATTGTATTTTGTTTATCCCATGATTGAAATAACAACACAATTATTTCAGAAAGGAACCTAAAAAAGTTGTTTTGGTTTAGCTCGCCTGGCATACTATAAGCTCTTTCAGTCGCCTATACGGCGTGAGTGAAATCCACAGAATATGTAGGACGGGGGCAATACAGTGGCAATACTGGCCCCTAATTACAAAACCTGTAATTAGGAGCCCTGCGCCACGGAATTCGTTTTCCATTAGAAGAAATAGTTCTCGAATTAAGTCACACAGCATGCGTGACTTAATTCGACCAGCATGTGACCAGAGGTGATACCCGAAGTTGAACCCGGGCCCTCGGGTCAATTTCACAGCACTCCACAAACTGGACTACCTCGCCTCCTTTTCTTGGCCCAAGATGAGATACTCTATCTTAGTCATAGGGTTAACAAAGCTAATATCATAACGTTTCTCCTTTTTAAACTAGTATTTGGTAGTTTCTTAAACTATTAGTGTGATGCAAGGTTTAGTATTGCATGCGCCCCTCCAATCATCAGTCATAAGAACGCGTGGCCAGGGGTGCAAGGCCGAAGGGCATTAACGCAATAGGTGATTGATGACGGTCAGGAAGTTCAATTTATCTTTCGCCATACGCCTCAGTACAGTTGCCACGAAGTGCATGAGGGCAAAGGTTATTCCTTGCATAGGCATCGGTGGGCTCGGCAGTTGATTTTCGCGTGGCTTCTCGCCGTGGTCTCTCAATTAACACCGCATCACTACGGAACTAAAAATGACTCTTTCTCTGCGTCGGCGTTAAATTCGCTTTATTTTGTACTCGCACCCTGCAGTTTAATTCGTCCGTGCAATCCTCGTCCTTTCAATAGCAATTTAGCAAAAAAGTAAACTATACCCCCTTGAATATTGAAAAGAACCGATGATATTGCATAGTCCTGCCCTACTTCCCAGCACTGCTTAACACTGCTCGTCCAAATTATCGATACGACACGGACCACGACAAGGTGCGATATAGAGGATATTACTATGTAACATGGCGATATGAACAACAGGGACCATATTACTCGATATTTCCATAGGCATGATTTAACTTGACGCAAACGTACACTATTCCTGTGACATAATAATCCAAGAAATCGATATTTATTTATTTCGACGATATTCGATATTTGCCCATTGTTACCGGTGCTGTTCAACGTATATGTGGAGGAAATAATTAAAGAGGCATGGGAAGAACTGGAGGTAGGAATGAAAGTCGGAGGGGAATTGGTAAAATCGGTTAGGTTTGCTGATGACCAAGCTCTAGTTTGTCAGTCAGCCAAGGGGTTGCAAGCATTGTTGAGTGAATTGGAGGCTCAGTGCGATAAATATGGGATGAGAATCAATATTAATAAAACAAAGGTTATGCTATTTTCCACTAAGAAAAAGCCTTAGCTAAACATTAAAATAGGAGGGGAAAAATAGAACAGGTAGAACAGTTTACATATCTTGGAAGTGTTTTGGACCAATACGGTCAAAGTAGTAGGGACGTAAGGAGAAGAATTGCGCTAGGCAAGGAGGCTTTCTCAAGGAGGAGGGAGTTGATGACGGGGACGTTGAGTAGGGATGTTGAGACAAGACTCGTAAAAACTCTGATATGGAGCGTAGCTATGTACGGCGCGGAAACGTGGTCACTGAAACAGGAGGATAGACGTAGATTGGAGGCTTTTAAAATGTGGGTGTGGAGAAGAATGGAGAAGGTGAAATGGACCGAAAGGAAAACAAATGAGGAAGTACTAGAAATGGTGGGTGAGGAGAGGGGTTTGTTGAGAGAATGGATGAAAGGCGTATTGAGATAATACTATATACCACATACCATATCGAAATATTACCACAACCCCATGGAGACTACGATACTTATCTGGTTTTTGGCTGACGAGTTTAGCTTCGGCCGAAGGTTCCATCATCCCTTGGCTGAATTAGCGTCCTCTATAGTTATAGTTTATTTTAATTAACTCAACCCAGTTAAAATAATTGGCATATTCAAATTTTCCTAAATACTTCAGCCCTTCCGCCGATGTTCTCCGTAACCTTCCGACCCAATGGGAGGGACCCTCCTGCGATCGCGGCGCAGCCTAGTGAGCAGATCATTGCGAGGACAAAATGGATTCGCGGTCAATTGCTTACGTCAAAATAATAGCACTGATGACTCAGAAAACAATGGAAATTGAGCAATCTCAGCACTTACCCCCCGCTATGACTCAATTATTTCAATGCCGTCAATTAATTTGAATGGAAAGAAGAGGTGCCCTAGCAGACACCCTAAAAAGGAAAAATGCATTTTTCCATCACACACTTTCATCGCGAATTCTGAATTTAACTAAACACTATTTGTACGCGAATTTTCGGCTTTCCACCAGACTTTTACGAAGGAAATCACACATATGCTTTATCATATTAGCCAATAGTAAAACGTTTTTCTCTTCCAAAATATTTCATAATTCCCAATTAAATTCGTTTCCAACTCGCGCCGCTTGGATTTGAAAGAAATATTAATATTATTCGGTCACGCAGTAAAAAAAACTGTTTAATAATTAAGGGAATGTTATCACCATGATGAACCACTTGTATGTTTTATATTTCACGTGATTTTAATAGCGGAGCTCGCTAATAAGTAACGAGAATGTACGCCAGGGTTATGTAACATGACATTTAAAAAAACAAACGCGTATGGAAAGAACAAAAATAAAATTCCGCACCGTAATCATTTATAGCTAATTTAACCATTGCATGCGCAAGTAAGTTAAACATAAGCAACATGAATTAGATTTCTACCCGATGCTTTGTTCAGCAAAGTTATTCGTAAATTATAAGAATGAAATGCACCTTTAAGCGGCTTATAATTGAGAAATTAAACAAACTCTAAATTAAGAAAAAGTAACTAATTTCACGTATAACTTTTATCGCTGCAGCAAGCCATCAATCGCGTGAGAATGCTGAAACATGATTTCTTCCTCGGGAGGCTGTCGCAGATGCATATTTGATTCCTTTAAGATGTGACCCTTCGCAGTTTGTGTCAGTCCATGGAGTATTGCCAGGTTCCAGGACTCTCTCACGCCGTAGCGGAGAGGAATAATTGAAGCCACTTATTTCGCCGTCTTGAGATCGTCTTGCCTTGTTGCGACTTACTTTGCCGTTAAGACGGCGAAAGAAGCAGCATCAATTACTCCGCTCTGGAAGACGCTGGCGGCAGGGCGAGAGAATCGTGGGGGAGATTGCCGGAGGCAGAACCGGGGACGGAGGCTGCCGCAAGTCATTCTCCTTGACGCGGCCTGTAACCATGGCCATGGAATGTTTGAGTCATGTTCAGTGTGAATACAATTCTGGAATCAATTCTTCACCCAAACATGTCAATACCAAAGGTCACGTAATTAACCTACCTGGTAAAAAAATAACACTTTGCAGATCATATAAGACCGACATTTGAGTTTCCGTTCACGTGAATTAATAGGAATGCCAAACACGCTCAAGGGAAACACTTTAGCGGAACTAGAAAAAATGATTCGTGGAGCTGGCAGCCTTCATCTCTATTGAAGTTACTGCACCATGAATAGCGGACGCGCTCCCTGGACCGAAGGACAAAATCCCGAAGGACCTATACGAAGGGGTCTATCAAGTACTCTGTTCATGTGGGAAAGCCTACATCGGGGAAATCTGCCGGCCTATAAAATTTCGGATGAAAAAGCACCTCCGGGCAACAACAAATAAACAGTTTCACCTGTCGGCCATCTCCGAACATAAATGGAGTGAACCCGGCCATGACATTCCATTCCATGACGCAACAATCATAACTAAGGAAACTAGATATTATCCACGCCTAATTAGAGAAGCTATTGAGATCGCCAAAAACCCGGCGAATTTCAATAGAGATGAAGGCTACCATCTCCACAACGCGTGGAAGAGAGTCCTTCGGAAAAGGACCAATCAGAGAGCAGCACCTGGACGGGACCACCTATATAAGGACGGCCAAAAACCTAATTCTAATTTTATATTCTGTTATTAGTTTGACTATTGATTCCTTCTGTTGTTATCGTACTTCTGCGTCGGTGGCCTGGCGGAGGTTCTGCGGGTTTCCCTCCGCCCGTGGGCAAATGCCAGGCCAATACCGCTCCCGCTGACAAGAATTTTTATTTCCGCAATCGCATCCTTTGTAATCTGTCCTGTATGTTACTTTCCACCCCGAAGAGGAGCTCATCCTAAAACGGGGTTTCCGTATTGCTGTAACCTTTTTCTAATTTATGTATTTCTATTCTGGCTGTCTAATTCTTTACGGAAATAAAAACATTTTAAACTGAAAAAAACTGAAAACGAGTCCCTCATCTTCGACCTGAAGACGCCGGATGAAACTTCGGCGAAACTGTTGTCGGCTTCAAACAACAACGCCGTGAAAACCCGAAAATGCAGAATTCTAGAATGCAGGAGGTTGTATTTTACACCAATAAAAATGACAAAGTCCGCCACAAAATTAATTCGAAGATTAGTCACAAGTGCATAATTACTGCGAATCGAAGGTATGCGAAGAAGAATTCTAAGGTCCACATACGAAATCCGATCATGAATGAAGAGTTGTTCTAGGAGCACGGATTGTGCGGTATCCCAATTGTTCAATAATGAAGCCGAAAAGTTCCTTTGATATTCCAAAATGGTTTGCGATACGCTTTTGAGTGATTCGCCGGCCATTTTGAATCAATCTTCGTCGAGTTTGCGATGTTTATCGTCTACGGTAGTGATCGGACGTCCGCTGCATGCTTCATCGACAATTATGGCTTTACCACGAAATTTTATCACCCAACGATTTTAGAAGATCTATCAATAGCATCGTCACCATAAACAGCCTTTAAACGACGATGAATCTCAGTAGGAGTCACTTTTTCAGCAGTTAAAAATTCTATAACAGCACGCTGCGTAACTCGCGTTGATACAGCACTAGAACACGTCTCCATACCTCCACTTCTCATAATACACTCGATGAATGTAACGACCTTAAAACTGCGCATGCGTGTTCAGGGGGGATGTTGCTTCCACATGCCACCAGGAGTGCTCCTGAAGGTAATTTTATCTGTGGCCTACAAGCATGTGTGCATTAGTTATCCGCCTATAAATAAATAGAAAGCAAGCCTAGAAAGGGAAAACAAGGAAGAAATGACATCCCCAAGAGCAAACCATTTAAACCCGAAGAAATAACACTTGGAAGAAATGCAGAATTATCATCAAGTGATGAGACATGCATGCTCTGCCATTATTCCAAAGTCGGAACGCTGTTACAGTGACGTCAAGTCGCTTGATCCAGATGCAAACTCTATAAGCGAGGACGTCGCTTGCCGATGACCCCAATAGGTGGACCCTTCGGTGGCATTCAAATTCAGTGCGCACAGCCCTCAGGACGAGCGGGCAGCTCAATTGAAAACGATGGCCATGATTCCGGTCCGAACTCAGGACGGCAGGATACAGCTTAACGACCATACAGCGCCATGCAACAGCACGCAGCGGAAGGGCTTCGCTTCACCCTTCGAATGCCCGCACCGAGGTGAACAAGACGAGCAGAAATACTACTTTTTTGTATTTTGTTAGGTACCCTGCAAGCAACCGCTAGATGTGTAGCAGGAGGTGGATACACACCAGATAAATTTAATACTTGGAATGGAAAACGCCAAAATGACCGCGTTAGGAGGAAGGGTACGGATGTATTAACATATTTTAGATGGTAAATTTTTTGAAAAGATCTACGGGATGTGTTTACAAAACTAGCTAGAATTGACCTAGAAGTAGTTGACACGGTAAAATACCTAGGAATCATTATAACTAACGACTTAACTTGGGGCACCCACATCCGTTATATCCGCGGGCAAGCATATAAAATATTGGGATTGGTATTGTCGGCAGAAGTAACTCCAAGGTCAAGGAGCGTTCTTACCACGCTCTTGTAAGACCTCATTTAGAATATGCATTCAGTGCGTGGGATCGAAGTGAAAAGGCCCCATTCGGAAAATTGAGAAGGTTCAAAGCCGGGCAGCCCGTTTCATTAAAAACTCATACGATAAAACGAAAAGCGCCACTGAAATGCTTCATCTACATCTACATAATACCCCGCAAGCCGCCGAAAGGGCGTGTGGCGAGGGGTGTTGGGTCACCACCTCTAAAAAGGAACAAAATCACATGATAAATCAACACATACATGCAAAACTATACCCACAATGGCGTATACATTCATGCAAAAATCCTTTCATTCTTAGCGCATGCAATTACATATGCTACTATGTAACACATAATTGCACCTTAGATTGCTTTTGGCGTTGGGGTGGGAATCGTTAGAAGAGAGACGATTCAATTCTAGGTGCAACTTACTACATAAATTCAGATCCGCATGTTTCAGCGCCGAGGTCTCGCAAATTATTTGCACTCCAACGTACATTGGTCGCGTGGATCATGTATCGTATACGAAATTCGGGAACTAGATGCCAGAACTAGCAGACTCAAGGACTTCTTCTCCCCTCGGACAATACGGGATAGCAACTGCAGGGTTATAGATAGCATAACTTTGTGTCTTTGGGAGCGGATGCCATAGTTGCATGAATATGTAATGGGGAATTTTCCCTACATATATTTCAGTTCTACATGACTTGTCTTGTTAGGGTGGAGGTCTGTCGCATTTTTTTATCAGTTTGGCCTCATTTTTATTCCCTTTTTTGGCATTATAATTAATTAATTTATCAGGTGAATTAACCATTGTTTTGAATTATTTCTTCCTCCTGCGTGCATTCAAGTTTGCACGGAATTTGATTGTTTTTTCACTCGTATTTGTCCCTTCTTCCTTCTTCCTCTCCCATATCCTTCCTTATCACTCACCCTTCCCACCCTTGCACCCCCTGACACACTCCTTTTTGGTTGAATCGCGCGGTTTTTATGTCTATGTCATAAATTTAATAAAAAACCCGCCAGAGCGTGGAAATAATCGAAGTAAACAGTTAAGGAGATGTTAAAGTTCAAAGTCTTCCGAGATTTACTCCACGTTGGCCGATATTCCTGGGACAACAGTTTCGTCGGCATTGCAGTCGGCGTATTCAAGTCAGAAGACGCAGCGATGCCTTCCTCCTTTCAAACTTCTGACCTGAAGATGCAGTGCCGGCAAAACTGTTCTCCAAGAAATATCGGCCAACGCGGAAATAAATCCCGGAAGACTTGGATCTTCAACATCTTCACTCCGCGAAAGCATTAACAAGCAAGTTAAAGAGATATGTCATTCCGCGTTGGTTAGAAACCTCGCCTAGAATAATACACTTCGAGAATTTGGGAACCTGCTTAGGGTTTAATTACGGAATTAATGGGAATGGGGAAGAAAAAAAGACGCCCGTTTCGTGAAGAACCCTCACCAAGGAACAGAAAACGAACGCAGTGTTTTTTGTATGACCTGGGTTGGGAATTACTTAATTCACCAAGATTACACGGACGACTTAAACCGTTCGATAAATGCAATTGATTCGAGTCGAACGTCGACGGGCATGACGTTAGCGACCCCGCATGGCGAATGTACGAGGGGAAGTTAAGAGGGAAATCGTATTCTGAAACAGAACGATATGTGAGGGAACCATTTGCTCTCGCACGAGTCGTGATCACAAGGGTAGGAAACATCACTGACGATGGTTCGACCCATTGGAAATGAAATGACATGGTACGTATACCAACAGTCACGGATTAACCGAACGCTTGGTGACCTACCACCCACTTCGGTAGTAAAACGTAACACAAGGCTTACAGATGGATCCGCTTAATACGCGAGATAAGGTTTATTATCCCTTTCTATCTCCCGGCGCATCCTTCGGCTCAGTTCCGGGACGGAAGACCACGTTATCTCCTCGTATGCACGTATGCAAATATATACGTGCATTCAGACCTCGTAGTGAGGCGACCTTATTCTGACGCATGCGGGTGCATGGACGTAGTTCTGTGCGCTGGAAATAGATGGGGTTGGCCGTCGACGTCGCGACGGGCGGAGGGGTCGTTAGGCAGTTGGTGTCTGTCTGTCCCCTAGCGGGGCAATTGTCAGCGTGTGACGACGACCCCCTTCCCATTGTCCCCCATTCGTCGTCACTCTCGTGGAAGCGAGTGATGCAATCCCCAGCCGATGCAGCCCCTCCCCTTCCCTCTCTCGTCAATCCCCTCAGCCGCCGCTCCGAGAACTCGCCCGAGGAGCGGCGTGCGTTGCGACAGTCGGCGGTTGGGGTGCCTCTCGCGAGGGCAGCGAGTGGAGGGGCACGGGAGGGCCGCACTCGGCCGTCGGCGGCCGGACGCTCGTCTGTAGAGCTGGCTATGCCTAGGAACAGTCGCCTGCTGGCGATACCGTAAAGAGCGGCGGGTGTGACGTCACCTCCATCCTTGCGCGTCGTAAAAGTTGCCATACTACGTCCTCGTTCTCCCGAGTAGAAATTACCCTCCCCGGACAAAATCGCAAGTTCAAATAATTTTCCGCCATTTTCCTTTTTTAAGTGAAATTAATATAGTGTTTGCCATTACGCTCCATTGCTGACACCTGAAAAAAATATTTGTAGTTTTCCTCAAGATAAAAGCGGCGACAAACATTGGTAGGCTCCAATACCTACACTGCGTGGTTATATTTCCGTCGATTTTTCCATTAAAAATATAAAACGCATTATTTTCAATACCATTTTATGTCTATCCTTTGTTAATGCTAAAACAAATTATAAATATAGCAATCAACCCGAAGGTCGGTTGGGTAGGTGATGGTAGAGTTCACCCAGTACTAAGCCCAAAGAGGTGTAAAATTCACACATCAGGGTAGAAGGGGCCAGTTCCTTAATCCCTGTGCCTGTTATTGTTTCCCAGGAAGATCTGGTTCCCGAAAAAATCACATAGCTTGTGTGGAGCTGCAGGTGCCCAGAGTGGCTTCTCCGAGAATCGGACCCGGGCCCTCCAGTCAGTCGTCTAACACTCTACCACTGGCCTATCGCGACCCACTTTGTTTAGTAAGTTCAATTTAAAATGGCAAATAATCTGAAGGCTGGTTACAGTACTGTAATGGCTTGTCTTACTGAAGGGCTCTACCAATGTTCACGCCCTCATTTGTGTAGTGTGTGTTGTGTAATGCGTAAAGAGCCTTCATTTTAGCAAAAAGAAATATTGAAAGCGCAATTTAAAGTATTTGAGGCTTTCTCTAGGGTCACGAGGACGCAAATTTCGTCACTGTCGATGTTTCGTCAATTCCGAGTGATTCCTGAAATTTTCCAAAGGCTTCACGACGTGAACGAAGACACCCGAGAGAGAGAGACACAATTGCCTCCCGAAGGAATGAACCGCTCACTTCTCCCTCCCTTGGGCTCATTTTGAACAAAAAATCAATTAAACTGCGAGACCCGACGCAACAATAGCACCATCCGACGCACTTCGATTTTAGAGAAAGTTAAGTCGACACATGAAATCCTTAAACGTTCAAAATTTTAAAAAATCTCAAATGATTCAGAAATATTTATGCTTATCATTTCATCAAAATTCTCCTTACTACAACTTAGATTACACCTACAACGTTCAACTCAACAAGATAATGAAAACATAACAGTTTCAGGTTTAACTTTGTGGAATTCCTTCATGATGAGTGCAGGAAAGAAACTTCGCACTTCCACATACATATTTAATACTTCACACGACCATGGTTTCGATGCTGGGCATCATCATGAGGTGACAAAAATGGCAAATAAATAAAATAAATAATTTTTTATATGATAGAAATATAAAATAAAATAATAATGAAAGGAAATAAACATACTAAAATAATTATAATGATAAAAAATATAATAAAACAATGTAAGAAAAAATATATGGCAAGCGCAATTTAAGTATTTGAGGGTCATGAGGACGCAAAGTACGTAACTGTCGACGCTTCGTCATTAAACGTAAACTATTCGAGCCCTTTCCTAGCAGGGTAAATACTTTTAAGAAAAAATGTAAACCATTTATATAATATATTGATTGATGTAATTGGTAAAACTGTATGTAACAGCATAGTTCTGATTTTGTTTCCATATTGATTTGGGAAACAAATGTTGATGAAATGGGATTTTCTCATTTTTTTGTGATTGAAGATTTTTTGAAGATTTTAGAGATTGGTGTTTGGAAGTTTCCTTTAAGTGTATTAAGATTTTTCTGACTCATTTTATACATTATCTTTTGTGATATTGATTGGATTTGAGATGTCATGTTATTTTTCCAAAGGGAAGTTTGATTGTAATACTTGGGACTTGTGTGCAACCTGTATGTCTGCTCATGTGCGTTTTAATAATAACAATGGTTGTAATAATTCAGGAGCAGCTACATCAAATGAGCGCTACAAATTAACTGTAAAATTAGAAATGTCTTGAGCAACTTAGACATGCTCTGATCGCTTATCGTTCGCAGTTTAAGCGAACGACGCATTAAATCTGTCAGTGCTGCAGCTTATAGTACAACCAATGTTATTTCAACGATATCTCCTGGCGTAGTACGACGCGGTCCGCATTACAAAATATACCACCCATCGACTACATAGCGACCCCTCTCCCCGAGGGCAAACAAATTGAGCATCCCCTCCTATTTTGTAACTAACAATTAAGCTACATTTATCTTACAGCTTTGATGTAACATACCTGGTGTTGAACCACCCCTTGCCACCCACCCTATATGTAGGTTATTTGGTGACATATAGAGAGAGGTAGGTAGATGTTTCACTGCTGCCCTACTCACCATTATGTTGGTGCATCACACACGATATGTTATGAAATCTACATATATACGATCTGTTGAACTTATATGTGTCTTATTCTTCACATTTTACTTCACGGATCACAGTTTGTGATGTATAGAAATCAAAACGTCTTAACTCAATTAAAATTACAGTTTAATAATTCATTCCAGCTGCCATAGTCCAGACACTTCCATTCCTTCCCTCATAATGACAACCTTTTTCTTTCATTCGCAATTCCTGGGAGCAGTTTAACATACAATGGCTATGGTAGCCATGTACACCGCCTTTGATTACAGACGAAGCATTGACCAAGCATTAAGGGAACAATGCATTCCAATTTTAGTAACAAATAATTGGGGAAGGAGCTAACGAAATGTGACGGGCGGGCGGGTGAGGAACGCCCACGGAATACATAGTAGATGAATTCGTGAGGACCAGGGGGGGGGTAGGGACTGCGGTGGAGGAGGAAAGGGAGGGGGGGCACTTCTACCCTACTCCTCTCTCGATAAAGAATTCCTCAATGCCGAGAAAGATGATTCAGTGCCCGGCGAACAGGAATCTGTGCACGCCCGCGACACACAAAGAAGAGACAGGAAGGAATATCATGAAGATACCGATCAGGGCATACTGAATTACTCTGAAAATAGCTCTGATAAAACGATAAAACTGGCAGATGGCAATATGAAAGCATACAGGGTGCGTTCCACAAGTAATGCAATTATTAATAAAAATAATTTTTGAAGAGATTTGCACAAACACTTCAAATTTTTCAAAGAGCTGTCCTTGGACCCCTACAGATTTTTATCAGCGACTCTGCCATGACTGGTAGGCGCCCTGGAAGGCGTCTTCGGGGACCTCTCGCAAGGTCTTCGTCATGGCTGATTGCATCTCTTCTATGTACGAAAAACGGGTTTCTTTCAGGGCTGCCTTAATCCGAAGGAACAAAAAGAAGTTTGCCGGGGCAACTTCAGGACTACAGCGGGGATGGGGCAGCGTTGGCAATTCGTGTTCGGCCAGGAACTCGCGGACTCGTAGCACGTTGTGGCAAACACCTTGGGCACGAGCTTGGCGCACACTTCCCTCATCGCTAAATCTTCAGTAACAATGCGAAACACAACATTAGACGACATGTTCTCTTCATTGGCAACCATCTTGATACTCAATCGACATTCAGAATCCAACAATTGTCGTACACGAGTCGCATTATTGTATTTTGCTGGTTGACGGGCGCCTAGAGCTTTGTTCGTCGTGAGCCTCTTCCCTGCCCTCCTTAAAAGTCTTTAACAACCTCGAAACTTGTGAGTAGGACAGAGCAGTGCCTCACAGATCATTTTGTTAGTCTCCCCAAGGGATTTTTTTCAGTTTTACACAAAACCTAGTAATGGTGTAACTTTGCTCGATCGTCGATTCCATTTTTTTCGTGACACGGTCGGCGAGCAGAGGATTACAAAAACGGACGTCCTGCCGCTTCCCCATCTTGTAGAGCACTGAAACCGGCTGCAATTGCATTACTTTTTGAACGCACCCTGTGGGAATACAATGCCCCACGATTGTACCTTTTTATAAGGCACATCCAATGCCGAAAAAAGCCTCCCTCTCACTGTGTCCAGTGCCGTTTTTAAATACCAACATGAGCACAGGAAGAAGATTCACCCAGTCATTTTACCAAATAATTAGCTCAAATTTCAGCATTAATTCCAAACGAAATGCTTAAACAACATTGGAAGTACGACGAAGGTTAAATGTCTTTATAGACAGTGATAAGAAACTTGGCCAGCTAAAGAGGAGAAACAGTTGGCGAAGAGGTGGGATCCGTTGAGAGAGAGGTTTAAAGATCAAAATGTTGCGATGGAGTAAAAGATTATTGAAACTGGTGTCTACATCTACAAAATAGTCCACTAGTTGCCGAAAGGGCGTGTGATGGGGAGTGTTATGTCACCAGCCATGCATCAAAATTATATTACCTCTACGCAAAAATCAGTCTGATCATGCACTGGAACAAAGTCGATAAATCGAAAGAAGGAATCTACATGCAATAGTGATGTGGTTTCATTCTTTTTTACCACCACATGCAAAAGCCACAAATTCATGCCATTATACACCCGCAAAGTCGTATATATTAATGCAAAAACCTTTGTAACTTACACGCATGCAAATACATATACTATCAACTAATATACACGTGCACCTACGAATATAGCTTATGTATACATAATGTTTAATCTTGTCCTGACTTGTAAATTAAATGTATTTAATATTTCTATAGTGACTTTGGTTTCTTCCTATCATGATTTCTAAATGTCCGCGGAAAAAAATGAGTATTTGTATCTATCTGCACAAGAATCTATCTCCCTTATCTTATTATCTTTATGGTCTTATCTACCCGAGTAGTGTGTGACTATTCCTTTAGTGTCATTGTTAAAATCGTTTGTTCTGAACCTTGGTAAAAGTCCTGTTTAGTTCAAGCACTAACGATGGGGACGCCAATCACAAAGACGTCAATGGAATCCTTGTCTCCTCATTCAACATGAATTCATTTATTCAGTTATTTTTGTTAAGGGGGTGGGATGGTGTGGGAATCATCGATGGCATTAGGGGACGTAGAAAAAAGAGAGGAGCGCATCGCAAAAACAAGTGAACTCTGCAATGAAATAAATAATATAACAACGACCCCGATCCCCTCGAGACGCATAGAAGACTTGGGACTTATTTTCTGCAGAGGAAACCACGGGGTGGCGCTGGGGGGGGGGAGAGAGGGGGACGGGATATTTCGGGGAAGCGGTTCGTTTTTTTTAGCGTGCATAAAAATAGTATTCGGTGGCACTCGGAAGGACCTTCGTGTCTGGAAATAAAAGGAAGACAAAAGAGAGACACGAGTGAGCAAGAACGGCTCTTCGCTTGCGGATGGGAGGGGGGAGGGGGCGAAGTGGTGGTTGACCCAGTCTCGCGCCAGGAAGGGGTCTCCTCCCCCGAGGGGTCAACACACACGAACATCCTCCCCCATTCCTCCAGGGGACACCCCGCTTGCCGTCCGAGGCAAGTCTAAGGGTGTCCCCTTGCAAGGCGAGATGAGACGGAATAACACATCGCTCAAAGACTACAAACAAAACACATCGAGTTTTTCACATCACCGCTCGAAACCCCCTTGACCCCCTTGTGACCTGAAATATGTAGTGCACGCGGGCGCACGTATTTAGAGGGATTATAATACGTATTTTTAGCGACCTCCGCTGAAGTATGAGGCCCTCGGAAAGTGCGATGCCGTGGAAAAAGACGTGGGGCAATGCAGGCAGGGAGATTAGCACGAGCGCCATTTGCTCACTTTACATAAATAACAATTATTCGACTTTTTCACCGCCATATGGCATAATTCCACCCCCGATTGGCAAACCACTGAGCGGAAGGAATCATTATTTGCTGCCTTACCGACATCCCGAGACCGCGTGGAGGAAAGATCGCGTACACTGACGCACTCCGGACAATCTACAATTTCCCGAACGGCTGATGAATTTGAAAACTAAATTTTTGTTAGCTAATAATTTACAAAACCCGTTAAATCAATTTTAAAAACTTTCTCAAAAATATCATATATTTAGATAAGTGACAAACCTTGCCAATAAGCACTACTATTTCATGGTCCTATTTGTCTATTCTCAAGGAAGAGAAGGACAGAACTCACTGTTCAGTCCTTCTCTTCCTTGAGAAAGGTGGCGTGAACCACCGAAAATTCGAAACCTCGTGAGTTTCTTTTCTGTTTTGTTTGTTTCTGTTTTTTTTCTTTGTCCACTAGTGCTGACCTCATACACCTTATATATATTTTTACATCGACCGAGGAAATACATTTGCGCTTGTGAATTGGTCGATTCCACCTTCCCCACCTCTCCTGTGTTCCTCCTTTAAATTTGTTTCCATCCCTTTTCCTTATATATATTTCCAAATGAATGAATATTTGTTCGCCATATGGCGGGTTTTCGTGTTTGAATGTGTGTATGTGTGCATATATGAATATATATTCGAGTATATACGTATATACACACACACATACATAAATAAAAAGAGACGATATTGGTTTGGAGAATGAGAGAAAGGAGTGGATGGAGACCAAAAGAAGGAAGTCAGAATGTGATGTGGGTCGAAGAGAAGCCCAAGAGGGAACAGCTCAAATGGAGTCTCTCTCGGAGGGAACCGAAGGACACAAGAACAAAGTGCGAACGAGTAGGTGAGCATTGGAGTAAATTAGATTAAAAGAACTTGGTTCACTAAAATACATTTGAATTGAATTTTTTTAGTGTTATAAGTGCGATAAGAAACAGCTTCGACAAAAACAACTAGAAACTCCTCTTGGGTCTTCCAAATCTACATCTACATAGTACCCCGCAAACCGCCACAACGGCGTGTGGTGAGGAGTGTTAGGTCACCACACGTAAAATAGAATAAAACCAACAAATTCATGCCAAACTAAACCCACAGAGGCGAATTCGATATTCATTCAAAAACCTTTACATCTTACTAGCATACAAATACAAACTCATATAATATCAACTAGCACACGCATGCACCTACGAATATACCTCACGTCTACCCAACGTTTAACCTTGCCCTGACTTTTAAAAGAAATTGCTTTAATATTTCTATGATAATTTTGCTTTCTTACTGTTATGATTCCTGATGGTTCGGGGAAAGAACGAGTATTTGTATCTGTCTGCACTGAAATCTATCTCCCATACCTTATCATCTTTGCGGTCTGATCTACTTAAGTAGTGTGGGGCCATACCAATGGGTGAGAGTGTCAATTCTGGCCGACGACATTTCGACGCTCAATTAGGACATTCATCGCCTTCAGGGCAAGCAAGGGAAATAGACAACTCTCTCCTTGAAAACGACGGATACCAGAGGGGAGCGTGGAAAACGCCGTGGGGCAGAATGGAGACCGGTGGAAGGTCTGCAATAGGAGCAATCAACACTGCCGCGAACACGACTGGCCGGCCATCAAAAGAACTCGGGTTGAAATCTCGGAATAATTAATGTGCAATAGAGTCGATACAATCACAAACAATCGACAATCGCGACACTGCGCATTCATTCCGAACAAACGGACCACAAAATCATTCGCCGCGTAACACTTTTAAAATGTCACGACTCGAAGTCGGGACAGCATCAATTTCCGCGGTGCCATTTGTGCAGAGTGCGCGCATATCGCGTACGAATGCAGGGCTTCGCACCGTCGTCTTCCAAGGCGTATTAAGATTAAGAATAATTTATATTATTTTTTCGATAATTTATATTATTTATTTTTATATCAAGTTACGAGATGTGTACAGCGGTTTTACATCCCTAACCTGTTCCTGCCCTTTCCTCGTTTACCAAACATTTTCCCATCGATTACAGTCTTCAGCATCCCACTGACGATCATTACGTCCTTCATCCATATTTCCTGCCTCCTTATAATTTAACCACCTAAGAAAATGAAACATTGCAAAGACATTAGGTATATTTGTAGGTGCATGTGTATGTTAGGTGGTAGTTTGAGTGTGTTTGCATGTGCGTGGGGTTTTAGGGTTTTTGCATGATGTATACCAATTTTTGTTTGTGAAAGGTATAAATTTGTGGTTTTTGCATGCGTTTTTTTTAATGACGAGTGGTGCCCTAACACCCCCCGCCACACATCCTTGCCGCGGATTTCGGGGTATTGAGTAGGCGTAGATAATTTCTCCCAACAAACCCCTCTCCTTACCAACCATCCCTAGTACTTCCTCATTTGTTTTCTTTTCGGTCCATTTCATCTTCTCCATTCTTCTCCATACCCACATTTCAAAAGACTCCAATTTACACCTATCCTTCTGCCTCTGAAGCAATGTTGACGCACCGTATATAACTAAGCTCAATATCAAAGTTTTAAGGAGTCTTTTCATAACCTCCTTACTCAACGTCCCTGCCAACGATTCCCTCCTCCTTGTGAAAGCCTCTTAGCCTAATGCAATTCTTCTTACGTCCCTACTACTTTGACCATTTCGGTCCCAAAACCCTCCCGAGATACGTAAACTGTTCGACCTCTTCTAGTTTTGCCCTCCTATTTTAATGTTAATGCGGCTAAGCTCCCTCGCCATGGTTTTATGTAACGCTTCCACCGAGCCGTGTTGACGTCCTTTCCGCGAGGATTTGAGGCGGAGGAAGGGGAAGAATTCTTGCGGGGCATTGTCTAAAATATTTGGATCCTCAATCACATGATCGAGAAGCTCTTGGCAGATCCGCGTGCGAGTTTCCTTTCGTTCGTCCGAGAGCACTCGCGGCACCAACTTCGCACACACCTTTCTCATGCCCATGTTTTCGGTCCTAAGTCGATAGACATCACTTTTAAGGATTCCAAGTTCATCAAACACCATGCGAACACAACCTGCGATCCCTGTCCAACAAAGGATTCACAATTACAAGATTTACGTCACTTTTTGAGGTCGAAGGGCATCCTGAACGTTCGGTGTCTTCAACATTTCCTCTACCCTCCCGAAACAACTTGTGTCTCCCAAAAACACCCGATCTACCCATGGCTTATCGCCATAAGCTGCATTGAGCATTTCACGAGTCTCTTTCCCGATTTTTACGTTTCACTCATAATTTGATGGCGTAGCGCTGTTCCAACAACCGGTTCACGACAGAGTATAATGAGGTCACGTTAGAGAGGTTTCGTAAATAAGCGATCGGCACTCCGCAAAGGCTGTGAGCAAACTGTCACCAGCCTCCAAACTTTCCTCAGAGTGCCCTCCCTCGAACCCAGCCAAAGAAAACGCCGCCCGTCCATCTATCCGGTAAAAAATAAGTCTTACCACTTTCGGGATAGACCTTATACATAAATACTAGTTGTCCACTTGAGACTCCCTTTTTTGGATTGGGAGCTGTGGGCTTCTCACGAAAGCGAAGGGGAGCGGTCACTCGAGGGCCGGCCCAGTCGCAAAGTTAGCGCAATCTCATCTCCCCCACAGGTAAGCAGAGCTTCGCTTCCGCACCCCCCATCGCTCCAACCTCCTTCCCCCTCTCTCTCCTCAATTCCCACTCATTAAACCTGGCGACTGAATTGCGCCACGCATCCGCGTCCGAGGCAAATGCCCAGGCGACATCATTCAGCCCCCCTCTGCCTCCCTTTCCCACGCCCAGCGACCAACCAACCTTCTGTGCACTGGAGAGTCGGCGATGGGGGTCTTTCTACTCCAGCCACTGAAACGTGAGAGCACCACAGTCGCAAGAAGGAGAAGGCAGCGTTTTGAGTTCATGATGAAATTTCTGTTATATAAATCGTTAACGGTGACCTAACCCAGATTGTCTGGAAATGACCTACCACCACAAGAAATGATGAACGACATGCATAGTAATACCATCTGTTACGACGAAGCAACTATTTTAGCCATTCTTTCATCGAATATCGACGCATAAGTTTTCCTTGGGAGAATAGTATGTCAAAATTAATTAGATGATAGAATCCAGAGAAAATCCGCCAGATTCGTCAAAAATTGTTACAAAAAGAAGACGAGTGTGGCTGGCCTTTTAGGGGATTAAGGCTGGGAGCCACTTGAGAAGCGAACAGAACAAGCGAGCTTCCGGGGTACCATGCAGACGTAGTTAAGATTTTCCACGCTATAAAATCGTCATAATTACCTAAAGTTTATTTTGTACCTCGCTAATTTCCATCAAGGACGAAGCTTTGGCCTAACTAACGATTTCATAACGTGCGAAAGTTATTTACAGTATTTTCAAATGTACTCGGAAGTAGATATTAGTAGATTTCTTAACTCCTCATAACTCCACTCGAGGCGGCTCCACTTTTACACAGAGGGCTTCTTCGTCCACATTCCTAAACGCCGCAGAACCGTTAAAAAGTTGGCGGCCGACGTTTGCGGCTTCGTTAACAACCACTCGGAATGATATCCACTTAGTCCGCATGGACACTTAAAGAGGGGGCAGCATCTCGTGTGTCGACCTGCTGTTACTCCAGAGGGGCGCGTTGCCAAGGGAGGTTTGCTACTATTAATCTTCAGGGTGTGTTCTGTTCACGTCCTGGGCCACAACCACCCCGGCTCCAATTTAACGCGATGGCAATTGACTTACCAGCAAGAGAGATGAGAAGTAGCAGACTCAAGGACTTCTCCTTCCCACGGGCAATAAAGGGATAGCTGCTGTAGGGTTAGAGATAGCAAAACTCCCACCCACGGCGTCTAGGGAATGATTAGTTTTACCCAAATGCATCGACTTTCACTATTCTAGTGTGTTTTGTTGTCTGATCCCTTCCTGCATGTCCGTATGAGACAGCCACTTGATGACTGTAGTGTTCGGGACGATGTTGCTTGCCATTCTTTGTTGCTTTCATGTTTCTCCCTCCATCCCTCGTCTCGCTATGTGAAGAAGGGGACGCCACACGCCGTCCGCTGCCTGCCTACAACGGTGTGTCATATTACCTACCAGTGACTTTAAGAGCAGAGACTATAAATTGCATGTCCATTTAATAGCAGAATATCCCCCTATGGCTTATCAGTTCTGTATGACCTGCCTTGTCTTGTATGTCGTATAAATAGTTGTGGTTCATTTTTATTCCATTTATTGCATAACAAGCCATGAATCTCCTCGAAAAAGTTTTCTGAGCATACATAAAACCGTAAAACAAAAAGTGATTGACCAAATAAATATTATAAAATTAACTCACCGCAGCATTAGACACAAAATATTGGATATTGCTCATATATTTGTATTGCAAATATTTGTAAGTACAAACGAAGACGAGTAGTTGGAACGGAGAGTTGCCTCACGGGTGATATAGGAAACAATGAAGTTTTTCCGAGCGGTGTCACAATTTACAGAAGGGACAGACCTAATAGAATGGGCGGGGGAGTATTCATAGCTGTAAATTCACATCTTAATCGCCAAATATACGAATGCGACGAAAATAGCATAGAAAGCGTTCGGTGTAACATAAAGGACTACAACGACAGAAGCCTATTCGTGTGCTCATTTTATAGACCCCCAGATTCTAGTACAGATATTCTACACAAGCTCTACGATCAAATATCCACTCTCAGCAACAAACATAGCAATAGTATTATTACAATCGCTGGTGACACAAATCTACCGTCGATTGACTAAGACAAGTACTGCGTAGGAAAATCGGCCAAAAACAAAGATTCATGCCACGAACTCCTTCATATATTCACAAAACACTCTTTAGAACAAATTGTTAAATCATTAACACGGGGCCACAGCATGCTTGATATCTTCGCGACTTCTACGCCCGAAATCGTAACAAACATTTAAATATTGGACGGGATCAGTGACCATAAGGCAATTTTTGTAGGCTTAAATACTAATTTTGTGAAAATAAAAAAAGAAGAGCGTAACATATACTTATTTAAAAAGGCAAATTTTAACGGACTACGAGAATATTTGAAAAAGGAATTTCCAGAATACAAGACAAAAACACTGACAACCGATACAGAGAACACTTGGAAATATTTCTTAAATATTTTACGCGAAGGAATGAAGACGTACATTCCATCCAAAATCAAATGCGACAGTAAGGAACCTAGATGGTACAACGGGGAAGTAAGATCGGCATTAAGAAAGCAAAACAAGCTACAGTCAGATTTTAAAAAGAGTTTCAAAAGTGACGATATAGTTTATGTGAATCCATCCAACCACAAACTAAAAGATTGTCATAGTAAAACGAAAAGTTTCATGCGTACAGCTCTTCGCTCTTTTGAATATAAAATGTTAAGCGAATATGTTGAGGAAAATCAAAAGTCACTCTAGTTCTATGTTAGGGATACAGGGTAAACGTCCAACTGTACAATCTTTAAAGAGAGAAAACGGAGATACTTTTGGAAAGAAAACATGGAAAGTGTTTGGTACACTGCGAAAGGGTTTACTTGTTTGGCTTACTGCGATCCAATCAACCCAAAATTTACTTGTGCTCCTTCTATAGGCCTCCAGACTCGGATGTTAAAACACACCACGCACTCGATGGGCAAATATACCAATATATACGAAAAAACAATAGCAGCATCAACAGAATCGGTGGCGACTTCTACCTCCCCGGAATCATGCACATCATCATTTTATTTTTTTCTGCTGTTTCTACAGGTAAAGTACCTCGCTCTCCTAAGCTCCAAGAGCACCACTTGACCAGATACAAACATACATACATATGACCATATAGTTTTGGTAATGACGTTAGCTCATATTCCAGTTTGCAGCGCGATTAGATTATTCAAACAGCGGAAACAGTTCTGGTCACGAAGAAAAAAAACACAATTAAATGCTATGTACATTGATTAAATCCACAACCAGACATAGATAGCCATCGCAGATTAGGTCACGAAAATACCTCTAAAATGTCTTTTCAACATTCTGGCTGACGGTTTTTTTATTGCTTTTATTAAATCCATTGAACTGTCGCAATGAAAAATGGAATGGATCCATGTAACGAAAGAAGGCGATCACTCGAAAGTTCAGCGTCAGCGAAGCCACTAGGAACATTTTCTCATTTTCGATAAAGCGAAAAAGATTAATTGATCCGTGCATAAATCGTTTGGATAATGAGAGGAGAGTTATTACATCAAAGGATATGCAGGATTCGCGGACCGGAAGAGCCGTTTTCTTGGAAATCGAAGGTCGTTTGGAAAAGGGGCGAAAATAATGGTCGTAATGTGAAACACAAAACACGCTCGATAACTTGGCATTTCGTGAAATTGACGATAGGTAATGGGCCTTGGCTGTCGTTTTCGAAATTTCCACGCGAATAAAAATAATTATCCAGTTAAACTGAACGGCGAATTTGGAGTGTGCGGCATCGAGATCGATCGAGAGACGAATGTGCAAAAGAGAGACGTCAGTAGTGCAACGCTCTACCCCCGGATTACCGCATCCCACCACACACACACACACACCCTAATTCAAGGGGGTAGGATGCGTAAGCAGCAATTTGATGAGGACGACATAGCTATAGTTACAGAAAACAAAGAAGATCTTACCCAGAATATTCACCCAAATGGAGAAGGGGATGAGAAAGTGTAACCTCAAGACAAACAAGCTTTAAAGTAGGGACATGGTCAGCGGTCGAAATAGGGAAGTTATTATTATACGAGGCGTGTTCATAAAGTAAGGCCCGTTTGGTCACAGGAAAAAATATACTCATATGAAACACATTTTATTGGCACTTTTAGTTAGCTACAAACCTACTTCACTTATCTACATAATCGCCGTTCACTTCTAAGCATTTTTCGTACCGCTGCACCAGCTTCTTTAACCCCTCTGCATAGAAACACGCCGCCTGAGAGTTGAACCAATCGACAACGCCATTCTTGAGTTCCTCTTCGGTTTCGAAACGTTGTCCACCGAACCACTGTTTGAAGTGCAACAAGAGGAAGTAGTGGCTGGGTGTAAGGTCAGGACTGTACGGTGGGTGGTTTAAAAAGTTCCCAACGACCCAAAAACTCTCGTCCACTGGACATTCTTTGCTCTTTGTGGTGGTCGGTGAGCATTTTCGGTACCCACCTTGCACGCAATGTGTGGTATCCGAGGTTTTCCGTAACAATATTGTAGACAGTAGTGCGTTCAAGTTGAGGAAATTGTTCAGCCAGGCCATTATTGTCAATCGACGATCACATCGCAATTTTTGTTCCACTTGCGAAACAATTTCATCGGTCAGAATACTGGGCCTACCACTTCGCTCTTCGTCATGGACATTTGTTCGTCCATTTTTAAAATCACAGCACCATTGTCTAACCTTTCCTTCCCTCATAACTGTAGGTCTATAAATTAGGCACAATTCCTGATGAATTTCAGCAGCCGACAATCCTTTTGCATACAAGAATCGTATGACAGAACGCACTTCACAGCTGGCGGGATCAACGATTGTCGCGAACATTGTTGTTTGCATGCACGGGCAAGCAAGCGACTTCTGAAACAAAACAAATGCTGCTATAGCTTCTCAATGAATCAGTAGATGGCGCTGCAGGAGCAAAACTGTGTTCTGAAGCGCCATTATTTAAATATAAGCAAACGGTACTTACTTTAAGAATACGCCTCGTATAAGCACAACTATAGAAAGACATGCAGAAACAAGGGGAAGATTTTTGCCTGCTATTAGACAGTGGGATGACGAGTGATGGAAAAAACAGAGGGATTCGTAGAACGTAGATGGAACAAAAATGTAAAGAAAGATTTTTATCAGAAGAAGCAACCAATCATCGCAAATAATACTAACATACAAATAAAGATGCGATTTTTAAGAGCTGCTTATCGAGTCTAATATTTGACGGATGAGGGACTTGGACAAAAGGAACAGCAGAAAAAAATTGAGGGCGATGGAGCCGTGGTGTTATTGAAAAATTCGGAAATTAAAATTGGAAACTCATTTGAAGAATAAGAATTACTTCGAAGATAAGGGTTAACCGGGAAGCCTAAGGAATTCGCTTGCAAAAAGAGGAGGGAGACTAGCGTGGCACATCTTCACGCATAACAGTTCACAATAGTAGACAATTGAAAGAAATATGGACGGGAAAATATTATAAAGAAAGGTCAAGGATGAACTACATGAAAGAGGTAATGAAAAATGCCGATACTAATAGCTGATAAGGAGAGAAGAAATTGACAGGGAACAGAGCAATCTGGAGAGCTGCAACAAACCAAACCTCCGATTGATAATACGTATAGTCATAAATAATATTTTCTAACTGAAAACGTCTGTCAGATCCTTGTATGTATGTATAAGATCTGCCACAATCTGACTAATTTTTCCCCGGACAGATGGACGGACGGACGGCGGTTTCTCTGGCTGGGTTCGAGGGAAGAGAGTCTCTGGGAAGGCTGGAGAACGGTGGCTGTTGGCTCCCAGCCTTTGCGCAGTGCGAATCGTTCATTTGCGAAACCTCTATAAAGTGACCTATATATACTCCGACATGAACCGGTTATAGAAACAGCTCGCCGCCTTCAAATTTCCCGTTAAAATGAGCAAAACCGAGAAAGAGCCTCATGACGTGCTCTAGGCAACTTATGATTATAATGCAATAGGTAGGTTGGACGGAAAGAAAACTCGCACGCGGATCTGCCAAGAGCTTCTCGATCATGTGAGTGAGGATCCACGTATTTTAGACAATGCTTCACCAGACTTCCCCTCTTCCCCAGTCTCAAATCCGTGCTGAAAGGAAGTCACCACAGCTCGGTGGAAGCGTTACAACAGGCCGTGACGAGGGAGCTTAGCAGCATTAATATTAAAATAAGAGGGCAAAACTAGCGCAGGTGGAACAGTTTATGTATCTCGGATGTATTTTGGACCTGAATGGTCAAAGTAGTAGGGACTTAAGAAGAAGAATTGCATTATATTTTTCAAAGAGGCTTTCACAAGGAGGCGGGAATCGATGACAGGGACACTGAGTAGGGATGCTATCAAAAGACTCATTAAAACTTTGATATGAAGCTTAGTTATGTACGGTGCGTCATCATAGCCTCAGAAGCAGGAGGATAGGCATAGATTGGAGTCTTTTGAAATGTGGGTGTGGAGAAGAATTGAGAAGGTGAAATGGACCGAAAGGAAGACAATCGGCGAAAGACGGGCGCCGCCTTCCGGAAGACGTACGCGTGGAGAACCCACTGGCAGCGGTGTGTGGGGGTGCTACTTCGAAGACTTCTGTGTGAATGCATCAATTCTGGCAACATTTTATTTTTGATCGACTCAGCCCAACTACTTTTGGGTGAGACTTTTCTATTATAAAGACATGTCAAACTCACTTATTTAAGTAGAACAATTCGGAATAACAAGCGTGGGATGCGTAATCGTTTCATTTTCTAGTACCTGTAGAGAGGCGCGGAAGTTTATTCGACTTTGGGGTCAAGAACCCCCTTAGAAGGGGGGAGGGTGGGGCCGGGAAGGGAGTCCTCACCGCATCAACTACCACCCTACCCCGGAAATTGGAGAGCGAAGACTCGGGCTTCCTTTCCTTTGAAATTGAAAGGAGTCTCGTTTAGGGGTGGATCGAGTGAGTGCTGAGGTCGGGGAGGTAGAGAGGAAGAATGTCGAGGGGTTAACACTCCTGCTTCCTTCGAATAAACTTCCTCCATCACACGCGCTCCAAAAATGACCCAGGGAAATTCCTTCAATTCAGAATCCAACCCTAAATCATATGTTCTCTTGGAACACATTCAGCGATGGCTCTCAGTCCGTGGTCCCTTTGTCCCTCTAAACCCATGCACTAACCTTCATATGTGTACGCAGCCCATTAGTAATTCCAATCTCGTCCATTCCCTCAACAAAGCATGAGAGCATATTCAACCCTTAAATGTTCTGCAGCCTAAACATTACGGGGGTTGGGAGTGGCAGGGGAGAAAGAGAGAGCGCGGCGGCAGTGGAGGGGGTAGGGCGATGAGTAGGACATTGGCATGTGTAGGAGGGGGTGGGAAGTCGCTCCGTGATACCCCAGTGATAGGTGGTGTCAAAGAACCACAAAGAAATACCAGTAATGAGAAATGACGCAATTCAGCCATCATCAGCGAAATGACAATAAGAAACACCTTTTTCAGAAAAACTACATGAACATTCCAGGAGCCCTAACTTACCATACCAGGATGTATAACATCAATAATTTACCAAAAAATTAAAAATAAAAAAAAACAGACACACAGGAAAAAGTGCCCCTTAATGATCCACCACGGTGCATTTAAGTCCCCTGGGTCTATTTTGGCAGAAAAAAGAAAGAAAAGGCCAAAACTTAAAATGGAAACACTAACGATAGCTGATGATAAAAAATGTATTTGGATACTTTTCTCGACATCCGCTGTTACGTTAGTATAATAGTGACATAGATATCGTTTTGCGACATCGAATTAAGAAAATAAGCCCATCTAAATAAGTACTCGTAAATTTCATCGACATCCGTCCGTGCAAAGCATTTTAAATCCTCAACAAGCTTTTTTAAGGTTCAAATCAGATATTTATATTTTAATCTTTCTCTTGGTGTGCTTCATTTTTTGAAATTTTTGTCCGAACATTGGTCAATTATTTTGCTATGCTAGTTTGAAACTGCTCTTTGGGCCGCATTCTCGGCCGTCCTGGGTCGCAGTTATTAACCTCTGGTATAGATGAACTGATACGTATCCTGTAAAGCGAACATTAACTTTTGATTTCAAATACTACCTTGATCAAAAAGTTCCCGAATTTATTCAGAAAATTAAAAATACAAGTTTATTCATCTAAATCTATATTGTCCCCTTCAAAGTAATCCCCATCGACTGCAACACACTTATGCCAGCGCTTGATCCAATCCTCGAAACATTTTTTATATTCGGTTTTCGGTATGTCCATCAGTGCTTCCTGCGATTTTGCCATTACTTCCTCTCGGCTGCTAAAACGCGTTCCCCGTAATGGTTTTTTAACTTGATTGAACAGAAAGAAGTCACAGGGAGCCAAATCAGGTGAATTCGGTGGCTGTTGGATGGTATTTGTTGCATTTTTCGTCAAAAAAATTACGAATAATGATAGCACTGTGCGACGGTCTCGACGCACTGTGCGACGATTTCTGGTCTCTTTCGGCGAATTGCTTCACGCAAACGTCTCATAACGCCCAAATAATACTCTTTGTTTACTGTCTGGCCTTCTGGCAAAAATTCATGATGCACTACACCGTTGTAATCCATGAAAACCGTCAGCATTGCCTTCTTTTTTGACTGAAAACGACGTGGTTTTTTTGGTCTCGGCTCATTTGGTGAACGCCATTCACTTGCCTGATGTCTGGATTGCGTGTCGTACTCATAAACCCACGTCTCGTCTCCAGTAATGATCCTTTTGATGAATGTGGGATCGGATTCAGCCTCGCAAATCATGTCTTTTGCGACGTCAACACGGTCTCTTTTTTGCATGAAATTGAGGTCTTTTGGCACCAACTTTGCTGCTACACGACGGAAACCCAAATCATTAACCACAATGTCTTGGGCGGATCCATAGGCAATGTTCAAGTCCTCCGCTATTTCTCTGATGGTTAATTTGCGGTTATTGACCAACATTTCTTTTACTTTATCAATTTTTTCACCGACTTTCGATGTCGATGGTCTGCCACTGCGTTCATCATCTTCGATTGACTCACGACCACTTCTGAACCGCTCGTGCCACTGGTAAACGACCGTTCTTTTTAGAGAATCGTTGCCGAAACACTTTTCCAACATTTCCAACGTCCGTGCGCCACTAAATCCGTTTTTTACGCAAAATTTATCCATTTCTGCAATTGTAAAAAATCGCCAACACACACAGAGATAGATGTACTCTTGGCTACGTAACTTTTGCAAATGTCAAGTTATGACACTAAGATTTAAAGGGAATATCAACAACAGATGTACCAATTTAACAAAAAAAAACAGAACTCAAATCGGAACGATGGGAGCGCCACACGGTGGTTATTCCGGGAACTTTTCGTTCAAGATAGTATATCATTGACGATAACAATCATCAAAGGCAAAATAAAGAGAAAAAAGTCGAAATGAATACGAAACGACGAAATAGAGATCTCTAACTTAAATAATAAACAAAAATAATATAGAGGACATCCAAAGAAACATAAATTTAAAAAATTTCAAATTTTGAAGAAAAGTAACAGCAAAATAAATTTGAATAGTTATAAAAGTTCTTTTTGATCGTGCCCTCACAATAAATACATTTTGAAGTCCAACACGTACCAGACCATTGAATAATTTAGTCTTAGAGTGGGGCCGTGAGATTACGAAGTTTGATCTAATGCAGTAGAAGTTACTTCTAGTGTTCCTCAGGGAAGTATTATCGGACCTATTTTATTCCTACTTTACGTTAACGACATTGAATATGTAGTCATTAGTCAGATACGTTTATTGGCCGACAACTCAGTGGATAATCATGATATCTGTAATCCTGAGAACACAGTAGCTTTATCAGATGACCTAATTGTTATACAACGCTGTTACGATACTTGGAAATTGAATGCGTAGTGATGATTTTTTGGAAAAAGAGTAATTCCCTCCCGAACGCCTACTGCATCGGGAACACCGAAATGGAATGTGTAGACTCGATTAAATACTTAGGCGTCACCCTCACTCACGATCTCTCCAAGGTGAAACACAAACGGGAAATATGTAAACAAGAAAACAAAAAATTAGGATTTATTAGAAGAGTACTGGGAAAATGTGATACAAAGGTGAAAGAGAAATCTATCAATCGCTGGTAAGGCCTCAGAATATGCTGAGAGTATATGGGATCCTCGCGAAGTTAGAACCGTTAGCCATATTTAAAAAACGATGTGGTGATTACCTTAATATCGAATTCAAAATATTAGGAGAGCTAGGCTAGGAATCAATCATGGAGCGAAGGTTAAATTACAGATGAAATCATTTCCAGAAATTGAAAGGACGTCTTCTTAAGCGATAATGCTGAAAATGCATTGTTACTTCCATCGTACCACGGTGGAGGAGATCATATCAATAAAATTAGAGAGAAATTTAGTATAGAACAGAAACATTTAAGATTTCATTTTCTCCAGGCACGATAAGGGATCAGAATAACAATGTCCGACCGCGGTAGGGGTGAGAATGTTCGGGTGGGGATTGGTCTGGTGTGTATTCACCCCCTTCCACAGACCCTAAGAGTGACTTGCAGGGTAACAAAATATCTACCTATCTAATAAGAGTACTTTTGTTGCGTAATGTCAGGAGTATGATGCCAGGATCACTCGTCATTCGAGTGATTAGACGTCAGTGTTGTCAGATGGGCAACTACCCCGTCTGTTGACCCAGAGCTCGCCCACCCCATGGCAGGCATCGCCCACCCCATGGCAGGCATTGGAAAGCAGTTCTCACCCTGCGGATGGACCCCAAGGGGGGGGGGGGGAGCGAGCGAAGAGCCAGGGTGCGAACACACGAGCCACGCTCGGATACGGGGACGAACATTTTCTTCTGGAAGTATTTCCTCTTGCATGCAACTGCGAGGCCATTTTCGGAATCGATGTATCCAATCCACTAATATCAAAAGTCGTAGGTGTTGACGGACCCGAAAGTCGGTGTTAGCCGACATCGACATAAATACTCCATGATTCATCAAAAATGTGTGTGGCAGGGGGTGCAAGCACCAAGGAGGAGGGGGTAAGTGATAAGGAAAGATATGGGAGAGGAAGGGTGAATGGAATAATATTTGTTGAAAAGCTATATATTAACGTGCAGATATGTATACGACATACTGAAGGAAACTTTAGTTAAAATCAAAGGGGTAATTCACCAAATAAGTCAGTTAATAATAAGGAAAAGGAATTAAAAGAAAACCAAAAACCATTAGTAATGCTTGTTTTGTGGAGACCTGTCCTTCGAAAAGGCCAGGTCTCCACAAAAACAAGACAGGTTATGCAGAATTTAAAAGTATCGAATCCCGAGTGTGGTCGGTGCCATTTTCCGTATACTTCCTGAGTAATCAAATAGTGTGTCGCAAAGAAAGAAAGCACTGCCCCCACTTCCGACCCTATTGACTCCCTATTCATGTGTGTGTCAATAACCAACCGTCCGATGTAAACATTTCCTTACGATTAACATGATGGAATAGAATGACATCCATCCATCATTGGCATTGAAGCACTTTGCACGTAATTCTCCACACAGGGTGGAAAATTAAAGAGTATTTGATTGCCGGTACCAATCCTTGAGCTGGTCGCTGCGGTGATGACACCGAAGACTCCCTTCCGTGCAGGGTATTTAAACATAAATAAATACAACTTAGCCGCTAAAATGAAAAAAAAAAACAGAAAAAAAGCTTCTCGGTTCAAATTTTAAAAAGTGATAGAAGGGGCACCGAGGGTATTCAGCGAACGCAGGGAACACTTCACGATACAACCATCCCGATGTCCCTCGGCTCCCAAGATATAACCAATCGGTCTTCACCAAACGAACCCTCTGTTGCCATGACGACGGATCTTTTCTCAGGACGGCCCTTCATTAACGAGGCATGGTCGGGAGCGTTTTATCTTTCAATAAGGGCCAGCCAACCACCAAAGAGCCCTTCAATACCCGGGTGGTGGAGCCCTCCCGCGGGGAATTCCGGCGATTATTCTCGCCTTCAAGGGCCTTTGTCCAGTTTTAGCTCAAGAGCGTAGGGCATGTTGCGTACCCTCCCAATAAGGAAGGACAGGGGAAGAGAGACGGCAGATGTAGTGTTACGTTAGTTATGTCAAAGATAAAAACATGTTAAATGCTGTCGTTCATGTCGATTGGAATGAAGGAATGCATTCAATGCATGCGGAGTTGAAGAGTGACTTACTTAATTTAGCATATTTTCTTGCAATACTTCATGTCATGTCAGGTGAGGCTTACGAATTTAGGAGTGATTACACTCTATGGTTATCAAAGGTCTTCCTTAGCCTGTGGACTACCAAAAAGTTACTGCGTCCGTTTTAGTTGCTCGTCTGTTGGAAAAATAAGCAAGCTTAGACGTTAACAGCTCTCTGCAAAAACAGACCAGTGTATAGCACGAAGAAAGAATCAAAGACTTTGAGTTCCCACAGGAAAAAATCTATGTAAGTATGTATGTAGCATTGCATGGGCTTCAGATGATGTTAATGTGGAGCTACACTAGTCGACAATAATAAATTAGTTCGTGTGGAAACGCAATGTATTCTTCCTTCTAGATTCTTTCTTCGTGCTTTACAAATAGATTTCTACAAATAATCGGCCTCAACCATCTCTCACACCAGTGGGCATCGTTCTATATTTCATTATCTCAAACCCTAAAAAGGAATTAAAATCTATCAATTTAAAACTAAATGTTGCTGTAAATGTATTCATTGGCACGCGAGAACATCTTCCTGTGTCTTTCGCCAAAAGATATTAAAAGGAGTAAATAAAAATGCAACAATTTCAGTGTAAAAATCAATTGCCTTGCTCGGGATGAATGATTTTTACACTCTAAAAGCGAATGATTTTTACACTCTGTAATAGTTGCATTGTAATGCACATCTATCGAATGACTCCTTTAAAAGTTACTGTCGATCTATCTACAGCAGTTTCTTGGAATTAAAGTGAAATGCCGTTGGGAAAAAGTTTGGAAAATATGATGTTTCCGAGACATCTCAATTTGTTTCATTTTTCCGAAGCGGCGGGGGGAGGCCCGCGGACGGAGGGCATAGAGAAGAAAGGAGAGGGGATAGGATGGGTGTCCTTGACCTCCCAGTGAGGAAGTGGGGGCCGAAGAAAGATCCCATGGAGCGCAGTGAATGGATAATAGAATCACGTCGACCCGAAGTCAGCTCAAAATTTGTCATCGTTCACAATCTGGAATAACATTCCGTCTTATTGCTTGAAGTTTTGTTCTTGTAACATATTCAGGGAATAGTGTTACCCTTTGAGCAGTTTTAATAGATGAACAGATAGATTAAAGATGTCATTTTTTCCACGAACGATAAGGGATCAGAATATCATTGTCCGACCGCGTTAGGGATAAAAATATTCGGGTCAAAATTAGACTGGTGTGTCCTCCCACACACCCTAGGGGTGTCTTGCAGGGTACTAAGATAAAAACAATATCGCAGGGCTAAAGAATATTTCTTCCATTTTTGTGTAACGCTGAAGATTTCCAGTCCTTTTCCCTCCACATGCGCATAGGGCTTTTCTCTCTCATCATGGGATGTGGTTGTACAGTAGAACGCGGGACTACTGACCGAACGATTTCGTGTGAAACCTCTGAATGGGCTCAGTTTCATCAAAGCTGTGACATTTTTTTGGATACCGGATTTTCTTGGGAAACCATGGATGGCACATGGAAAAAAACTGATCTCCCTTTTGTCTTACTCTGATGTGAGAATTTCACACTTCGTGGGGATTACGATGACGATTAGTGTCGGGTGAACTCTACCATCACCTACCAAACCGACCTTCAGGTTGAATACTGTGTTTATGGTTTTTTTGTTTACTTTTTACTCAGGCGATGTATTGTCAGTTCTGCTCACTCGTGAATACTGCAGGACTTGAGATGCTGAATCCATCACACGTGACGAACATTGCAATTTTAACAAGTGTGACGATGTATCACCGATGATGCATTTATACTTAATGTTTCTGCCTTGCTTAAATATTTTACGTCTTTTAGGAACTAAATATTTTTGCCCAAACATTTTGCTCATGAACGATGCAAATTACGAATAGGAATTGCGTAGTTTATGCTCGAGAATCCAGGATATGCACCCATACACGTGTATATATTTCAGATTGCACTATACCAACATGCATCGATGAGAAGGTTCGAGGCAAAATAAAGCATTGAAAACATAAATATATCGATTAAATCTAAAGGTGAATCAATTAAATTTTTATAAATTTGATTAAATCAAATAATATTTAGGATAAAAATAAAAAAGCTTATATTATCAAAGAAAGAAAATAAACGTACATTTCATTTCAAAATTGTGAACAGTACGTATACGATTTGAAAATGGAGAAAATCGTCCTCGCACACGATTGGACGGATACTATAAGAACCACCTAAAAGAGTTGAAAAATGGAGATGGAACATCTCACGCCTTTCCTTCTCCTATAAATTAAGCTGCGCTTCTTCCATTTAGGTTACGGGGAGGGCCAAGTGATTTCATTAAATGTGGCCCGGACTTCATGATTGCCGAGCGGGCGGATTTAGTCCTTGGAAGGGCTTTCGACCGATGGGGAGGGAGGGGAGGGAGGGATGGGAAGATGTCGGGGATCGGTGATATGGCGTCGCGATCAAACATGCGCCGGATAGTCCCTCGGCCAGGGGCGGAGGGAGAAGGGGGGCGTCGATGTTTGCACCGATTACCGGGACTGATCCTCTCGTCCTCCCGTCGGCCCCGAAAGCCACGCAAAGTTTTCCTCCCCGAAAATTTAGGAATCTGCACGGGGCATTCGTTTCTGCCGATGAAGTCGATCTCATTTTGTCAGCAACGCTGTCCAAGTAAATATTTACAAATTAAGAGGTCAACTAGGATGACCTCCATCTCAGGGAGGGCCCGTATCCGTTTCCCGGGAAAGCTTCTCTGAGCACCCTGAACTTAACACGACCTGTGTGATTTTTCGTTTACGAGACCTTCCTGGGAAGCCATAACCGAAACAGAGAAAGGACCGCCCCCCCCCCCTATTACCCTGATGCGTGGATTTCACACACCGTCGGGCTTACTACTACTGGATGAACTCTACCATCATCTATCAAACCGACCTTCAGGTTGGCAACTGTGGTTATACACGGTCAAAAACGGTTTCTTGTCCACTGTTGAATAAACAAAGAAATAACATAATGTCGATCAACTGGTAACTACTGCAAGAACAAAAATTAAAAGAAGAAGTGCTAGTTTCGATAGAAGTCTTACGAAATGTATTGCTGTGAATTTATATGCTCGCCTCGCCAATCATTTCCAATGTCATATTTCAAAAAATATAACGCGTTAGGCCTCCGTATGTTTTATATCTACTATGTTACAAATTTATTGACATTACATAACGATCAATTTCATGGATGTGGTCAACTGACTTCGGACTTTATCTGAAAATGGCCGATTCAATCGTTAAGCAAGTCGCACCTGTACAGGCGAAAATTTTTCTAAAAAATACTTCCTAAATGACGAATAGATAGGAAATACATATAAGGAAAAGGGATAGCAACGCATATAAAAGACGAACACTGGAGAGGTGGGGAAGGCGGAATCGAGCTGATCACAAGTGTAAAAATATTTGTATTTGTATTGTAATTGTATATGTATTTGTACTTTGTATGATTACTTTCCTACTGTCCTTTCCTCTGGAGTGTCATCTATTTCTCCTTTAGAGGGTGAAACGGCTACCTAAAGCCATCTCTTGGCTAAAGAATCGGGACACTTGGTTACACAAACCTTCGCAGATCTCAGTATTAAATTACGTTTCCTCGATAGCTCAAGTGGTTAGAGCATCGGCTCAGCAAGTCAAAAGATCCGGTTTTCAAGCCCCGGCCAAGGAAATATATTTACACTTGTGATCTGCTCGATTCCGCCTTCCCCACCTCTCCAGTGCTCGTCTTTTATATGCGTTGCTATCCCTTTTCCTTATATTTATTTCCATGTGTGGGTGTGTGTATACAAACACACACACACACATATAAATATATATATGTGTGTGTGTGTGTGTAAAATAAATAAACAGAACTGAGCAGAGCAGTTTCTGTGTTTGTGTCGACTAGTTAGTCCATTTACATTATATATATATATATATATATATATATATATATATATATATATTTATTTATTATATATATATATATTTATTTATTTTATATATATATATATATTTATATTTATTTATTTTATATATATATATTTCTACCAAGAGACTGATGGTTTTCCCTAGTTGGTGCCTGCGTGCTGTCCGCCTGATGATCGCGGGTCCGTGCGGCTCCCCCCCGCGAAAGGTCGGACGGGCGACTCGTTAAATGTCCGAGAACACCACGGTCGATTAACGAAGGGCGCTGGGAGGAGGTGGGAAAAGGGTCAACTGCCTTCCCTCCCACCGTCCTCCCCCCATTATAACGACGAACTGACCGGATGTGACGTCTCCCTGGGTCGAGCGACGCCCCGATTACTAGTAGGGATTGATGCACTAGGTAGCACCAATTCCCCCTAAATAAAGTGAGATCGAGTGACGGATGGCGGCTGGGCTAAGCCCTCGCCTACCAATCCAGAGGTCGCGGTTTCGATTCCCGCCTACGCGGGTTTTCCTCCACCTAGGGATTGGGTGTTTTTATTGGTGTCTATTGTTATATGTTTGTTAAAGGTCCGGTTTAAAGGCCAAAAGTTGCTGTCATCGGTTTAATGGTAATAAATGAAAATATCTTTTCCCGTGGGACGAATCAATTCATGCCTGCGTTTGAACGGCGACGAACGCATTTATATGTCGTGTTTCACTCTTCTGATTTTCGTACATTAACAACATCGACATAAATACCCCGCGATCTACCAAAATGGTGTGTGGCAGGGGGTGAAAGCACCAGCTGGGAAGGGGAAGTAATGGGGAGGATATGGGAGAAGAAAGGAAAAGGGAAAACATATTCGTTAAAAAACTATCAAATAACGTGCAAATATGTGTACACTCTGGAGGAAGACTCAATAAAAAACAAGGAGTGATTCACCTAAAAAAACCTGTTACTTGTTATGCGAAAAAGAGAATAAAAATGAACTACCATTGATACGACAGGCCTCCACCAAAAAAAAGGGGTCATGTAGAACTGAAAAGTAAGTAGGGAAAATTTCCCATTACATAAACATGCAACTCATGGTCTCCACCCCCAAAGACACAGAGTTCTGGTATCTATAACCCTACAGATGCAATCCCGTATTTTCCGCGGGAAGAATGAGTCCATGATCCTGCTAGTTCCGATATCTACTTCCCGAATTTTATATTCATGATCCAAGCGACCAATGTATGTCGGAGTGCGAATCAACCGCCTTTCTTCTAATGATTCCCAACCCAACTCCAGAAACATTTTTGTAACGATTTCCGTTTTATCGTTACAGTTTTT
Source organism: Hetaerina titia (assembly GCA_037158775.1). Classification (NCBI taxonomy): domain Eukaryota; kingdom Metazoa; phylum Arthropoda; class Insecta; order Odonata; family Calopterygidae; genus Hetaerina; species Hetaerina titia. The sequence continues at coordinate 138,964,444 of CM073768.1, forward strand.
AACGAAACAGGATTTCCTGCGTTATTCGATCTCATTACCAACGTATTTCCTTCAGCCATAGCCACACTCACATATCAAAAGAGTCCAACCTACGCTCAACCACTAAAACCAGATTTAGAATCCTTAGACAGGTTTTCTCGATATACTATCCTCATTAAACATTTATTTACGCCTAACATGTCATCAATTCTCTGCTCCTTGCAAAGGATTTAATTCCCAATGAAATTCCTCTCCTAATATCCTTACTGCTACATCCATTATCCCTCGTTCAGGACCTTTCCTTGCCACTCTTAAATATGGCAATCTGAAATGTATTGGAAATGAAAACTTACGAGAATCCCAAGAAACTGCGGGAGGTGTAACTGAGAGATGGTAACCTTTACAACGGAGTCATCCGCTAAATATGCTTTGCAATGCAAACATTTCAGAGTGTAAAAATCATTCGCCTTGACCGGGATTCGAATTCGGATCCCTCGATGTCTGACCGAGTACCCGGTAGCCAGTTTTGCTAAGGACGATAAGAGGATGCCTCCAGTGCTTATCTGAAAGCACTCGGCCTGATATCGAGGGGTCCGGGTTCGAATCTCGGTCAAGACGAATGATTGTTTGCACTCTTAAATTCTTACGATTATGGCTGAAAATGCTTAGTAATCATTCGCTTTAAATGCAAGCGACCTCCCTTGATCCAAACGGCTTTTTTTTAATGTATGAACACATTCATCAAGTTCATATATTTTCCATTTCACAAGAAATATGCTGGAAATGGAATCGCATGCTGAAATGGGGATAACTTACAGCGGCCTTTCAAAAGGACTTCCTGATTTGCGGATATCAGAAGGTTACGCAGGTAAGCTTCTTTGACAGCACTTAGGGTCCCATGGTGGTGTCCTTTGAGGGAGGATTTCCCTTTTGGGAACAGGAAATAGTCTGCTGGTGCCAAGTCGGGACTGTAAGGGAGTTAGGGAATCTACGCGATGCCACCGGAGAGGTCTTCACCCCCAGACACTCGACTCTGCTCTTGGTCGTAAGTCAAGACCTTCGGGACGAGTGTAGCGCAGATCTTCCGCATCTCCAAATTTCTAGTGATAATGGTATGTACACTGTCACCGTCTTATCAATGCCAACAATATGATCTGCGATCATGCGCACACTTAACCGATGGTTTGAACCCAGCACTTCACGCACACGTCAGGGAAAAAATATGTTACCGATATACAAAACCTGTTTACCTAGAACACTTCATTTTACACCACGCATCATTATTAGCAGCTCTTATCGCCTATGTAGAGTACTTAATTCAACATTTAAAACTCTGCAGTACCTCAAACTGTTTTCACCAAATTATTACCATAGTATGAAAAATGTATAGGTTCTCTGCTTGTTATTGGCATGTTACTGGTATGAGGTACGTGAAAATCTAGCTTGGAATCACCGCAGTACGTAGGTTGTCATACAGGATGTTAAGAAAGATCTTCCCGGCGTATCTGTTGCGTGAAACCCTCTCGAATCAAATGTCGGCAACTATAAAGACACTAATCCGGTGGAGAGAAATTCACTCATACAAGATATTAATAGGAAAATTTAACTGTCAACCAATGAAAAATCACGGGATTTCACAAATATGAATGCTCATGAATTCCCCTTTTTTTACCGCCACCGACGCATCTGAAATTCATGTATTGATATCTAACATAAAAAACAGCGTGTTTTACACAAAAATGTTATAAACTTTTTTAAACCGTGTTAAACTAAAAGAGAATTCGACCCATAAACATAATATTTGGCAATTTCACGACTGAATTTATTCGCACAATTATCACACGTAATTACGTAATTACCCCTCGTACTTGTATTATCAGCAGCTCCTTTACGACACACGCGTTTGTAATTTATGCCTCGACAGTGCTCGGAAGTGCCTCCACTCCGCTTCGCACAATTTGTTGACATTGCTGAAATGCCCTCCCTTGCCTCGTGGATATGCCCGGATAAAGACATAAATAAACTTCGCGCATCGATTTTTTTCGCACGCAGTAGACGTTCGCTTTGTCGCAAGCCGCACGCGTGACCGCCCGGCTTACACGGAGGCTTGACGTAGTATCGCGCACACCCAGGAAGGAATGAATGCAATCTTTCGCGTACACGCATGCGCCGAGGAACATCCGTGGTATCCGCGCCTGGGTTCGTATCTGCAGCAGATTGCAGACATTGGTAGACAACCCCGAGGACTCGCATAACAATCATTAAATACCAAGTATTTTCCCCATTCGTCACCCGCGCTCATTCCACACCCTCAACGAGCCATCTACTCTCACCGCCATTGCCCCCATCCGCCGTACTTTCCGAGGTTTGGAGTTTTAACTCTCCGAAACCCATCCCCACCCTGACACTCCAACTATAAATACTTTCCGAATAATTTTCACACATCACCCTCCTACGTTCACATTGTATGAGAGCATACAAATGCTATGCTGTAAAATTGAGAGTAAACTTAAAAAATATTACGCAACACGCTAAACTAGAAGTCACATACCTACAAATAATAAAAGACAATAAATCAGCCTGAAGCATTGCAAGGTTTCATTATTGGATTGAATGTTTGGATTTACCTACGCTTGGAGAGTGTGTTTTGTTCATGTAAACAGGTGACACGGTGGCGACTCGTTTTGAACGAAATCAAAATTTAATAAAGGTAAGTAATAAATATCGGTTTCAACCCCCTGGAACATTTGGCAGCAACCAGTGAAATAATCTAGTGGGAAATCATATATATATATATATATATATATATATATATATATATATATATATATATATATATATATATATATATATATATATATACATTCAAATACGAAGTCCCGCCATACGGCGCACAAATATTCATTCAAACATAGAAATAGGTATAAGGAAAGGGGATAGGAAAACACATAAAAGGCGAACACAGGACATGTGGGGAAGGCGGTTTTTGAGCAGATCACGAAAGTAAAAATGCTTCCTTGACCGGGATTTGAACACCGGATCTTCCACTTGCCGGGCGGATGTGCTACCATTACACCACCGAGGGAACTTAATTTACCTTGAGATCTGCGATGTTTTCAAGACGCCCAAGTGCTCCGAATCATTTGCCAAAGGACTTCATCAGTCATATCTTATCTTCCGAAGAAGACGGAGCTCGAGTCCGTCGAAATTATCAAGATATTGTTGTGAGTGTTCTTTTTCTGTATTCTCGTGCTGTGTGTTACTGTCAAAGTTTTTTATTCAACACTTCCGTGTTACTTCGAAGAAATCATATATATATATATATATATATATATATATATGGGTCGCGGTGGTCTAGTGGGTAGAGCGTTGGACTACTGACCGGAGGGTCCCGGGTTCGATTCCCGGGCAAGGCACTTTGGGCACCTGCAGCTCCACCCAAGCTAGTTGATTTTTCGGGTACCAGATCATCCTGGGAAACCATAACCGGCACAGGGAAAGGAACTGGCCCCCCTATCCTGATGTGTGAATATTCACACGCCGTCGGGCTTGGTACATGGGTGAGCTCTACCATCACCTACTAAACCGACCTTTGGGTTGATTACTGTGTTTTATATATATATATATATATATATATATATATATATATATATATATATATATATATATATATATATATCGATGATGCGGAAGTACTCACGAGAGCAATATAACTTTTGGACGGCACAATAGAACACAGAATAAAACAGATAACACGTAAAAGGACACACTGTAGATAATTTGAGCTTTCGGCCTACTCCGAGGCCTTCTTCAGGTCAGACAAATGATTTCGAAGCAACACGGAAGTGTTAAATAAAACTAACGGAGCTCGATTCCGTCGAAATTATCAAGAAATAACGTGTGAGTGTTCCTTTTATGTGTTCTGATATACTGAATGAATTGAACTTCTGAATGGCATTCCATTCTCCTATGTTCGCCGCCACGCCTCGGGTCGAATAACGTCTGCTGTCGTGAATGTCATCCACATCACCAATTTTTACGCTCCCTCTGGTGAGTGTGCGAGGGCAGAGCGCGAAACTTATTCTAATGATCTTCTCCTCCCCTACCGTGATTCCTTCTCGGGAAAGGCCATCTTGGGTGGGGACTTCAACTCCATTTACCGCTGAGAGGATAGTGCCTCGAACAGGGTTAGAAAGACATATTATCCAAGCCGAGCACTCTCACTGATGCTTGACTTCATTGGAGCGATTGACGCAGTGCGTTCTTTCTGCGCCGGTCCCGCCCCTTTCACGCGATCAGGGCATAACTCTCGGACGCGGATCGACTATCTCTTCCTCTCGGCATCACTTAAGAATGATGTCCAGAGAGTGGACACCCTCCCAGTGTCCTTCTCTGATCACTGCGCGCTGATCATGAGTGTTACGTGCCCGGATACAACCTCCGCCGCGCGCGCCCACCGCTGCGGCGCCGTGTGGCGCATGGACCTCCGCGTGCTGGAGGACGCCACTCGCCGCGACTCCATCCGCAGCCGGGTGTGTGAACTGATCGCGGCATTACGTCCTGGTGCAGACCTCGTGGCATGGTGGGACGAAGTTTTCAAACCCCGAATTGTCACACACATCAAAAGGCAAACTTTTGAGTGGCGTAGAGAAAAAAATTACACCATCTCCTTCTACCGCCTGGCGCTGGAGAAGCTCCTGCGTAAGGATGTTGCGCCGGAGGATTTCCACGCCCAAGTGTCGTCTCTTAAAAAAATTATACTTGGCCATGAACTTCAAAAATACGCTCCCCAAAAATGGCAAAAAGAATTAGAGACAGATATAGGGGGGCCCTTACGCTATCCGAGCTTCGGCGCTCGGTGAAATGCAACTCCGGCTCCGTCACAGACAGAATCCCTGTCACAGAATCTGCCACCGGCGACACCGACCTCCTTAGGGAAGCGACCCGGCACTTTAAAAATATTTTTAACAGGTATCCTCCCTCTTTCCCCTCTCCTTATACTGTCCTCAACCCAAAAGACGATCTAGGTCGAGACATAAGTTCAGACGAACTGGACTGCGTCTCCTCCATGTTCCCAAAGGGCAAAGCACCCGGCTTGGACGGCCTGCCCTTTGAAATTTATTTCGCGTACTGGAATAGTACTTAAACCTCTTTTAGCCAACCTTTTTAATTTCATTTTAAGTAGCGGCTCTCTGACTGCAAGTCAGCGGACCGCCGTGATAGCCCTTATACCAAAGATTACGCGGCCCAAGTCGTTCAACGACTTTCGTCCAATCGCCCTTTTAAATGCTGATTATAAGATATTGGCACACGTCTTGCGCCATAGAATGACGGCTCTTGCCGACATCGTCCTCTCTCCATCCCAGTACGCCGTGTCGAAAACGCGAAACATTTTCGATGCCGCACTTCTAATTCGCGACGTCATTTTTTCCTCACCCTTGTATGGCGATAGTTTTCTAGCAGTGCTTGGAATTTACCTTGCGAAAGCATTTGATCTGGTCCGGATCGAATGGATCGTAACCGTGCTCAAGGCGATGGCCTTCCCCGAGCACTTTATACGTGCCGTTTTAACGATGTACACCGGTACATCTTCAAGAATTAGAATAAAGAATGCCACCTCACTACCCATTCCCGTCTGTAACTCCGTCCGGCAGGGCTGCCCGTTGTCAATGCTGCTGTTTGCTTTTGCCATAGACCCCCTACTCAGGCGACTTCAGAGCAGTGGAATCGGGATACGCCGTCACAGCGCCGTCTGGCTGGGCGTCGCACACGCTGACGACATAACCCTTTTCGTAATCGACCCGTCCCACATGGCTCTCGCCCACGACATTTTAAAGTCATACGAGCAGGATGGTCTCTTCCTCAACGGTCGGAAATCCAGGTTTCTGCTGCTGAGGGGAAGCCCGCCACCGACCTCCATCGGTTGGTCAGAGTCGCCCTTCCTCAAAATCCTAGGGTACTGGTGGGAGAAGGAGTTGGCTCCCACGATTGAGCGGAACTGGGCAGTTATAGACCGCCATATAAAATGGAGTGTTGGGAAATTTTCACTACCTTCCCTCCCGATTGTGACCCGCGTCCGCCTCCTGAACCAGATTGTCTTCCCGAGGCCCATGTGGCCCATTTGTGGCCCTTACCCCCTAAATACAATGCATACTTCATTAAAGGGACTAACCAAACGATCTGGAACGGCTACGTAAAGAAAGTGTCCCGCAACCAGCCCTATGGCCCTTTTGAGCTGGGTGGGCTCAATTTAACGGATACAGCTCTAAAAGCAAAGGTGGTCTACGCGAAGCTCGGTCTGCGCGTCCTTCGGGGTGACGACGCGTGGCTAAAGGTACTCCTCAGGGACGCGTGGCAGGCACTCGCGCAAGACGAATGCCACCGAAGGGCATTTGAAGAAACGAAAAAGGTCGCTTCACTCCTGAGAGATGGAGAAACAATTACGGTCAAGACCCTGTATCTCAGAGCGCTCGCCGAGCAGGGAAAAATGACATCCAAAACGACATTATATTGGAAAAACTGGGCGACCAGCAGAGCGAACGACGAGGTGAGTAGTCAAATGTTCAACCTAATCGCGAACTTGGTTATGACGAGGGAAGTGAGGCACCACCTACGGTTAGCTGATTCGCTCCTTTTTCAGTCATATCGTCGAATAGACAACGTCGCGCATTTGATTCTTGGCTGCGGCGAAAAACTCAGAGAATGGGAAGCCCTGAAAAAGATATATAAAACCTGGGACGTGCTCGGCGGTGGTGCCATTATTATTATTATTAGGTAATCTGCCGGTAAAGGTAGGCTTTTGGATGGACACAACTATCAAATAAACATTTTGTAACTCCAAACAAAACCCAATCCAGTAACCTAATCTACATCAGGTCCCTCTTCATCTCTGTGTACTTCTTTCCTCCCTACATCCCGTCCAATATCCCTATCCTGTTCCTGCCCTTTCCTCGCTTGCCTAACATTCTCCCCTCTATTACCTTCTTCAACATTCCACTACCGCTCAATACGCCTTTCAACCATTTTTCCTGCCTCCATAGGATTTCTCTCAACAAACCCCTCTCCTCACCCACCGTCTCCAGCACTTCCTCATTTGTTTTCCTTTCGGTCCATTTCACCTTCTCCATTCTTCTCCACACCCACATTTCAAAAGCCTCCAATCTACGTCTATCCTCCTGCTTCAGTGACCACGTTTCCGCACCATACATAGCTACGCTCCATAGGTGGTGCCATTACAGACATAAATCTGATCACACTGAACTTTCGGCTCTTTCCGAGCTTCAAAACTCTAATTATGACTACTTTAATCGTGGAGTTCATGCAATTAAGAACAGCGAAAAAAATTCCGCAAAATCTATGCAGAGCAATGGTGGAACGGATGTGGCTGCTGCCGGTGCCGGACAAACTTCGCCAGTGGTTGAAGAGTTGCTTCACAGAATGTGTTTCAAACTAATCGATAACCCTAACCATTTATAATGTATATCTTGTGAACCTAGCCTCATTATTTTCTTCAACAGTATTGCATATGATCTCAATTGTACATGCACATTTCTAATGTATGTAGTGTAATAATATGTATGTTTGTATATGTTTTTTTAATGTTTATGTGTATATATGTGTATGAATATATTAAAAAATATATTCATATGGGAAAAAATAATTCTGTAACCAAAATCTATAAGCTGATATTATGTACAATGTAAACACTTGCTGTGTAACGTATGAACTGGACCGAATAAAAATTAATTGAATCATAGCTCAAGTGGTTAGAGCATCCGCCCGGCAAATGGAGAGATCCTGTGTTCAAGTCCCGGTCGAGTAAAATATTTGTACATTTGTGATATGCTCAAATCCGCCTTCCCCACCTCTCTTGTGTTCGTCCTTTATGTGTGTTCCTTTCCCATTTCCTTATCTGTGTTTCTATGTGAATGAATTCATACAGGTATGTCTGATATGCCTCACTCCTGTCCCAAAATACAATAAAGAAAGAGACTTCGGCAACATCTGTGACTGCAAATATTTTTGACGTTTCTGAATGAAAGTTAACACAAATCGGTAGCCAAAAGTAGGACTTTTTCTAATTAAATAAATTAATACACTGGTTATGGAGGGCTGTGCAGGCAGTCAGTAGCCTGCGTCCGATGAAAATCCACTCCGAGTGGTAATGAGGACCAGATAACCCATCCGCTCGAGGAATAATTCCCGCTTCGAGGATGGAACGGACTCGCGCACTAGTTTGGAAGCAGCTTACCTGCGGAAGAAGCAGAGGGAGAGAAGGAAAATCATTAATACTCTTTCGATTTCACACCACAAAGGAAAACACGGAAGGTCGTATAAGTACACACCACATAATAGACAAAAACAAATGCACATCAGAAATTGAAATGAAATTATTGACTTTGTAATCAGGTTGGTGGCCAGTTCAACGTCGAAACCTGGACCGTGTTTTAAAATAAAGTGTGTGGAAATACAAAGTGAATAATTTCATTTTAATATGTTATGCAAATTCCATAAAGTGACGCCGGAGATAACAAATTCCATAAAAGACATAATCAGTTAACTTAAAACGTTTCTGGTGGAGCCAGGGTCTAAACACAGCTACACTGATAAGCCCCGTCTTACGCTAAACACCCCTCTAAAGAGCCCTTTATTGAAATTATATATAAGTAATTCACTGAAATGCGGTTGCTCCCCTTATAATCCTACTTCCTACATTGTGTATTATGAAAGTAATGCGCATCATTTTATTTTGACGCGACTGTCCATGGCAACGCGGTAAAATTGGTCAGGAAATGTGATGGGGGGCCTGCCCTTCCAACGCAGCCGGTCACCAGTTTGCTCAGAGCAGTCTGAATGGGAAAGACGTGCCTCCGCGTGAAATTTGTTTTTCAACTTAGTAACAAGGCGCGATGGAGCGCTCAGTCACACGCCACATGGCCCCAGCCACACGTCCTTCATCGTTACCAACTTCCTGAACCGGAGAACCACCCCGGTGGTCCCCCAGCCCCTTACAGTCCCGACTTGGTTCAATGCGACTTTTTTCTTCCCTTGACTGAATAGAGAGATGAAAGGAAAGCATTTAGAGACCTTACAAAATATCCAAAAGCATGTTGCAACGTTCCTGTAGAGACATTCCCGTCCAGGAGTTTTAGGGTGCCTTCCAGGCGTGACAGACACATCTCCGCAAGGGTATTGATGAAGGAGGAGAGAGTATTTTGTAAAATTCGATCAATAATTTTTTTCCAGAGAATGCGTATAATGTTTATGTTGGACCCAGCCTATTACTCTTCTTAATATCTGCAAACGACTCTAAATTCTTTTTCGTTGTCTAATATAACAGACCCGTCGACCAAGTATTAAATTAATGCTACCCTTTAAATCCACTTGATGTTGACCCCAGCCTAGATTAAATTACGTTAAAAACTGACCGAAATTTAAGCAAAATTAAATTATTATAGTAATCATAGGGGCGAAATCGAGACGAAGGACCGTAAATCCGGATCACATTAAAATTTCACTTTCAGTTGCGCGCGCAACGCTCCAGATTAAACCTGTTCAGACAACTGTTACGCAAACGCCCCGATCCGTAATGAAAACAAACTCGAGAAAAATGAACATGAATTAGCCTTAATTTTAATTAATTAGCCATGAGAATTTTAATCTTTCAAAGGCGCCTTTTCAGCGCCAACGCCCGCTCGACATACGAGACAACCCGATTCGGCGCGAGGCACGCGTGGTCACGACTCACGAAATGAGTTGCGAAAACAGCACGCGCGCTTCAGACGAGCGGCGGGCTGTTGCGGCTACAGTGTGCGGGTCCGTGGCGCGGTATTGCGGGGTGACGGAGAGGGGAGGAACCGAACTGATAGCGGAAATGGGCACAATCGCACATGATGCAAACAGGCAGATCTTATTGTTTGCTAGCACCACTTGGTGGTAAACATAACAGGTTCAAGCTTAACTTTGTGGAATTTCTTCAAGATGAGGGTTAAAAAGAAACCTTGCACTTCCACATAAAGATTTAATATTTCACGACCACGGTTTCGAGGTTGTGCATCATCGGAACCATGATCGTGTTGTTAAATAATAAGGTGTTAAATCTTTATGTGGAAGTGCAAAGTTTCTTTTTTAACCCCGCCACTTGGTTTAGCGTTTCTTGCAAACGTAACGCGACGCCGGTCACACTCTGTTCGCGATATCTTAGGTAGCAGCCCTGCAGTCTAAGACGCGGGTGAGTGAATCCCATCAGAAAAAGACGAGGGTGGGAGGGAGAGAGGTAATACTCGGAAGGGCGAAGGGCAAAGCGGAGGTTAGAGAGGGCAAAGGAGAGCAGGTAATGGAGGACGACCCACCTACGAAACTACGAATTAAACCATATCGTGCATTGTTTATTTAAGATACAATTGCGTATATTCAGAAGTTACATATTCCAAAACGTGCAACGCACATATTTTAGGGCTGAATGACTTTTTGCCATTGATGAAAAAAATAACAAAAAAGACATGAATTTCAAAAATCGGGAAAATAATTCAGGTCCTTCGATTCCATCTTCGAATTTAAATAGGAGGCCAAGGGAAGGGAAACTATGGGAGATAAAGGTGAATTTGGGAGAGACGTCTGTCGTACGTACGAAATATAAGGACGCTAGAAAACGGAAAACAAACTCATTCCTCCCGTGCAGCGCTTGCACTTGGGCTCGCCCACATGAACCACCACGCACCTAACGAGCAACCGCGCATGCGCCCCTTTCCCCTCCTCCCCCTCTGCACCCAGCATCCCTCTAGGAGTGACGACGACGTCGGCCATGGCACAGCGGACCAACCGTAAAAACGTTCTCGAAGCGCTGAAGTGGGCGACGCCTGGCGCCGATCCGACATCCCCCCCCTGCTTACAATCCTCATCCTCCGAATTTAAAAATCTCAGGAGTAGTTACGACTAAATCTCAAATGTCGTCTACTGCACAGCAACGGGAGCCCTCTCGGGGTCTGCAAACTATTTCTCAACCCCATAAACTTCCACTGGACAAAGAATAGCTCCAGCCAGTCAGCCACTGGTACTCTTAACCTCTGCAAGGCTCTCGATTCATCAGTCACTTTAATCTCCAGGAATGAACCGATGCGTCGGAAAGGAGTGATCACTCATTGTTCCTCCCAGACCAGGGGGTTACAAGGGGGAGGACCCCTCCTCTAGAAGAACGAGGGGATATTACTGTTATATCAGTTTTGAAGAGGGGGAAAATGCTACTCTGTAAGTCCCGGACGAATGGAAATCCATCGAAGACAAAATTTATCTTCGTGTTGGTGGTATGAAAACAATCTCAGAAGTAATCAACACTAAATTTTCATTGGAGAAAGTGGTACACATCTCGCCCCAAGGTCTTTGCGACACGTTGACTTACCAGCCATACACAGGATATAATAGAGGGAGGCAGAGGGAAATAAGGGTTCATTATTTCCTTCTGCCTCACCATTCGGTTTCCCAGGAAGATATCCTGGAAGGTAGGTATCCCAGTTTGCGTATTTATCGTACCGAATGAGACCGAATGGTCCCTCTGTGCTTGGAGGATCGTCGAGGTGTGCGTATGGTGCCATTCAGGTTAGTTTCTGTGGTCCATGCTTTTATTGCTTGTCGGAAATGGAAATTGACGAAATCACGGAACAACGATTCAACATTAAGTTTTTTGGTAAAGCGCGGTAACAGTTATCAAGAAATTCCTGAAATGTTGACAGCTGTTTACGGTGATAATGCTCTGAAGAAATCATCCGTTTTCAAGTGGATTAAGCATTTTAAAGAAGGCCGACAAGACGCCACGGATGATGCAAGGCCGGGACGACTTTCAACCACCTGTGTTGGCGACGACATCGATCGTGTGCGGTCCCCTTGTCCTTACCAATCGTCGAAAAACTGTCCGAATGATAGCTGATGAACTGAATATAGAAAAATCAAAATTACACGCTATTTCAACCGAACATTTGGGTTTTAAAAACATGTGTGTAAAAATCGTGCCCAAGCTGCATTGATTGTTCGCCAGTTTCTGGCAAAAAATTATCACCATCCTTGATCATCCTCGTTATTTGCCAGATCTCGCTCCCTGTGACTTTTTCGCTTTCCCAAATGTAAAAATGTGATTAGGGGACATCACTGGGAAGATGTGGACACAATTAAGCAAGAAACGACGAGAAAACTAAAAAGCCTAACAGCCGAGGACTTCCAAGGGTCCTTTAAACAGTGGAAAAGAAGATGGAATTGGTACATATCAACGAATGGAGAACTCTTTGAAGGGAACAAAATCGATGTAGACTACATTTTGCAAAATCAAGTTTTTATGTCCTCAATCCTCGTATTTATTGGAGAGACCTCGTATATCTCACAGCTTGTGCAATGCAGAGGGTGCTCAGATGGAACCGGGAAACGAAAAGGGCCGCCCCAGGCAATAGCCCAGCGCTCTACCCACTAGACTACCACGACATTGGCGTGCCATAAAGGTGTCTTAAATATTATTTCTTTTTTCTGTCGTTTCCTGTATTCCTGGATATTTTTTAAGCTTTAAAAATGACATGTAATTTATTAACTGAGAATATTAAGCGAAATGATATAAAATTTTACCAGTCAAATAAATTGGATTTTATGCATAAGGGTGTCGACACACCCTGTCCTGTGCCTTTGCCCTGCAGCCTCTCCCCATACCCCCGGAACCTCTCCTTTATTGTTACACCAGAGGGAGCCACGAAAGTGCCAATTGCAAAAGTAGACGAGGCCACAGGTGTCACCCACCCCAAATGTCTCTTTCCATCAGTTCAAATACGCGCGGTCTCGCGAGAGAATTCGCACATACGACCTGAGCACTTTTTATAGGTGGATGTTATTTATTTAATCTAGGTGGACACACGCTTTCCAGATTAACGATTACTGGCGTCAGGCGAGCATGGAGTCGTTTTTGCCGATTGTTCTCTAGGTAATGATCTATAACCCAATTATATACTTCAAGTGAATCCTCCCTCATCGATGCAGGGTGCCTGGAAGCGCCGACGGCCACACTGCTTTATACGAGGTCAGTCCCAAAAGTAGTTGAGCTGAGTCGATTACAAAAAAATATTGCCAGAGTTGATGCTTGAGCTCAAAAGTCTTCGAAGTAGCACCCTTGTGCGTCACACACCGCTGCCAGCGGGTTTTACACTCCTCGTACGTCTTCTGGAAGGCGATGTCACCCGGAATGCTGCTAAGCTCCTTCATCATGGCCTTTCATCATGGTTGTAACGCTTTGAGCGCGGGGAAGAGGTAAAGTGTGGTGGGACATTGTCTAAAAAATTTGGATCGTCACTCACCTGATTGAGAAGCTCTTGGCAGATCCGCGTGCGAGTTTTCTTTTGTTCGTCCGAGAGCACTCGCGGCACCAACTTCGCACAAACCTTTCTCATGTCCATGTTTTTGGTCACAAGTTGATGTCCATCACGTTTAGGGATTCCAAGTTCATCATAAACCGTGCGAACACTTACTGCCCAACAAAGACTTCACTCTTGATAGGTTTTCGACACTTTTTGAGGTCGAAGGGGTTCCTGAACGTTCGACGTGTTCAACATATTCTCTGCCCCGCCCCGAAACAACTTGTGCCACTCAAAAACATCCTACTCATCCAAGGCTTTATCACCATAAGCTGTTTTGAACAAACCTTGCACATTGAGGACGGGTGCTAGAGAAGTATTTCCCGATCTTGCAAGCCGTATCGGGGAAATTGAAAGAAACCACATTGTTCCATCGAATTATGTTTTTAAATTAGTAAGAGTTACACAAATTAACTTAGACGAGGAAACTTATAATCAAATTTAAAACACTCCTAATATCGTTTAATATTTGAAAAAGTCTAAACCAGCGGGAGGGGGCGACAAAAAGGAGTGAGTGGTGCGAATGGTGCACCCCCTCCCCTCTACCCTTCTGCACCACCAAAGAAGGTCATTCTAAGGCTTAGAAGTACATCAGCAGTCAAGTACAGTAAGTTCTGTGCGTTTACCAGAAGAACAGCAATTTCCGTTTTTTAACGAGGGTTACTATTTATATTTTGACCCTTGACAACACTAAGTGCTTTAGCAGTCATGTGACGTTTCCTTCTGGAAGTTTGACCATTTTAACGCTGGGAGCCACTTGAGAACTGAAGAGAACGAGCGAGATTTAGAAATTTAGAAAGGTTCAGAAAAAACGAGTTTAAAAATGACACTCAAGGAATTATCATAGCCCCGCACCACTTAGGTGAATCACACCACAAAGATACGGCAATACTATGACTACATACGGCACCATGGATTAGGTTTGCTTGAATACCTGCATGTTGTTTTGCATGCGATTTTATTCTCTTTTAAGGGTAGTGACCTAACAGCCCCCGCCAAACACCCTTGCGGCTTGAGGGTGCTATGTAGATTTACATGTAGATAAACATCCAATTGTACCAGGTCTCACGCTTATTCTATCACTATCGCTGACGAAAATGGGTGCAAACTGTTTTACTATATTGTCCGATTGTTGTACTAAATATTGTTTGATTACAATCCCAATTTGTTGGAGTGTGTTCGCGTAATTTTTTAAACGGAACGTGCCTCGGGCGCCTCCGAACAACGTCTACCACGCGCCACGTTAGAAATAACAGGCGTCGGTATTAATGTTGGTCATAACCATAGGGTCGCTCAAATGCATGTCGACCAAATCGTACAACTGGGTCCCTGGTGCTTCTGTTGCCGTGCTGCCTCCCGACGCGGTAGCCTTGGGGCGCACTGGATGGAGGAGGGGGCGGGGAGGGGAGGGGGAGTTGCATTCTCACCCAGTGACAGAGATGAGGTCAATTGGTGGTGAGGGCAAGTGATTGAATAGGGATTCGACATCGCCTGTCGGGTGTGTGTGTGTGGGTGATCGCAAATGAAAGGGGAGGGGTTAGGGAGGGGGGTGAAAGGTGGCCCCCCACAGGCGATGATGAGGGGGGCGAGGGAAGTGAGAGGACACGAGGTCCGTCCTCGAATGAACTTAAGAGCTCAATAGCCTCGCAGGCAATGCGATGAATGTTGTTGACGGAAGAAGACCGTGCAAGAGGCTTTGAATGCAACCGTGACTCCCAAACTGAAAACAACACACAAAAACATGAATCACGACTTTGACAAGCCAACTTTTGTGTGGTCCAAGAATCAACATGAGCACAGCTACAATTCGCCCAACATAACCAAATTGCCCAACACACGCGTAAAATGAATACCATTTTTTCCATGAATACCCATTAGTTTCACGCGATTTCGCCCCGTATTTTGGTCTACAAAACCTTTTCTTTCCTTCTTCACCTCGTAGCGTATCAGTCGTTCATTCCCGTCTTATTGCAAATTTACCCTTCGCCAATGCGATTCTCCTCCCAAATTGCCACGCTGTTAGGACCAGATTCCTCTAAAATACTACACAAATACACGAACTGCTCCACCTGCACTATTTCATTCCTTTCAAATTTAACATTGAAGCTAGCTTTTCTATTTCAAAGAAACTGCGGGAGACGCCGCGACTTAACTTTTAGAGGACTCGTACACCAATGCGCATTACAATGCAACCATTTCAAAGCATAATATCATATGCCTTGACCGGGATTTCGGAGTATAAAGTCATTCTTTGTGAATCCTAAATTTCTGAGTGCAAGCGGCAACACCTCGGTGGCTTAACTGGCTCAAGCACTCGGCCGGACATCCCGGTCAGGGCGAATGATTTTTACACCAAATTCTCTAGTTCTCCTGATTGAGAATTATTGTATCATCTTCATCCCAAACCTCTTTAATTGCTCCTGAAAATCACTCACATCCAGCATGCTATATTTACGAAAAATACCACGATGAACCACATCCCAAAAACGGAACCATATGAAAAAAATTTTGAAAATAAGCTAAAGGAAAACACATTTTTAAAATATGGAAATTCTATCAATAAAAACCTTGATAAAAGCGACAAAGTTGAGCCTCAAAAGAACACCGACGGGTAAGTGCCCTGCACACCCAGACAGAGCACCCACATCTCCTCCCCTTGGCTGTGTGCAAAGACCTTAGTTGGCGGGCAATCTGCCCTCCTCACCGGAAGCGGGGGCGCCTCGTTCCCCACGACCTCCTGCGCTCGACCACAAGTCAAGTCGCGTGCACTCTAGTCTACACGCCTGAGGTCGGCTCGCAGTGCAGGAAAGTACGAGTAATCGTATATACTTACGGAATCATAGACATGACGTAAGCTCTTAATTTGCGCATCATTTACAATGATTTGTGCGCGGGGATTTATGTAATTCTTACTAAGAAATAACCGAGGTATCTGGATACAATTCATTCTGCATATTAATTGATTCTAATGTACACAACTTTGTAAATGACAGCTAATAATTTTGATTTTCTTTCATTCTGGAAGACGTACCTTGAACTAACTTGCAGTATGGAGAAGGAAAAGAGGCTCACAGTGTGAATAAGTTCCTACATTTGCAAGGATACATTGCCCGGCAAATCCACGCTGAAATTATGGCTGTGAAGTGAAGGACGGTGAAGAACAAGAAGGAATGAATTCTATTGGACTAAAGAGCAACCGTCCAAATGATCATGAATGAGACTGATCTTGGTGACGGCAGCGTGAAGAAAATTATTACGTATTCACGAAGAACTCCACACGTCAAAGCTGTCAGCACGCTGGGTTCCACGACTAGATACTCATTTTTAGAAGCAAATATGGCGCGACTTGCAATCAAAGTGATTTGGCTTTGAAATTTTGCCACATCCTATCTATGCCACCGATCGCGCCCCCTTTATCTCATTCCCAGAGTTCAAAAAAACACCGAGTGTCGAAGATTTGACAACGCAAATGACGTCATTAAAAAAGTGGAACAATCGTTTTGGAAGCAAATTGCTTAGTTATACAATCACAGCCTTCGAAAGGTCAAAAAATGCCGGGAAAAATGTATAACTCTGAATGGTGGCTACTTAGAGAAGTCTTAAGAATAGCAAATAAAAATTAAGTTTCTCTCTCGACTATTTTCAGTCATGATCAAAAGTTTACGATGCCCCCTCGTATCTTCCAGGTTCAGAGGCAATCCGCATGACTTTCTCTTTTCTCTATTCGGCCAATAGAGACACTCGTCTTCTATTCGACGGTTGCTAAGAGCATGGAAGTGTGAAATATTTTTTGTACACTCTCCAATGCTCAAAACGGATTTGAAGACTTATCGAGTCGAACTCCAGTGATGACTTTTTCTCGTGAAATCCTCTCTCTCATTCGCTGATGCTTCTCGTTCGCTTTGCTTCGTGAAAGGAACCGCACATTACTTAAATAGCACGTTTTCACGCGTAAATGGGCAACTAAACGTCTAGGATAAAAAAAAAGTGAAGAGATGGTTCATTTCTCGAGCAACTCCACAGGGAGCTCGGAGGCGAAATGTCAATTCTACAGTTTCCTTGCACACACACACAGACACACGTTCTCGTACTCGACCCCAAATTAAGGCACCCTTTTAACGTTCAATTCTTACGTTCTGGCTTCCAACGTGAGCCAGCCTTTCCTGAAATGCACCGCCTTTCCCTTAAAGAGGAAGAAGGTGGGGAGGGAGATCCGGACTGGAGACGACGTGGGGCGGGGGGCGGCGAAATGGCCGTGGAGCAGAAATAAACGGAATGAATAATTCGGATTAAAGAGAGCAACGATCGAAGCACGCCCCTGACTCCCAAAACACTCCCGTTCCGGGATGGATGGCGGGGCGTCACGCACGTGGGGAGGGAGGCGGGTGGGGAAGGGGGCGTGCCTCAAGGAGAGGAGCGCCTGGAAGGGGTGGCGGGCACCCACCCCTAGATCCCGGTCGTCGCGAGCCGACGGGCGCGGTAATCGATTGGCGATGAGTAGCATACCCAAATGGGGAGAGACAAGAGTTCCCACGGGGGGGCGGGAGAGGGGGGATTAAGGGGGTGAGAGAAAGAGAAAAGGAGGGATGCTGTTTTCCATTCGTTGAAGCCACGTTATAGTAGAATGTCCATACGTAATTTTGGATTCATCAGAGAAAGCGATGGCTAATGAATTAGGTAAACCGCACTTTGCCATTCAACTTAGATCCAACAAAAGTACAACAATGGCATTCGGAGAAAATAAATGGGAAACAAAATTCAACAAATAAAGTGGACTGGGTCAAATTATGCAAATTAGAAAAAGTAGTATTTTGCGTAGTGTTGAAACAATGTGCGTGTCCACACGCAAGATTGACTTAATTTCCTCAGAGGTTTGGTGGGAATATGCCAAGACAGAAATCAAGGAAATAAGTTCTTACGCAATAAAAGGCTATATTTGGAACGCGCAGCAAGGACATTAGTAAGTAGAATCCGCCGGAGAATACCGGTCATGTAATAGATGCGTAAATAGATAGTCGTCTTTATTTTGGGGCGAGATTAAGACTATGTAATGTAATGTCTAGGACGTTAATTGAGTACCTAATCATAGAAGTCCAAAGGATATCAGAGAGTTTCGTCTATATCTATAACCCGCAAGTCGCCGAAAGGGCGAGTGGCAGGTGATGTACCTGTACGGTCAACACCTGTCATTAAGAATAAAACCGCTAGTAAAATCCACAAATGTATGCAAATATACCCCCACCCCGTGGGTCGCGGTGGTCCAGTGGGTACAGCGTTGGACCGGAGGGCCCCGAGTTCGATTCCCGGGCGAGGCACTCTGGGCACCTGCAGGTCCACCCAAGGTAGTTGATTTTTCGGGTACCAGATCTTCCTGGGAAACCATAACCAGCACAGGGAAAGGAACTGGCCCCCCTACCCTGATGTGTGAATAATCACACGCCGTCGGGCTTAGTGCATGGGTGAGCTCTACCATCACCTACTATACCGACCTTCGGGTTGATTACTGTGTTTATGGTTTTTTTATACCCCCACCCATGCGATAATCTTCATAACTTACACACATGCAAATACATATATTATCAACTAACACACACATGCACCTACGAATATACATTATGGCTATGCAACGTTTAAACTTGCCCTGATTTGTAAATTACATGTCTTTAATATTTCTATAGTGAGTTTGGTTTCTTACTATTATGATTACTGATTGCCCGTGGAAAGAATTGCTATTAATACGACTAAAAATAATTGTGTGGCGGTTACATGAGTGTCAAGCATGAGAGTCCGCCATGATGCTGAGACAATACGCGATACTGACACTACTTGTGCATAGGAAAGCAGCGATGGAGGGCCACACGCGTTCACTTGAAAATCACAAGAGGGAAGGAAGCAGCACACCTCATGTACGAGAAGTATTCTTAAAGTAAGTACCGTTTGCTTATATTTAAATATTGGCGCTTCAGAACACAGTTTTGCTCCTGCAGCGCCATCTACTGATTCATTGAGAAGCTATAGCAGCATCTGTTTTGTTTCAGAAGTCGTTTGCTTGTCCGTGCATGCAAACAACAATGTCCGTGACAATCGTTGATCCCGCCAGCTGTGAAGTGCGTTCTGTCATACGATTCTTGTATGCAAAAGGATTGTCGGCTGCTGAAATTCATCGGGAATTATGCCTAGTTTATAAACCTACAGTTATGAGTGAAAGAAAGGTTAGACAATGGTGCTGTGATTTTAAAAATGGACGAACAAATGTCCATGACGAAGAGCGAAGTGGTAGGCCCGGTATTCTGACCGATGAAATTGTTTCGCAAGTGGAACAAAAACTGCGATGTGATCGTCGATTGACGATTAATGGTCTGGCTGAACAATTTCCTCCACTTGGATGGACTACTGTCGACAATATTGTTACGGAAAACCTCGGATACCACACATTGTGTGCAAGGTGGGTACCGAAAATGCTCACCGACCACCACCCAGCGACTACTTCCTCTTCTTGCACTTGAAACAGTGGTTCGGTGGACAACTGTTTCGTAACCGAAGAGGAACTCAAGAATGGCGTTGTCGATTGGTTCAACCCTCAGGCGGCGAGTTTCTATGCAGAGGGGTTAAAGAAGCTGGTGCAGCGGTACGAAAAATGCTTAGAAGTGAACGGCGATTATGTAGATAAGTGAAGTAGGTTTGTAGCTAACTAAAAGTGCCAATAAAATGTGTTTCATACGAGTATATTTTTTCCACTGACCAAACGGGCCTTACTTTATGAACACGCCTCGTATTATAATGAACGTACTATATTGGAGGAGTCGAGTGATGAAATACGAGAGAAATGGACCGCGACAGGGACTATAGAAAACCTGAATGAACCTTAATTGAAGTCGAGAAAAAATTACTTTGAACATTTAATAAGTAACAACAACAGCGGCATGATACATACCAAAATTAATAGAATAGGTCCATATGATAGATACAATTGGCCAAATAATATATTATACTGATACACCGTTGGACATAAAAGAAAGAAAGACAAATATATACGGTTCTGGAATGGTTTGCCAGGAAATATAGGGAAATACACAAAATGACACAGAGCATACAGTTGCATACATGTAGACCCAATAAGGCGACCTCTGATGGAAAAAGCTGCCGCATGGGCGGCAAGGCATACTGTCGTCGCCCAGTGAGCATATGCACTGCGAGGCCTTTGCTTGTATTTTGTGTTCGGTTTACAATTTATTCGAAAGTTTTGAT
Organism: Hetaerina titia; assembly: GCA_037158775.1. NCBI lineage: Eukaryota > Metazoa > Arthropoda > Insecta > Odonata > Calopterygidae > Hetaerina > Hetaerina titia. Next base: position 138,985,053 of record CM073768.1, read on the forward strand.
TTGAATGTTTTCTTTTATTTATTTTGGTATTAAAAATTTGGCGATTTATTTGGAACTAGTTGCGTGTTGATTCTCTTTTCTCGACCTATATTCATTCTTTACATGTAATCCGTTTTTTTTATATTTCGTTTTGAATTCAATAGTTCAGATAGCATTTCACATCCATGATTTTAGAATTCTATCTTATATTATAGAGCATTTTTATCTTTGGTAGTTTTTCGGCTATCAATCCTTGGACAAGGGCCACGGAGGAGGATAGAGTCCTAAAGACAGACGATAGCGCCAAGAGTAAGATTAACCGAGAATAAGGAAGACCCCAGGTTAAGATGTTAAAGACAAAGTAAAGAGAATTGTACTCGGAGAATCGTAAATAAGAAAAACTATGGTATCCAACTATGGTATCCAAAGAAGATGCACAAGTAAGGATTTTAAATACTATACGAGGCTTAATATTCTACATCTATAACCACAGTTGAGATATTTAAAAATATATAAGCAATGTACAGTTAAGCAATATGAAATAAGCAGAAAGTGTTGAAATAAATAGCAATACATGTAATGTACAACAATGCATTCATTGTAAATAAAATAGGATCATTGATGTAACAGCAATTAAACTTAAAGTTAACGCAAGTAAGCAAGTAAATCATAAACAATTCATAACAAATACCAAACCAACATTGATAAAATTGTATAATAAACGTATCTCTAGGCGTAAGAGGAGAAAAGCAAATGCAGGAATCATCAATATTAACACAATTTGTATTGTATTCTATAATTTGTAATAAACACGGTACATTGCTAGAATGAAAGACGGTTTATGATTTCCCAGTTGCAAACAATGTAAACAGTATTCTGCAGATATCGCAGAACGGACAAACGGGAAGGGAATAATTGAATCAAAGGTATGAAATTTATTTGAGGAAATAAATAAAATGTGTACAGACGAAAAAACAAAAATAACGAGTGTCATAGCTAATAAAAACTTTCAATAAATTTTACGGAGCGCACTCCCCAAATTGGCAGCGGGAAAAAAATATTCATCCGCCAGGGGGACCATTTTAATAGAACCGACGTTTGCTTTCCGACAACCTCCATTTCATTCCCATTTCAAATTAAACGACTTCATTTTTCGTTTATCTTTTAGCACGGCTCACTTAACTTTCCTTATTTGATGTTCTTTTCAAATGCTGTGTTCTTACTAACCAATCACGCTCCGTTAAATATGGATGTACCTAGTAAATATCATTAATTAGAAAATTTTAAACATAAAATGATAGATCGATTGAAAACAGCAATGCGTAATTAGAATATTCCAACAGGCATGCAGGGCTGCCCGAGTCTCCCAGATTGCCATTAAAAATATTTAAAGAATATAAGGCAAATGCCCACAAAGCTCCTAAAATATAAAGTCAGGAGGCTTTTAGGCTAAATTGGAAAAGCTGACTGAAAGATACGCTTCCAATAAGTAACCTTATTGTTTCAAATAGACTATTTCCAAACTAACTATACAAAAGAGATGGAAATATGGTTCACATTAACCAATTAACATTATACCCATTTTAATTTTCATTTCATTAACAATGAGACACCTCAATTGTCATTCCCAAGAATACAATGATGGACACTATAGAGAGTATGAGTCCTGGCAACTGCGGGACTTGGCCCAAGGGGCCGTGTGTCGTGCCCGGCAGCGGGGGAGGCAAGACTTCTGCGGTGGTCATCCCACGAAATCCTTGCGGGGGAGAAATAACAGTAGCAGAACTGAAGACTCAGAAAAAGACGAAAGTAGTTAGAATAGAAACATGGAACGTCAGGACAATGTTGAGGACAGGCAAATTAGAGAATATTAAGCGAGAGATGGAAAGAGGTAATATAGATATTTTAGGTCTCTGCGAGGTGAGATGGAAGGATAGCGGGGATTACTGGAGTGACAATTATAGAGTGATATACAGAGGCGGGGACGAGAGCCAACGAGGGGCTGGCGTAATATTAAATAAAGGGGTAGGAAGAAACGTAGTCAACATAGAGCAAGTAACTGATAGAATCTTACTCGTAGAGATTAAAGCAGAGCCGACGAACTTGGTCATTGTTCAGGTATACATGCCACCGAGCAACCACAAGGAGGAAGAAGTCAATAGGATGTACGATGAGTTAGAGGATATAATCACTTGTGTTCCTGCAGGGAAACATTTGATAGTGATAGGGGATTGGAATGCGAGGATAGGCGAAGGAAGAGAGGGTGGTGAGGTGTGGGACTATGGGTTAGCCACGAGGAATGAACGCGGGGAGAAAGCGATTGAATTCTGCAGGAGATAGGGGTTAGTCATCACTAACACATGGTTTAGACACCTCAAAAGGCGTAGGTATACATGTAAAATTCCAGGTGACTCAGAAAGGTATCAGTTAGATTATATTATGGTTAGGCACAGGTTTAGGAACAGTGTGATGAATTCGCACAGTTTCCCAGGAGCGGATGCGGACTCTGACCACAATTTAGTTGTTATGAAATGTAACGTCCGTTTCAAGAAGATAAGGCAAGGGCGGCGGGTTAGGAAATGGAATGTAGAAGCATTAAAATTGATTTTCAAGGAAGGAGTATCAGCAGGCTGTAGAGAAAATGATGGATGACGGTAAAGAACTGAGTACTATCGACGAAAAATGGGAATGTATCAAGCAAGGAATATCGGAAGCAGCAAAAGACCCTACAGGAACCGCTAACGGGAAAAGGATAAGGAAACCATGGGTAACGGATGAGATGATTGCAAAGATGGATGAGAGAAGAAGATGGAAAAATGTAAACACAGAGTTAGGAAAAATGAAGTACAAAGAGTTAAACAATAAATTGAGAAGGGCCACAAATAAAGCAAAAGAAGAATGGTGGAAAACGCAATGCGAGGATATGGAAAATTTACAGAAGAAGGGTGAAATTGGTGCTCTATACAGCAAGGTTAAGTTATTATCGGGAAATAAGAAGGCAAGATCTCTGCTAACAGTTAAATATAAGTGGGGTAAGATAATAGCTGAACCAGAAAAAATCCAAGAGAGAAGGAAGGAATATATAGAAACACTGTACGGTAGAGAACTTAGGCCGACTAAGTTAGACATAGAAAACGAACATGACGTAGAAAAAGATAGCTTAGGTCCAGGCACACTCGACGATGAAATAGAAAGGGCATTTAAGGAGATGAAAGCAAATAAGGCCGTGGGGGTACCCAACATGCCTGTGGAACTATAAGTTTGTATAACAATAAGTTTGATATCCCACGCAGCTAAAGTTATTCTCAGGATCATAAACAAAAGAACAGAGAGTAAGGCAAATGATTATTTAAGGGATGATCAGTTTGGGTTTAGGAAAGAAAGAGGTACGCGTGATGTCATTGCAGTAATGAGATCACTAATCGAGAGGAATATAGAATACAATCAGGACTTATTTGCCTGTTTCGTGGATTTCGAAAAAGAGTTTGATAGAGTGAATTGGAAAAAATTAATGCGTGTATTGTAGAAAATAGGAATATATTGGTGGGACAGGAGGCTAATCTGTAACCTGTACATGTCTCAGGCGGCTCAGGTGCGAGTGGGGAACGGAGAGTCCGGATGGGCAGTGTTAGGAAGAGGTTTAAGGCATGGTTGCCCATTGTCACCGGTACTGTTCAACGTATATGTGGAGGAAATGATTTAAGAGGCATGGGAAGAACTGGAGGTAGGAATGAAAGTCGGGGGGGAATTCGTAAAATCGGTTAGGTTTGCTGATGACCAAGCATTAGTTGCTCAGTCAGCCAAGGGGTTGCAAGCATTGTTGAGTGAATTGGAGGTTCAGTGTGATAAATATGGGATGAGAATCAATATTAATAAAACAAAGGTTATGCGATTTTCCAGAAAGAAAAAGGCTAAGCTAAATAGTTAAATAGGCGGGGATAAAATAGAGCAGGTAGAACAGTTTACATATCTCGGAAGTGTTTTGGACCAATACGGTCAAAGTGGTAGGGACGTAAGGAGAAGAATGCGCTAGGCAAGGAGGCTTTCTCAAGGAGGAGGGAGTTGATGACGGGGACGTTGTGTAGGGAGGTTAAGACAAGACTCGTAAAAACTCTGATATGGAGCGTAGCTATGTACGGCGCGGAAACGTGGTCGATCCTGAAGCAGGAGGATAGACGTAGATTGGAGGCTTTTGAAATGTGGGTGTGGAGAAGAATGGAGAAGGTGAAATGGACCGAAAGGAAAAACAAATGAGGAAATACTGGAGAGGGTGGGTGAGGAGAGGGGTTTGTTGAGAGAAATCCTATGGAGGCAGGAAAAATGGATGAAAGGCGTATTGAGCGGTAGTGGAATGTTGAAGAAGGTAATAGAGGGGAGAATGTTGGGCAAGCGAGGAAATAGGAGGAATAGGATAGGGATGTTGGACGGGATGATTGGAGGAAGGAAGTACACAGAGATGAAGAGGGACCTGATGTAGAGTAGGTTGCTGGATTGGGTTTTACAAAATGTTTATTTGATAGTTGTGTCCATCCAAAAACCTACATTAACCGGTAGATTACCTAAAAATAGCAACGACAGTCATGGTAAAATTTTCAATTTCAGAGAGAAAATTAACATTTTTAATAATGAAACAATTTACTTTTTAATATATGTTCGTCTCATTCCTTTTTTTATTTGATTCCCCTGTGGTGAGATGATTGGCCCCCTTTGCCTAGGTTTGGCCGGCGACCTACTATTTCCAAGTGGCATGAATGTAAACATTGTTACTTTCAATATGGGGATCACTAAGTGCTTACACTCTCCAAACACAACATTACCCTTGAAAGTCATTTTCCGTAATGTTAAGGTGCAAAAACAAGACTCTTAGCAAGCACATAAACGAGGTATGGATACGGCAGCCACAGTAGTAGTGGTATCCTGGGCATGTATGTGCAGAGAGGGAGTGAACATTAAAATTTTAAAGACAGGAAATGCTTTATCATGAAATGAACCACCAAACCTAAAAATCTGTGCTCATCTCGTAACTTCGGATGACTGCATTTAATAAATTGATAAAATAAAGTTATATTAAGAAATTAAATTTCTTCCACGCGGAAGACACCGGATTTTCCTTTCCTCAGAAGTTCCGCCTATGCGCGTTCCTCTTTGTCCCAACACAATGTCTCCGTGGACACCTATTTCACCATGCTCTATGTTCATAGTCCATGGAATATTTTTTCTATCCTAAATACTAGTCAAAATTCATCTCCGCAACGAGACAAATCGAAACATTAAACCCAAACAAAAATGAGGCACATAAATAAATAATGTTATTTTGAAACCTACGAACCTTTATCTCATTCATTTCGTCGAGTTCATTTCCCTCGAGCCCTCGGTTGCAGCTCGAAAGAATCCGTCCATTTGCCGTAGCGATTATAACCTGATAACATATTTGCGTATGGTATTGTATGCAAAAAAATAACCAGATAATGAAGTTCAAAATGCTCAGTAACTCACCGAAAGGGCCATTCCTCACGAGGGAGATAAATCAACCGTCTTTAAGTGCGGCGACGGCTTCCTCGTGCACGCGACAAGGAATGAATGGGCGGGCGCATTACAGGCCGCCCTACCCTTCTCTCCCCATAATCTAACCCCCTCCTCACCCACAAGGCCTTGCTGGTTCCGTTCTCAATCACGAATGAACAAGAACCAAATGAAATGCCAACGAAACATACACCACATTAACTCACGTGCGTAATACAGTAAATAAATTATTTTTTTAAAATACAAGTATCCTTCCGAGTTTGGAAACAATATGTTACATAAGCACAGTCCAATAACGAAACAGGAAGAGCCTCTAACGGCCAAGGATCCCCTTATATTATATATAGTATAGTTCAATATATAATAAGCAGTAAAATAACATCCGACTGAAGGTGTACAAGGAAAAATCTCAAGAAGAGTACGTTAACCAGTGAAAAAAAGTTGTAATAATATCATTTAATATTTTAACACCCAACAGTACCAACAGAAGCCTAATAAGCTAAAGACATTTAGGTGGAATATTGCGTTGTGTGGCAGTGGAAAGTGGAAGACAGGAAACCGTCAGATTATTGCGCTATAATTCGTGCATCATATAAACTAAATGCAAATCTGCACATATCCTCCTTTACATACGAGGATGGGCTGAAAACTAATGCAAATATCGTTGTAGACCACAAAAAAATGACCTTCAGAATCACTCCTGGTGGCATGTGGAAGTAACATTCCCCCTCAATACGCATGCGCAGGTTTGAGGTCGTTGAATTTATCCAGTGTATTTTGAGAAGCGGAAGTATGGAGACGTGTTCTAGTGCTTTGTCAACACGAGTTAAACAGCATGCTGTTATCGAATCTTTAACAGCTCAAAAAGTGACTCCTACTAAGATTCATCGTCGTTTAAAGGTTGCTTATGGTGACGATTATGTTGACAGGTCTACTGTAAATCGATGGGTGGTAAAATTTCGTGGTTGCGAGCCTGGAAAAGCCATAATTGTCGTTGAAGCACGCAGCGGACGTCCAATCACTGCCACAGACGATAAACATCGCATACTTGTCGAAGATTTGATTCAAAATGACCGCCGACTAACCCAAAAGCGTATCGCAAAACATATCGCCAATAATCTTGCAACATGTCAACGCTCGTCCACAAACCTCGCGAGTGATTGGAGAGGCTCTGCGAAACCTGAAATTTGAACTGATGCCACACCCTCCTTAATCCTCCCGATCTTGCGCCTTGCGATTTTTATTTTTTCCTCAACTCAAGAGACCCCTCAGCGGTAATTAATACAAATGTGACGATGAGATGAAGCCACCTGTCATGTCCTGGATTCGAGAAAAGTCGGAAGAGTTTTCAGTGACGGAATGAAAAAACTTGTTACACGATGGGAGAAATGTGTTCGCCTTAACGGTGAGTATGTTGAAAAATAAATGCATGATTTTGAAACAGTAATTTTACTTTGATGTACTTTTTCCAAATCTTGCTTTTTGTTTTGTTCGCGCTCTACAAGCATGAGTGCATTAATCTTCAGCCTACTCTCATAAAAATATAAGGAGAGATCCTCTGGAAAACTCGCTCCGACTGACCCGTTTGCCGCGCGGACAACATCGCAAAAGGTTTTTCGACATTCGGAGTGCCACTTACTCCAGAACGAATCAACTCGATGGGAGCCAGACACGCATTTACGCCCAAACGTCCATCTCGTATTCGGACGACTGGCTGCCGCGGACACATACGCTGCGTCGGCAGCCCCCCGGTGTTCCGACGGCATCCCAAGAAAGGGCGTGCTCCAGTTCCGAGGCACGGAAGGGACCAGGTTGGAGGTGGGAAAGGCGCGAAATGAAAGCAAGAGACATGATGGGGCTTTAGCCGAGGGCGTCGGAGGGGGTGAAGGGGGAGCTCCGGCGTCCCGGGGGTGAGGGGGAGGGAAATTCGCCTTCCTCAGCCACACATGGCAATATGCAGAGTGATGTCATGCCCGTGTGAGGAAAGCGGAGTCACCACGGCATCGAACAAGTGAATTTGGGCTTGGTGGTGAGAGGTCAGATTGGGCGGGCCTCCTCGCAAACGTGCCCCGAGAGGGCCTCTGGATAGGAGGAGGGCACGGGGTCAACGTGGTGCCACATCGCCCAACCGCTAAGGAAGAAGATGGGCTGCCGCCCGGTCACACTAGATTCTGGATAGGACACAATTATAAGCTGAGACTGTTGAAAGAAGTATTTTGGAAATTCAATTAAAATAAAGTGAATTTCGCAGAGACGAGAAATTTGCAACGGAAATTTCAGCCACATACACCGCAATATTTTCCAGTAAGTCTTACAAGCTTAAAACTCGTAGCTTAGAATTAAATAGGAAGACAAAAACTAGAATAGGAGGAACAGTTTACATATCTCGTTTTTGACCTAAATGGTCAAAGTAGTAAGGGGCGTAAGGGGAAGAATTGCACTAGGCAAAGAGGCTTTCACAATGAGGGAGTTGATGATAGGGACGTTGAGTAGAGATGTTAAGAAAAGGCTCGTCAACACTTTTACATGGAGCGTATGTACGGCGCGGAAACGTGGTCACTCAAGCAGGTGGATAGACGTAGATTGGAGGCTTCTGAAATGTGGGTGTGGAGAAGAATGGAGAAGGTGAAATGGACGGAAAGAAAAAAAAGACAGAGGCAGGAAAGATATATGAAGGGCGTATTGATCGGCAGTGGAATTTTGAAGACTGTAATAGAGGGGAGAATGTTAGGCAAACGAGGAAATGGCAGAAACATGATATGGATGTTGGACGGGATGAAGTAAGGAAGGAGGTAAACAAAGCTGCAGAGAGGCTTGTTGTATAATAGGATACAGTACTGTGTCTTTTTATGAGAAATAAAATAATTATTTGGTAGTTGTATCCATTCAAACCCTACCTTAACCAGTAGATTACCTAATAAAATACCGAAATGGTAACTTACAACCAAGTACCTGCCGCTTGCGGGATTCTTCGAGTTACATTTTAACTTCACTTGATTTTTTTGTCGAATCTCTCGCGAATGTGCAAAATTCCTTTGCTTTTAATGAAGTTGAGAAACATATGTACCTGCTGATGTCAGTTATATGAAGCAATATAATGGGCATTAGGTTAGAGATTTATATGAAAGAGACAGCTATAAACTTACATTTGTACTCGTGATTTAAGGGATCGCATCCAAATCCTGAATTAGTCCTTAATATGGTCTAAACTGCTCCTCAATTTCCAGCGTCCGTTTTGGTTTCAGTAATTACATTTGAATGATTGATGAGTTTCACTTAGAAAATTTCGGTCTTCCAATAATAGACTGATAAATATAGGAGTGATTTCGAGGTCCCATCTGGGACCTAAGTTTCCCAGCGGAACGACCATGAAACTCCACGTGATTGATCGGATGCTTGGGGACATGGCGAATTCACTGGAATATGTCTCAAGCATTTAGAAACGGTTGGAAATGAGAAAATAAGAACTATGCCATTATGAGCGTAGACTTGGTACGAGGGTCGCTATTTATATTTGGAGCCATGACAACAATAAGTGCCTTTAGGCGCCACCTGACGTTTCCATCTTAAAGTATGCCCCTTCTAACGCTAAAATTCTTCAGAACATTTTGTCGTTTGATCATATCTTTTGTTGTTTACAGTGACTCGCAAATTTTGGCGAAAAAACGGAGTTAACTCGTGATTAACCTTTCCACTCAGTTTGAGGTCCCTCAATCGGAGTGGAAAAGTGTTACGAAAATTGGTTCTAGCGCATGCAAAAGTGTATTGATTGTCATCGAGAGTACTTTGAAAATAATTAAGTAATTTTCAACAATAAATTACTGTCTTTTCATTATTAGGCTCAAAGTATAAATAGCAACCCTCGTAGTAAGTATTTGGCTACCAATCTGAGTGTCCTGAGCTCGAATCCCGCTGTTAATCCCCTAGGAGTGCCCCTCGAGAAATCCAAGCGGAACTATGATCTGGTTACTTTAGGAACCCGAATAGGGGTGCAGGGAAAATGCAATGGCAACAACCGATTCATTCAATCGCTTTGCTGCAAGGATAGCTTTGAATATATGGTTTCAAGTAGCTGATGTTTTCCGGTGGCGTGCAGCGGGTATGGGGAACCTGCGGCGTATTGAAGCGATGATAACGCGTCCGGAAGAGAGAGATAGATGAAGTGAGGAACGAATCTGTCAATCATTCGTACAAGGTCTGTTCCAAAAGTAGTAGGCCTAAGTCGATCAAAAATAATATATTGCCATAATTGATACATTCACTCAAAAGTCTTCGAAGTAGCACCCTTGTGCGTCCACACACCGCTGCCAAGCTTCCTCGTCACGGCCTGTTGTCATGCTTACATCAAGCCCTGGTGACGTCCTTTCAGCACGGATTTGAGGCGGATGAAGAGAAGTCTGGTGAGGTATTGTCTAAAAAATTTGGGTCCTCACTCACATTGTCGAGAAGGTCTTCGCAGATCCACGTGCGAGTTTCTTTTTGCTCGTCCGAGAGCACTCGTGGCACCAAATTCGCACACACCTTTCTAATGCCCATGTTTTCGGTCACAAGTGGACGCACATCACTTTTAGGGATTCTAGGTTCATCATAAACCATGCAACACTTAATATTCGATCCCTGTCCAGCAAAGCCTTCACTAATGCAAGGTTTTCGTCACTTTTGGAGGTACATAGAGGGGCGTCCTGAAAGTTCGGCGTCTTCAACATCTTCTCAACCCTCCCGAAACAATTTGTGCTACTCAAAAACACCCGACCTACCTACCATGGCTTTGCATGGGCTGCTTTGAGCATGCCATGTGTCACCTTCCCGGTATTTTCCCAGTTCCTCGCATAATTTGACAGCGTAGCGCTGTCCCAATAACCGGTTTCTGATAAAAGTAACGACGTCACGTTTTAGAGGTTTCGCAAACGATCGGCACTCCGCAAAGGTTGGGAACCAACTGTCACCGGTCTCCAGCCTTTCCTGAAACTCAGCTCCCTCGACCCCAGCCAGAGAAACCGTCGCCCGTCCGTCTATCCGGGAAAAATCAAGTCATTCTACTTTTGGGACAGACTTCGTAAGAGCAGTCATTCGAACTCAGGAGCACTGATTTCGAACGTATAAAAAGGAAGTTGGCTTTGCTGGTGGTGGACCGAAGACGCCAAAAAGAGGTGAGTTTGCTCGAATTCTCTAAAGACGCAAAGGACATTTGCAGTTTGAGAAACAAAGAGCATGCATTAAACAATCCATGGGCGCGCGGCGAAGGCAAATCAAGTACGTTTTTATAAATAAACATTTAGAAAATTAGTAAAAGTGAATGTTTCCTCATATAACTTAGGTAGGTTAGGGTAGAGTAATAAAAGAGGTTTATTTTAAATCACGTTTTCCGAAAGGCAACGGCACAAACGAGTGATTTTTCACTTTAAAGTGGTCTATGTTTGTTCAGAAAAAAGTCATTATTTAAACTATATATCTATGCACCTTTTTTAATGCATTGGTATAATTAAAAAAAAAGATTTTCTTCTGAGCTTAATGCACACTTCGAGGAGGATTTCAGGAGTGTTTGAAGCAATATAAGGGAAAAAAGTATCGATGCCATCGATGAAGGTTAGAAATTGAAAGTAAAGACTACGCATCTGGGTTATTTTGAGCGCGAAAATGTCATTTACTTTTACAGAATATACAATGTTTGTTTAAAAAGTATTGGAAACAATTTTTTCCAGACGCATGCGTGAAGTTCTGAATTTAAACCATCGGTTGTGCGCATAATTGCAGATCGTATATCGTCAGATGACAGTGCGCACACTAGCATTACGGAAAATTTGGCGATGCGAAAGATCTGCGCTAAACTCGTCCTCCCGAAGGTCCTACGGACGAACGACCAAAAGAGCAGAGTCGAGTGTGTCTGTCTGCCTGCGAAGGCCCCCTGCGACGATTCCCCAACCCCCTTACAATACATACAACGACTTGGCTCCAGCAGACTATTATTCCCATTCCCAAAAGTGAAATCCTCCCTCAAAGGTGACCATCATTGGACCCAAAGCGCCGTCAAAGAAGCTTGCTCACGTACACTTAAGGGCCTTCCGTCGACCAGGGAGACTTTGAGTCGTAGAAAAGCCGCCAGAGCGGCTTTTCTACGACTCCAAAGCGTGTCGACGCCAAAGGGATATGCTTTGGAGAATTATGAGGCATTGTAGCAATATCTGAAATAAATCTATATTTCCGAGACATTTCCCGATACTTTTTACAAAAAACATGTTCGTACAAACGCAACCGACTTCAGAAACCACAACAGTTTCGTTTTCGAATGCTAAAAGCAAATTGAGCGGGTTTGTTTTAATAAACCGACCGAGATGCTTTGCATATAACATTTATGACGAGGACAGTTTTATTTTTTTAAGGGCAGATCTGCGTGTAACTCAAACCAGAGATTCGGATGATAAATGCGGCCTGACGGGGAACGTCAGCGCTAATACCGCGTCGGACACGCCATGCAAAACCTGTCCCTCATGTTACAGAGCTTCCTGGTAAACGACAAACTGACTGATTCAATTTGTCCCCGAGCTTAACTGGCACAAACTACAATGTATCTTCCAGGGACACACAGGGTTCTATGGGATGTCCCATCCCCCGTCTGAGGGCGCAAACTTCATAACCCTATAATCCTCAAAAGCGCCCACAATCACGGTCGAATGGCGCCACCCGAGATGGGGCGAGGGAAGTCCCCGAAAGTTATTCGAACGCGAGACAGGAAAGTACGAGCACCGTGCGAGGAGGCATCTGGTGGAGGGAGAGGAAAACTCTCAGAAACGGTTGAGCGTAGCCGAGCGGAAGGCGAAATGGAGAGGATGCGTCGCACGATCCTCCCCAATGATTGTCTCCTTCAAACTGTAAATCACTCATATCATAGTTCGGATTTCCTTCTTCATAACAAACGGCTTTTGCATGAATGGATTTCGAACCGCTATTTACCACAATCTGTCTGTGGTCGGAAGGAACGCCGTGAATCCGATTTATTATACCAAATTTCATTCATTCTAAAGACTTACTAGGACGGCGAGAATACATCGAAGGCCTTCTTAAAGGAAGATAAAAATGCTCCTGTTTATCCGATCTATTCCCCGGGTGCAACAAACAGATTTTCTTTTTTTTATATTTTTCCCTCTGAACAGAAACAGTGCCTATGTATCAAGTCTACTGCCAATGAAATGACTCCTTTTCGCCCGGTTGTTATCGATAACAAGCAACCTGGCGGCTATTCAGGTGCGAGACAAAATTAGGAAGAAGAAGAAAGTAAAGCCGACACAGGCGCAGTGACACCCTTACAGTTCGCATGTAATAAACAATTTATACTTCTATAAATAAACGAGTTTGATGATTTATTCTAGTAGCATTAAGAATAAAAAGGAATTAGTTATTTTTTAAACATCACAATGTCAAAAGAAACCACGGGAGTTCACCGCCCAAACAAAGTAAATGCAATCGCGCATCCCATCCCACCAAAAACGCAGATTTGAATATAAGAAGGCCCTACAAGTGAGGTCCAATACATTCCAAGGAATTATCAAAGGGACAGCAATGGCAGATCCGTGAACAGGGAAAGAACTCATATTAGGAAACGAGCGAAGGGGACCGAAATTACAAGACGCAATGATGAAAGAAATAAATACACATAAATACGCAGATATCAAGAAAAAGACAGATCGAAAAAAGGAGAGAACGTCTTAAATCTCTCTCCCTATACTCCAGTCCAAACCAAAGGAGAATTTTCGTTTCCATGTCCAAAATCACCGATTGCTCTCACTGATATTTTTAATAAGCGCACTGCGGAAAATTCGTTCGTAAATGTCTTAATAAAACGGATTACAACCTTTTTCTTATAAAATAATTTAATCGTTTGGCTAACTTAATGGTATTCAAGAAGTTTTCTCGGGTTTCCCACCGGGTGAGGCTGATGAAGTGCACCGACGTTTCGAAGGCTGACTCTGCCATCGTCTTCAGGGTGAAGTGACTTCACCTTCAAACGTCGGTGCACTTCATCAACCTGACCCGGTGGGAAACCCGAGAAAACTTCTTGAATACCATACGCCGGGAAAACCTGAGATCCTTCATAACTTAACGGTATTTACTCTCCTATTGGTGGATGAACCTAAAAGCTAAATCGATAGAAATGAAGTAGTAATGCAGCAAATCTCGACATTCCTTTCGTTCACCGTCGCTACCAAAGAATTCGACAATTATTGCCAGAAAAACGAAAAAGAAGAAATTTCAAGTGCCTGGGACTCCGTTCTGGATCTCACATATCATCTGAAGGGCCTAAATTACCAGCATCTCAGGAGGTAGCTACGCGGCAAAGAGGAAATCTACAAATGAGGTCAAATGGTAAATATCAAAATTACTGGTGGACAGAGGAGAGGGTAGTATATGACAAAATTCAAGATATTCAAAAGGGCAATAGGGATGACATTTTCATAAAGGAATGGAAGTCTGGAGATTTGTGGACGATGAAAAATTTAACGAAGAAATGGGGAAAAAATGCAAAAACACACACATATAGTATGTATGACAGATCACATATGTATGACAAACAAACAAACACACAGACAGACATAAATAAATCGTATATTCATGCGTACAAACATACATACATAACTCGTATAGCTCATTCTGAGGGAATAAAATTATGGACCCCAGCAGACTGCTTGAGATTTGGATACAATAACGGATTGGTGTCAGGTATGATGATGCAAAACTATCTCAAATTATAGAGGATTGAAGTGGACAGGTGCAGATATGTTTCATGCGGGATAGTAGAGATAGGATAGTAGGGATAAAGAACTAAACTCTGCTCCTTCCCTCTTTTGAGAAAGGGGGCGAAAATTCGGAATATTTTCTACACTTCCCTCTTCTGGAATCTTTCCTTTCTTCTTCCCTCTCTGATCCAATCTCCATTATCCGTTCACCAAATGCTTAACCGTGCGATGGGTGCAGAAATTCTTTTTTCAAATCATCGCAAAATAGAGACACGCTTGCAAACCATGTAACAGTGTTAATATAATATTTAACAAACCTTCGCTCAGGAACTGATTCACGATCCAGTTCCTCTTAGCAATTTAGATGCGCTATTAAGTTTATCATAGCAACCTTCTGCATATCTAGCCCCCCTTCGCTGCTCGCTCCTGCATCCGGCAACGTGGAATCGTCCTTCGTAAGGGCGTCCCACGTACCAGCAGAGCGTCCGCTTTAAAGAAGACGTCTCGCCCTTCGCCCCCCTTTAATCGGCGGGGGGGGGGAGACACCACCCCCCTTCCTTCGGCATTCCACTGGACCATTACGCAGCCACGGTCATTTGTCCCATCCGTTGGTCCGTCGTGTCATTCTCGCTCTCCCCCTCCCCCCACCTCTGGCCTCCCAACCCAACCTCCCACTCCCTTCCCGCCACTCCCCACGCTCTCCCCAGCACCACAACCCCCAACACACACACTCGCTGGCCCCAGACGCGTCGCGCCGTGTTCGGCCTGCTTGACGGAACACTTGTCTTTGCATTTGGGGGGGGGGGGAGGGGTCTCCTCGGCACTGGTCATGTCATACTTCCGCATTCCTTACCTTTAATTGCAGATCATTTAAACTCTAGAGGACGTAAACATCACTCGAGCTTAACACTGACACTTATTCATTAGTTCTAGATCCATATTGATTTGTTAGGAGAGTGTCCACTGAGAAAGTAAAGCGAAACTGACGGAAGAACCTAAAGATTCTTCCACCAGTAATGTTGTAATGATAAAATTAGTAGCGTATCCAAAATTCTATTAGAGCAGCCAGACTGGGAATCGCTCACGGAGCAAAGGGTTAATAACAGATTAAAACTCTTGCATACATTGGCAGGAGGTGTCTTTTGCAGTGATGTTGAATATGTGTCAATAACCCCAACGTAATACAGTTGGAGAGATCATGCCAATTAAATTAGAGAGATCAAGTGCGGAATAGATGGATTTACGAAGCAATTTTTTGCACGCACGATAAGGGATCAGAATAGTACTGTCCAACCGCGGTAGGGTCACATTCGGGTCAAAATTAGTCTGGTGAGTATTCACCCCCTGCCACACACCCTATCAATGGCTTTCAGGGTACTAGAATATCAAAAATCTAAAAATATCTTAAAAGGGGGAAGTTCTGAAGACGGGGGAAGGGGAGGTGGAGAGGAGGGCGCGGTTGGGTGTCGCAACGGGCGAGAGATGAAAAGTTCGAAATTGACGACTCGTGACGGTTTACGTAAAATTTGCGTTTTAGTCGCACCTTGAACCCACACGCCCCGCTTTCCTTCCCCGCCTGCTCCCCTCCCCAGCCTTGCTTTTTGTTCCAATGTAATTATTTTTGCAATTTATGAGCGTGTGTTCAACAACCGTTCCGCTCCTGGCAAGTTGGGCTCTGAAACAGCATCTCGATGTGCATCACCGCTCGCTCGCCTTACGCACACTGCGAAGAGCGAGCGACCGCGACCGTCCACCCTCCCCAACGCGTCGCCCCCTCCCCCCAATTCCAGGGGCGCGCATTTTTCCGTCGGCTGAGCGAGAATGAGATTTATCAGATGCGGAGGATTGGAAAACTCACTCGGGATGTGAACCATATCCCCCTTGCTACCTGCATCGGAGTGAATCCCATTACACCCATGCATTCTTCCAACCAGTACAAAGATAACAGATTACTGAATAGTCTGTACGTATGAGGGTAGGCTGAAAACTAATGCACACATGCTTTTAGACCACAAACAAAATTACCTTCAGAAGCACTCCAGGTGGCATGTGAAAGTAACATTACCCCTCAACACGCATGCGTAGGTTTGAGGTCGTTACATTCATCCAGTGTACGTATTTTGAGAAGCGGAAGTATGGAGACGTGTTATAGTGTTTTACCATTTCCCCTACACACGTCAATCGTTTTGCCAATAAGTTTGATTAAAATAACAGAATATACTATTGTGTAGGGCATGATACAGAGTGCCGATCAACTAAAATAGCCCCGTATCAATACTAGATATCGAGCTCTTTTTCCGACCGCCCGAATTTCATGACTTTAACAGGATTTCAAACAATGATCTCCACCCTATCAGTGAGAATCGCTAATAATCAACGCATGGCAAAAATTCACCTGCTCCTGTTAGATACAAAGTTTATATAAATAGTATCGTTGACACTTTTCCTGACGTGTGCGTGACGTGCTGAATTCAGACCGTCGGTTAAGTGTGATCGCACGATCGCAAATCGTATTATTGGCATTGATAAGATGACAGCACAAACACCATTATCAATGAAAATGTGACGATGCAAAATATCAGCGCTAAACTCGCCCCGAAGGTCTTGAGCGCTTGAGACTCCCAAGTTAGCCGACTACCTGATGAGAAACAACATTGCGACGATTCCCCAGCCCCCTTACAGTCCCAACTGGGCACCAGCAGGCTATTATTCCTATTCCCAAAAGTGTAATGTTCCCCATCAAAGGTCACCACCATCACCATGGGACCCTAGGTGCCGTCAAAGAAAGTTGTAAGTCTACCCTTAAAGGATCCCTTACCCTTAAGTAAGGATCTCCCGGAATACGCCTACTACGGAACCTTCGAGTCGTGCAAAAGCCGATCTGGCAAAAGTGTGTCGACGTTCAAGGGATGTACTACAGAATGCGGCAACATAGCTTCCTTTTTAAAGGGTTTTTCGTGCATAAAAAATGAAGTTATGTTATCCATAAGACTTATGAGGCAATGTAAATAAATAAACCAAATAATAGAGATAACTGAAATAAATCCATTTTGTCAAAACTTTCCCCGATACTTTCTATACAAACAATGTATTCCTAGAACACGTTTGCAATAGTTTAAAACTTGTTTCCACATCAAGGCAAGACTTATACTATCTTAAACTCCGAATGCTGATAACTACCGACACTAATGGTAAAAATGTCAAAACAGGTTCCATTATAATATTCCTTCGCAGAAAAACACGTTTTGCCTGGAAACCCCTCGGATATCAACGGAATCCGCGATGGCATTCTTTGGCCACATACGAAATGTACGTGGACTGCCCAATATATACGCGACCTGGTGCAATCTGGCGGCCATCACATGGACTGCGTCATTAACTAGCCCCGCCAACAGGCAGCGCTAGTTACATGAGACCCAATGAGCTGTCGATGCTTGGCGGATCGTCGAGCTGTGCGTATGGTGCCGGTTATGTTAGTTTCTGTGGTCCTTGTTTTTTACTGTTTATCGAAAAAGGAAATTGACGAAATCACGGAGCAACGAATCAAAGTCAAGTTTCCAAGGGTGCTGTTTAAAGAGTGGAAAATAAGATGGAATAAGTGCATAGCAACGAATGGAGAGTACTTTGATGAAGGGGACAAAATCGGTGTATTCTAAATTTTGCAAAATAAAGTTTTTATGGCCTCAGTTGGCGTATTTATTTGAGAGACCTCGTATATTCGAGAAAGCCAGTCCGCCAGACAGGGTAGGCACGTGAGGCTGACCCGTCCGAATGTAATTTTCACGAACAACCCACGAAAGACCAGCCGACGGAGTATTTCCACGTTCCAGTCATTTCGAACCGATGAAGGGGAAAGGGGCGTTAGTTGTTCGTTCGTGAACCCCGCGCACCTTCAGGCAGGACTAAGCAGTGTGCGGTCGGACGCGCGGGACGGAAAAATAAATCACCTCTCGCCGCGGTCAACAAACAAGCTTTTAGTCCGTTGCTATTATGCTTTTGCGTATTTTCCGTGACGGCCCATTGTCGAGGAAAATGTACGTAACCATCGATGCCATTAGGCAGCGCTCTCAGGAGGGGCCTAAAGGCCAATCCACTCCGTTGCTGTCCTCACGATGGTTCCAATAATTAGACTTTAAAGATACACCACTCATTCATCAAAGAGATCCGATAGGTATCATTCCCCCATTTGACCACTGATGATGACAACATGGAAGGTAAAAGCTAATAAGTTTCGTGCAGAAAATAAAACCATTCTGATCGAAGGATACTAACTGTATTTAGATGTTTCACGTCTTCTCAATGACATATATGTCAATATCAAACAGTTCGCATTAATTATATATATTTTAAAAAAAGGGTAGTTTCATCCGTTGCGATAATATTAGAAACACAAATGTAGTGATTTCATTTTCGACACATAATTATTAGTGGCAGTATTCTAGCGGGTTTGGCAGGTTTCCGATCGACCCTTGCACTACACAGTGACCTACTTTTACGTTCTCCTACAATAGCTAACGTGGTACAAATGTTCTCAAACTACATGCCATATATTACATCGACTAGTTACTTACCACTCCATTTAGCACCCACCCCCCTTATATTCCATCCAAAACGCCAATGTCTTTCCCTCCCTCTTCCCCTCCCGCTTGCTGAACATTTTCCCCTTCGTCGCCCTCTACAGCATCCCATTTCCTCTCAGCCAATCGAATGAATCACTCGCATCCATTTTTTCCGCCACCTTTGAATTTTTTTCTGACAACGTTCTCTCCCAAGCAACCGTCGCTAAAACTAAAGAGTTTGCTGTCCTCTCAGCCCATTTCATTATCTCTGTCTTCCTTAAACTCAGATCACAAAATTCTCGAGTACAAGATTCATATCCCCTATCCTATAGGACCAAGTTTCCCATACAAAACTACGCTACATTCATAAGTCACACTAGTCTTTTTCACTCAACAAGATGTAACTCATGCCTCTTTACAAAAGGTAATTTACTTGGAGCTACGTTTGTTTCCATATTCTTACTATTTTGTCAACTTTCTTTAGAGCAGTTCCTCACTGGTTGAATAGTTTTATCTGCGCAAGCAACTGATATTTACATTGCAATTACTCTTGGCTTTCATGTTTTACAAACATTGTCTTCATTTTTGCATACGTTCGTTGCATTTAACACTTCACTTTCCGAAGAGACTGGTCATACCTTAATAAACGTTGATGACCTATGCGACGTTTTTTCATAATCCTTCAAAAAGCCATTTCACAAGGTTGAATCTGGTGCCAAGGAATTATGCAACATTAATAATTCGCTGCATTAAGTAAGTTTCCTTCAATTTCCTCCTTCGACAGCAGTGGAATACTGTCAGAATTACCGTTTGGGCTCTATTCCTGTTTGTGGACTTTAAACATTGGGGTATGTACTTCAAACATATATTTTCCCTCATTTTGAAATTTATTAAAACCATATAATTAGTCGTAATTTTTAATTGTACCTATTCTACAAATATGTGATCTGCACATCGTTCGATAGCCAATATATTTACCCCTGAAATTTACAACATTTGCTCAGGAGATCACAGCTATTCTTCACGGTATAAGATTTAATGCACGCCCAAGTTTCATCTACATCTAAATAATACCCCGCAAGCTACCGCTGGGGCGTCTGGCGGGGGGTGCTAGGTCACCACCCGTAAAAGAGAATAAAACCACATGCAAAACCAACAAATATTCCTGCAAATCTACATCCACAGTGGTGTATATATTTCCGTATTTGTGGGGTATTTCTTCCGATGCATTAAATCAAATTAAGGTGCCGATAGGTGATTGGTGATGACCGCTAATCACCCACATTTTTACATCCATCCTCTCCTCCCGGGATGTAAAAATGTATATCAGACGGCACTTGATTTCATTTTGGCATCAGAAGATGATGTAATACATCGTCTGCGAGTGCGGTTTTTCTTTTTTACCTTTTTTGGTGGTGACCTAACACCCCCCGCCACAGGCCCTTGCGGCGGCTTGCGGGGTCTTATGTAGATGTAATATATCGAAACCCAGTCGTACGATTAAACATATTTAGTGGAAAATTGAAACTATCCGTTCTTTTTTATAATCGAATTCCAACACATCACGCCTGAAACTACTCAATTTGCTCAGCTTTTTTGAATGTTCCACATCCTTTTGTGTGATACACATCTTCATGCATTGCGGTCTCTTCGAATGAGAGAGCAATGCCTTGATTACACGCATTGATGACCAACAGTGTGGAGAGCGAACTCTATGAGACTGGAGCAGAACTCATCTACATGTACATACAGGGCGCGTTCCAAAAGTAAGGCAATTATTTAAAAATAATAATTTATTGAACAGATTTGCACAAACACTTAAAATTCTTCAAAGCACTGTCTTTGGGCCTCTACACATTTTTATCAGCGACTCTGCCATGACCGGTAGGCGCCCTGGAAGGCGTCTTCGGGGACCTCTCGCAAGGTCTTCGTCACGGCTGATTGTATCTCTTCTTTGGACGAAAAAAGGATTTCTTTCAGGGCTGCCTTAATCCGAGGGAACAAGGAGAAGTCTACTGAGGTGACGTCAGGACTATAGGGGGGGTGGAGCAGCGTTGGCACCTGGTGTTTGGCCAGGAGCTCGCAGACACGCAGGGCGTAACGGCAAACACCTTGGGCAGGACTCTTCGCAACTAGAGTGGCTCCCAGTCTAATTCTCCTAAAAGGCCTGTCCCACTCGTTTTCTTACTTTGACAATTTTTCACAAATCTGGCGGATTTTCATTCTAAGAAGGCAGGAAAAGTGGCATAGCATATTGATGTTGAACTACACGCGATGTAGAGAGAACGTTGGTTTAATGAGGCAGGGGAGCAAAGACTAAAAATAACGTCCGACGGAATTATGTGACGAAGAGATAATACAGACAGAGAACAATGATTCGCTGCCGCATAAAGTTTCAGGAAATTAGAAGTCGTGTTGGATGAAGCTTCGCAAGATAATTGCCACGACAATGCAAGGCTACTATACTTGTTTCATTGACTACATAAAAATATGATTGATTAAAGCGGAAACCTCTGGAAGTCATTGGCAGCCACGACATCTCAATCGGTAGACAACTGTTGATAGCAAGAATGTAGAATCGAAGGGAGCAGCCTCCCGGCGATACGAAGAAGGCCACGCGCGCCGACGGGCAGTCTTGTTTAATAGACTCCCTAAAAAACCGAAGAAGCAGTATAAGACGGCAGTGAGCCGTGGGACGAATTCTTCGTCAGAAGAAATGAGAGTCCGGGTGCATTCTCCTTCGGTCGGCTGCGGAGGGAGTGGAGGACTAAAGGATTGATTGGCATCCCACACCAGTCACGGGCGGCGTTCGGATTCCATTCCGCCACCCAGGCGCCGGGGGGGGGGGTGTGTGTGCTGCCGACGAGTTCATCAGCCCCCCCCCCCACCGCCCGCCCCCTAGATGACGCCTCGAACCGTGGCGACGCAGACATTGCCCGTCGGAGGAGTGTGCAGACAGATAGCGAGCAAGGAGGGGTGGGGACGTGAGAGGGCAGGTGGGAGGGGGTTACGCGCGAAATGACGACCGAAAGGCGTACCTTGAACTTAACTGGTTCTGGTTTCTCGAATCAGGCACAGGAAACTGTGCGAAGTGAGGACAGCCATACAACGGCGACGGCAACGCCACGGCGATTCCATTTCCATATCAATGACATACTGATGGCAATGCGATGTTGAAGACAGTTCATAGAGGGGATAATGGTGGGCAAATGAGGAAGAGAACGGAATAGGATGGGGATGTTGGACGACATAAAGGGAGGAAAGATCCACCCCCACCTAGAAAGTAGAACTTCGGGTTGATTATTGTGGTTTACGATAATCAGTATGGCACCATTTGCTAATTTGTTCTGCGTCACTAAATGAGAAATATCTTACACGGCAGCACTTTAACGTCTTTGTTTTAGTACTTCAATCCTATGATTGGTTTACTCTAGCACATATCTTTCCATTCTACTGTATTTGACTGCAAGGCTGCATATATAGTACAACGTAGAATAATGTGGTGGTTTCCGGGTTGCCTTCCACATCGCAGTACTACGGCCGATACCGTGAACTTTACTCTCGCCCGCAGCTGATGCCTGGGCCGACCCACTCGGTCTGCGCCACCAGTGCCTAATGGTAAAACTGCTGCCTTTCACTATGGGTGCAGGGTAGCTCTCTGCAGTAGTCTTGTTTTTAGGAGTCTATTTTTGTCGTTGTCTTGTTCCGAAATACCATTATTGTGGTTTTTCTGTTAATGTGTGGTTACCTCGTTCCGAACAACCGTTAATAAATTTTTTCTGAGCCGAAAAATTTCCGCCGGCCACGGGATTAGCCGGAACCAGCGACCTTTGACTTCACAGGCAGAGACGCTACCTCTGGTCTAGCCCCGACCCCATCGATATGATATAACGATTAAAATATGTGATTGGCGGACAAAATGTCATTTCGAATTAGATTTTTTTTGGGTTTTCCAGCTTCATGGGAACATTGAAAAAAGGTGTAAGTAAACGAAGGCCCTTTTATTGTACTAAATCACGTTTTACCAGAGTAAGGAGATGAATATTCATGATTGCCCGAAGAATAAATTACCACCTGACAGCCCCCTCCTCGCCAGTCGCCGCCGCGGAGAGGGCCCCTCCGGAGGTCACGCGCCGACGCGGGTCGCCTGGACCCGAGCGCCCAATGCACGGTTTTACTGGCATTACATGTCCGAGGCCATTTTATCTTTCAAAATAAGAATTAAATCCGTGTGTAAAACGAATACTCTCCGGTAGAGTCGGCGAATCGATAGCTCAAAGTTCTCCACGCAGGCAACCATAGCCTTGACACCCAGAGCCCTGAAATGTTTTTTAAATGTTTATTCTCAATTAAAACATTGCTATAACCAGCAAATATTCCACGCGAATGATTAAAACTGGAATTAATCTCAATTCAACGGAAATGAAAGGATTGATCTGACCGTCTTTGGGCATCCGGGAGAATCAGAGAAGGAAATACGAGGGTAGGTGGAAAACTAATGCACGCATGCTTGTAGACCACAAACACAATGCCCTTAGGAAGCACTCCTGGTGGCATGTGGAAGTAACATTCCCACTCAACACGCATGCGCAGGTTTGAGGTCGTTACATTCATCCAGTGTATTTTAAGAAGCGGAAGTATGGACACGTGTTCTAGTGCTTTGTCAACGAGTTCAGTTTTCAACCTACCCTCGTAATTTCGAAAATTTAGCCAGAATTAGCGAAACAACGTATTAAAAAAATTGATAGCGTTACAATAGTAGCACAATCTACATTTCTCGAAATGCCAAAATATAAGACAGACTGAATTTAAGGCTTCCGTCGACGTCAAGCCAAGGAAATTAAGACGGTGAGAGTCGAAAAGCATTCCTCTTGGAGGTCAACCGCTGCAGTGATAGAGTATGCGTCCCACCCTCGAGGCTATATCACCGCGCAGACACACTTGCATTCGGAGTGAGGGTAGAAAGGAGAGAGGGAGGCGATAAGAACAACAGGGTCAGGGTGCAAACACGTGACACTCCGAGGCTTGGAGGGGGGAGGGAGAGATGGAAAGGGGAGAGGGGGGCATGGAATAAGGATTAGAGCTCAATCCGAAATGTGTCGACGGATAAATTGAATTGCCGTCCACTACGAGACGCCCGTGCGGCGGAGGGCACTGCGCATCAAAGAACCGGAAATGACGACGGAAACGGTGTCCCAGATTATCGGGTCCCATCCAGCCTCCATCGGGTCACCCTCGGCATTGGGAGAGTAAAGAAGTGGGGAGGGGGTCAATCAGTCGTTCGCCCCGTCCACACTCTCCCTATCTCTTCGGCTCTCACCTCGTTTTGATTTGCGGGGGAGGGAGGGCGGAACTGCAATCAGCTGGGGACAATTTCCGGCAACGTGTCGCGACATTCCCCGGTGCGTGGGAGGGGATTCGGAGGGCGGTGGAGACCGGCAGAGGGGGCTTCCTTCGTCCGACGTCTATTTCTACTGCGTTATCGCCTTGGTTAATATGTAAATGGGGCATGATAACAACCGACCCTCCCTCCGGCGCCCCGATTAGCCCTCGGTTTGGGCGATATTGAGCAGAATATCGGCATACGAAGTACTGGAAATAATATCGGTTTCCCAATACGTACAATGCAGAGTAGAAATAATATCAGTACTCCAATATAACTCGACCGTACACACGAAAATTTAAACCAATGACCTCAATGTAACTAGATAATTTCTTTAAGTTAGATTACTTGAGCAACTCATCATTAAATTCATTTTTGAGTTGTTTAAAAGACTTTTAGATCATAATTACTCTTCTCGTAAGCACACCTTTTTCACGCTCTACATACGTCACTATAGTGGAAAGCTTTGTATTCATTGGCAGTTAAATCGTTTGCGAAGAGATATTCGCTTTCCAAGCATTCACAAGGCCACATTTCATCAAATAAAAATGTGGGCAAAGCCATGTGATTGCCAAAGGCATTTATCGGTAATTCGACGGCAGGCACGTCACAAAGGAAGGAATAGATGGATGCAAATGGAAGTAATAAGGGAGTAAATGTAGAGGAAGTAAGAAGGGAAAATCCGTGCGCACTATTAAAAAATATCCTGAAGATTTCGAAGAAGTACTAATTGAATGAAACATGAGTTAGAAGAAACGAATCTAAGTGGTTAATTTCAAGTACCTGTGGGTGATGCCGCAACAAAAACTTCTTGGCGGAGTCATACGATAATACAAGTATGCATTTCAATTCAACAATTTAAGAGTATAATAATTATTCGCCTTGACCGGGATTCGAACCCGGATCCCTAGATGTCCGCCCGAGAGCTTTATCCATTTAAAATGCCGACGCGTCATATTACACTCCGATATTTTGGGGACTTTAAAGGCACAAGATGTTTTGACCAAAAACCATACGTACAATGTCACAAGGATTCGTAGTCGTGCGCGATGCGCCACAGTCCACGAGGTTGAAGCCAACTTTTAAACACCAAGGGTGTTTCACCTTTGATAAATTCCAGGGAACGACAGGAGATGCCGCGACAGCCACTATTTATAACGGAGTCATCCCCTAAATGTTCATTAAAATACAAAATTTCAGAGTGTAAAGATCATTCGCCTTCACCGGGATCGAGGATTTTGGGTTCGAATACGGGTCAAGCAATATTTTTTTACACTCTGAAACTGTTGCACTGTATGGTAAAGAAAAAGTTCAACAATTCAAGACTTAAAAAGAGAATATGGCTTAGAAGAGGACATCCAGTTACGCCTTTGACTGCAGATGAAAGGGGATTAAGGGGGTTGAAATCAAATAAGGCCGTGGAGGTAGATAACACTTCCGTTGATCTAGGAAAATGTTTGCGGGCTCAGAGGATTTTATTGGCTAAATGAGAGAGAAATACGGCCGGAATATTTCATTCGATCAGCATTAGTAGCATCCCAGCATCATAGGACTGTTACCTATAATGTGTAATGGAAATTGGAATAGATTGGAAGGACAGGAGGTTAATGCGTAAGCTATACATGTTTCAGACTGCTCGGGTGCGATTGGGGGACGGAGAGACCGAATGGCCAATGTCAGGAAGAGGAGTAAGTCAGGGTTGTCCGTTATCACCGGTGCTGTTCAATGTACGAGGTCTGTCCAACAAATATGCGAACTGAGGCCATAACAAATTTATTATTATTATTAGGTATTAGTTTGCTAGGTGGGGAGTCACAAAATGTTTATTTGATAGTTGTGCCCATCCAAAAACCTACCTTAACCGGTAGATTACCTAATAATAATAATATTATTAGGTAATCTACCGCTTTAGGAAGGTTTTTGGATGGACACAACTATCAAATAAACTTTTTGTAACTCCAAAAAAAACTCAATCCAGCAACCTACTCTACATCAGGTCCCTCTTCATCTCTGTGTACTTCTTTCCTCCCTTCATCCCGTCCAACATCCCTATCCTCTTCCTGCCCTTTCCTCGCTTGCCCAACATTCTCCCCTCTATTACCTTCTTCAACATTCCACTACCGCTCAATACGCCTTTCATCCATTTTTCCTGCCTCCATAGGATTTCTCTCAACAAACACCTCTCCTACCTCACCATTTCCAGTACTTCCTCATTTGTTTTCCTTTCGGTCCATTTCACCTTCTCCATTCTTCTCCACACCCACATTTCAAAAGCCTCCAATCTACGTCTATCCTCCTGCTTCAGTGACCACGTTTCCGCGCCGTACATTGCTACGCTCCACATCAGAGTTTTTACGAGTCTTGTCTTAACATCCCTAATTAATGCCCCGGGCATCAACTCCCTACTTCTTGAGAAAGCCTCCTTGCCTAGAACAATTCTTCTCCTTACGTCCCTACTACTTTAACCGTATTGGTCCAAAACACTTTTGAGATATGTAAACTGTTCTACCTGCTCTATTTTTCCCCTCCTATTTTAATGCAACAACTTTATTTTGCAAAATTCAGTCTACATCGATTTTGTCCCCTTCATCAAAGTCCTCTCTATTCGTTGCTTTTCACTTATTCCACCTTCTTTCCCACTGTTTAAAGTACCCTTGGAAGTTCTCGGCTGTTAGGCTCTTTGGTTTTCTCGCCGTTTCTTGTTACATTGTGTCCACATCTTCCCAGTGATGTCCCCTCATCTCATTTTCGCATTTTGGGAATAGGATAAAGTCGCAGGGGTCCAGATCTGGCGAATAAGGAGGATGATCAAGGATGGTGATGAATGTTTTGCCAGAAACTGGCGCACAATCAATGCTGAATGTGCACGATTTTTGCACACATTTATGTTAAACCCAAATGTTCCTTTAAAATTGTGTGGACTGTTGATTTTCCTAAATTCAGTTCATCAGCTATTATTCGGACAGTTTTCCGACGATCGGTAAGGACAAGGGACCGCACACGATCAATGTTGTCGTCAACACAGGTGTTTTAAGCTCGTCTCGGCCTTGCATCATCCGTGGCGTGGTGTCAGCCATTTTTAAAACGCTTAATCCACTTCAAAATGGACATTTCTTCGGAGTATCATCACCGTAAACAACCGTCAACATTTCAGAAATTTTTGATAACTTTTGCCGCACTTCACCACAAAACTTGATGTTGACTCGTTGCTCCATGATTTCGTCAATTTCCATTTTCGAGTAGGAAGGACAATAGAAACTAACAGATCTGGCACTTTACGCACGATCCGCTAAGTACAGACAGACAGATTGGGTCTCAGGCAACTGGTGTCGCCAGTGGACGGAGCTATAGTTCGTGTCATGACCGCCAGATTGCACCAGTTAGCGCATTTATTACATAGACCAGGTATATGCGGAGGAAATGATTAAAGAAGCGTGGGAAGAATTGGAGGTAGGGATGAAAGTCGGAGGGTAATTCTTAAATTCAGTTACGTTTGCTGATGACCTAGTTTGTCAGTCAAGCAAGGGGTTGCAAGCGAGGGGTGAATTGGAAACTCAGTGCAATAGAAATGGGATGAGAATAAATGTAAACAAAACAAAGCTTATGCGATTTTCCAGAAAGAGATAGACAAACGCTAGAATCGGAGGGAAAAACCCAGAAAAAGTTTAACATTTTCTCAATCTCGGCAGTTTGTGAACCCGAGTAGGCGAAGTGTGAAAGAAAGGTAAAGGAACGTAGGAATATTCTTCCTATCGCTGCGCTCCTTCCGTGCGCGAAGCAAAGACGCTTAGACAAGGAGGAGAGATGATATAACAGGGAAGTCGGGCAAGGATGCCATGAAAATACTCATTAAAACTTGGGTATGGGCCGTGGTTTTTCACAGCTCGGAAATTTGGTCGTTGAAGTAAGATGACAGGCGTAGGATGGAGAGTTAAGAGATGCGCGGGTGGAAAAGGATGAGAGAGAAGCAAACTGGATGGAAAGGAAAATAAGCGAAGAAGTTGCAAGTGAGAGTATGATGTGATAGTATTTTTGGGAGAAATACCAAGGAGGAGATCGTCCGCGTGGAGCCCGGCAGCTTAACGTTAATGTGTTTGCCATGCTGTGCTTAGACCCCATAAATCCTCTACCCAAGTGACAAATTACAAAAAGGCTAAGTCATCATCATCATATTTCAATCCTAGGATTTGTTTACTCCAGCTCATATATTTCCATTCTACTATATTTGCATTCGAGGTTTTATAACCTAGGGCAAATGTAGTGGTTTCCCGTTGCCCTCCAACTCACCCCCATACAAGGCTATGTACTGAATATTTATTTATTCAAACAAAGGATTTAGTAAAAACAATCCGACGTGATACAATATATTAAAGATTCAACTTCTCCTTTATACAAGCTAGACATATGTTACTAATGGTTGAAATGAGTAAAAGTTTGGTATAATAGTAACTACTAACTACACTGCCTAAAATTATCTCTTCAGTGACGCAGAAAACTTATTGACATCCCTCATAGATGACCGAAGAATAAAATTATAGAACAATCGATTCTAAAGCCTCACTCTACAATCTATACACTTATGACCTCAAAGGAAAACCAAGGCAATTAACACTTCTTGAAAAGAATTATAACGAAAGAAAATTATTAAAAATTTATGCCGCATGTTTATTTCAAACATTATCCTTTCGGTCTTCGCACTATGTCAAGTTTAGTCTTCAAAGAACATGGACAGTCGGTTATCGGATTTTAATACAATCAAAGGACACCATTTCTCTAATTTAATTTTTTTAACCACAGTCTACCAGAAAAGGTTCTTCTTTGATGGATCCAGAGACTGAGCACCTATAAAAGCCTAAGCCTTCCATAACACACCACTAAGCACATTAAAAATGAATAATATATGCCTCCCGGACCTCGCTCATCCAACACCTATTATTCAGGTCTATTGTAATGTTCAAATCTCCATTGCCTATCAATGCACCCGCTCCTTTTACTTTTTCCGCCTTCTTCCATTTCCTCCCATTACCCTCGTCTCTCCCGCACCACTCTCCCGTCCCCCTCACGACCCCCTTTCCCATCGCCCTACACTTCCTCACTCACTAACTTTCCAATTTTCTCCACACCTACGTATCTCCAAAGACTCCAATCTATGCTGATCCTCTTTATCTCAACGACCAACTTTCTTAGCCAAGCAAAATTTATTGCTAATTTTTATTCCTTCACTAAATATATATGCGCATGTATAAACGATAAATGAGGGAGTTGATGGCAGGGACATTGAGTAAAGATGTTACGAAAAGTCTAGTTAAAACTTTGATACGGAGCGTAGCCATGCGCAACGCGGAAACGTGGCACTGAAGCAGGAGGATAGAGGTAGATTGGAGGCTTTTGAAATGTGGGTGTGAGGAAGAATGGAGAAGTTGAAATGGACAGAAAGGAAAACAAAGGAGGAAGTATTAGATATGGTGGGCGATGAGAGGGGTTTGTTGGGAGAAATCCAATGGAGGCATGAAAAATGGATGATGCGTGTGTTGATCGGTAGTGGGAGTCTTGTAATAGGGGGGAGAATGTTAGGCAAATGAGGAAAGGGCAGGAACTGGATAGGGATGTTGGACGGGATGGAGGGAGGAAGGAAGTAGACAGAGATGTAGAGGGACCTGATGTAGATTAGGTTGCTGGATTGTGTTTTGTTAGGAGTCACATAATATTTATTCGGTAGTTTGTCCATAAAAAAACCTACTTTAACCTGTGTATTACCTTACAATAATAAATGATAATGAAATCAACATAAAGGGAATTGGAATTGAGAAAAAGGTTAGAAATTGTTTCAATCCTGTGTCCAAATACAAAGAATTGACCAAACCTTAAAAAATGCCCTCCGTTCGAACCTTATTGGAGTAAAGGAATCGAGTACGCAATAATGATTCCGGTCCGATCGCAAATCACATCGCTCCGAGGACGAACTCGTAGGGAGAGGGCATCGTTCACATCGACACAAAAAGATAACAGCGACACGATGAAGCGGAGCTTTCACAAGATTCAAAGAAGAATCGCTCCTTTCCTTTCCGGCCATGCCACAGCACTGGCAATGCGTGGCCCCGGATATGCAGTCACAGCGTGCGCGCGCACACACATGCAAAGGGCATTTCCCTCCGGATAGGCTTCGATTATCCTAACGGTCGAGAGAGAAAGTCTGTCGTCCCTTGTTTTTTTCTTCTCCTTTTTTTTAATAATTCCGCCCGTTGCTACACCGCAAACAATCCACCGCTCCCCGCAAGGGTCACGTGGGGCGAGCGGGGAAGGGAGGGGAAAAGGTCCCCCTTCCCCTCTACCCGTCCAAAAAGTGCACGGTCCAGCTGATCACGTCAATTAGCCGCTTGCAGCGATCGACGTCGCGTTTTTCTGGTCCAGCGATCACCGAGGAGCGCGCCTCTTCCTCCCGCACCCATCCACGTGACCAGAAGGGGGGAGGGAACTGGCCCATCACCTGAGTGGAACTACACCAAACGAAGAAGAGGGGCGTGGCATTCCAGTGGGAAAAACGTCGGGCTCTATTAGCGGAGGTCTCGGGTTCGATTCCGGGCGATGCCTCCGTTCACACCCTCGGCTAAGCCCCCTTCACCAGGGCTCTAAGGTTCCTCACAGAGCGTCTGCGTACTGGCCGGAGGTCCGGCTGCTTCGACGCCAGGCTACTGACGCCACCATCACCTTCACCAATGCTGTCTGGTTTTTCGATTATGGCAGAAGGGAAACCGGAATGGGTGCAGCAGCTTCGGGAAAGAAGGATCCGCCTGCCCCCCAAGCCATACTGCGAGCATGTCTAACGACGCAATAGCACTTAGTGCGAGGTGAGTATAGTATCCACTTGCGACGCTAGTTGCCTGAGGCCCAAGAGCCGTCTGCTCTTGGCGGATCGTCGAGCTGTGCGTATGGTGCCAGTTATGTTAGTTTCTGTTGTCCTTGTTTTTACTGTTAGCCGAAGATGGAAATTGACGAAATCACAGAGCAACGATTCAACATCAAGTATTTTCGTGAAGTGCGGCAAGAGATATCAAGAAATTACTGGCATGTTGACAGCAGCTTTCGGTGATAATGCACTGAAGAAAACATCCGTTTTCAAGTGGATTAGGGGTTTTAAAGATGGCCGACAAGACGCCACGGATGATTTAAGGCCGAGATGACCTTCAACTACATGTGTTGACGACAACATTGATCGTGTGCGGTCCCTTGTCCTTACCGATCGTCGAAAAACTGTCCGAATGATAGCTGATTAACTGAATTTAGGAAAATCGACAGTGCACACTATTTTACCGGACAGTATGGATGGATCCTTCACCATGACAATGCACCTGCACATTCAGCTTTGACTTTTCGCCAGTTTCTGGCAAAATATTCAATCACATTCCTTGATCATCCTCTTTATTCACCAGATCTCGCCCCCTGCGACTCTTTCCTATTCCCAAAATGCGAAAAAGAGATAAGGGGACATATCACTGGGAAGAGATGTGGAAAACACAATAAAGCAAGAAACGACGAGAAAACTAAAGAGCCTAACTGCCGATGACTTCCATGGGTGCTGTTTTAACAGTGGAAAATAAGATGGAATGAGTGCATAGCCTACGAATGGAGAGTACTTTGATGAAGGGTACAAAAGCGAAGTTGACTAAATTTTGCAAAATAAAGTTTTTATGGCCTCAGTTCGCGTATTTTTTGGACAGACTTCGCACATTGAACAGAACCGGTGATATCGGACAACCCTGATTTACTCATCTTCCTAACATTGGCCACCTGAACTCTCAAACCACCAATCGCACCCGAGCAGTCTGAGACATGTACAGGTCGCGGATTAGCCTCTTATCCCTCCAATCCAATCCTATTTCCATTATACATTCTGGCCCCTATGATCCTGGGATGGCTACTAACGCTGATCGAATGAAATATTCCGGCCGGGAAAACTAAAAAGCCTAATCCACCTGGGACTTCCAAGGGTGTTGTTTAAACAGTGGAAAAGAAGATGGCATAGGTGCATAGCAACGAATGGAGAGTACTTTAATGAAGGGGGCAAAATCGATGTAGACTAAAATTTGCAAAATAAAGTTTTAATGTCCTCAGTTCACGCATTTATTGAACAGATCTGGTGTTTAACTTGCCAAATTAGTACTAGGTGAACTCTGACATCAGCAAACAACCCAAATATGGTTCCTGTGGCCCTTTTGAATTGAGGAATGAAACAGTATGGAAAATATATAAAAATTCAGAGGAGAGCCAATTATCTGTATTGATTAATGATAAGGAGAATGTCCTAGAAAGTCGGTAATGATGTTGTTTCTATTAAACATAATATCTGCATAAGGACCGAGCACTGTTTCAATGATAGTATTACGCTGTATACAATCGAAGACGCTCATGCATGGAATACGAAAACAATGCAAGCTTAAGTACACGAGAATATATTTGGAATTATAGTATTTCATTTTCGTTCGGAAAAGTTCATGAACATCTGTGACGTGCGTTAAGTTTGGTGCCGGACTAAAAATATGAAGGGATTCGCTAACGTTCTCGCTATACCAATCTGACGTCAATGGTAACTGGCACATCACGCCTCACATTTCCAGGGCTGGTTCAACTACTTTATCTTTCCACTCCCATCGTCCCAGAACGACAGATTGACCTTCCCCTTCGAACAACAACATGCCTCCCCCCTGATACCCTTCTCTCGCCCCTTTCTCCGCGGACCACCACTTCCTCCTTTTTATTCACCGTCGTGATTATAACTTCCGTTCTCGTGGCCGAGCTTCTAAGTCAAAGAGTGCCCTCACCCGTTTGTGGATAGTGGTCAATCTCCAGACATTCGTAGTAGAGAGGTCAACTGCGAAGCAAGAGAGTGTACTCGATTAATAGGCACTTGTGGAGAATTAAAGGCGGTCCTTGAAGGACGTGGAATTCCATACGTCCATAAAAATTACTTTGAGGTCTGATGCACTGAGATGTGAGAGGCTACTGGTAACCTTGTCACAGAACTTCGTTATCTTTTGTTTTTTATGCCTAGTTGTAATTTATCCAAGGCATATTAGCTTCGTGCAATTTTCCAAGTCAACTAAATGTATATCTAAATAAATTATAATTTGAACATGTTATCGAGGAATAAATTAACTGAGATGATCGCTTCACTTGAGAGGAATCTCATTTGATTTTTTTCAAATTTAGATAATTTAATATAAAATTAATTCATGTAATTTGAATCAGAACTCTTCTGTTTGTTTTCAATTTAAGTAAGATATTATCCGGAAGACCAAGTTTAGGTAAATGTGTGCTAATTTAAATATTTCAATGCAATAATAAAATTTATATTTCGCAATGTTGTTCTCAAAAAGTGAATTGATAATAAAATAAAAAATAATATAAATCAGAGACATTTAATAAAACGGAAAAAATTATTTCGTCTGAAACAGAGTAGGAACCTAAAGAGAGCCCCTAACTACAATACAGACACAAACACTGCAAACATTCAAAGAAACTCCGAAAAAAGCCGTAACAGAAATTTCAGCGAAGTGTTCCGTTTAAGTGCACAGACAAAAGGGAAAATTTCACAAGATTTCGTGAAAAATACTTTAAGACTATTACATGCATTTTGAAATCCCCAAACAAGTGGTTCTCTGTTTAAATTTCACGAGGAAAAAATAAGAGTAATATCACATCCTTTTAATTATCATCACTTGACTCGCGCAGTGTTCTTCAGCACAATAAGCCATCAATGGCATTCCTCTATTCATTTATCAAGAAAAAAAAGGTAAGGATTCGTTCGAAGATTTCTCTCACATCCCTTCCAATGAGTGCTCCAAGTCGTGACCCAGCTAAATCACTCCATCGCACCCGAAAATGACTAGTTAAACCACTTCATCCAAATCCTTAAGGGATCAAAAAGTACAAGTATGATCCGAGTAGTTGCATTTTTACTGTAACATTATTTCCAAACTTTCGCTACGGCCGTGGTAGGGCATTGGGTAGAGCGCTAAGCTAATTACATGAGGGGCCTGGGTTCGAATCTGTCTGATCCAGCCTTGGCTTCACCCAAGCCGTTTGAATTTCTGTCCACCACATCTTTCAGGGAAACCATAGGTGGCATTGGGAATGGAGCTGGTCACCCTTATCACCTGCTACTGTGCGATTTTCACTGCCGTCTAATGGGAAACCTACCCCCAGTTATCAAACCTATTCCAGAGTTAATACTGCGGTTGGTGCGATACTGCTCAGCGAACTATTTATTTAAGCATCAATCGCGACAGGTAGCGATTCCGTTCGGGCTAATGTTGACACCCCTCTCGCACATTTAAAGAGGGTAGATTTTCCGTTGAAAACATTAATGTCCATCAAACATCCTCGGTTCCGTTTCGAAGACAAAATTCGCAAGAGCTTCTCGCTCTCCAATGGTCGGAATGAGATCAGGAGCGATCGGTGCGGATTCCCACCCCCTGCCACTCATCACGACGCAAGGACTGCACCGCGTGGGTGAAGAGCGGTGGTTCAACAGACAATCGCATTGCGCAAGGCCTCGTGCATTCCTGAAAATGCTCGCCACATATCTCGGCCAAGTGCGAGCAAGGTCGAAGGTCCGGCGAGCGGGCTTCCGTCCCCTCCGCGAGGTCACCAGTGGGAGGTGGGGGAATGACCCCTGCCCTCCGGAGAAGGCCGCCGCCTCCTCACGGCCGGGCATGATCCGTCGGGAGGTCATTCCACCCTCGCCGAGCGCGACACGAGTCTGGTTTCTCCCTTCCTACCCCAGCCACGGCCGGGCAACCACCTACGGGGCACCCTGCAAGTCACCACTAGGATGATTGGCAGGGGCTGATTCCACACCAGAAGACACGTACGTATCATGCAAAATTGGTATGTCTTAGGTACTTAAATGTAAGGAACGAATAGATTAGTCCTACTACTTAAGAAAAAATAATATATTTTTTTTAAACTACAGTGCCTAAGCACTTCTACGATTGCGAAAATAGCTGCTAGTAAGACCTGCAATAAAATACTTGTATGCATTGCTTAGGATAATACCTAATTCTATGCTACTTTTCATTGAAAAACAAAATACTTTCTCTGTCACATCGCTTTCAGTTATTCTGATCCATCGTGAGGACATTGTATTTCAGTGGGTAGACGGCTGGTCTACCAACCGGGGGGCCCGGGTTCCATTCCGGATGACTCCCTAGGACACCTTCTGCTTCCCTCAAGCTGTTAGATATTTCAGGTACTATTTTTTCCAGGGACACCACAGACGGCGTAGGGAAATACACCCGATCCCCTTTTTATCACACCTCTAATTTGTAAGTATTTGTAAGTATAAATTTATTTGTAAGTATACTGTTTGAATGTTTCACGGAAAAGTGGCATTTTAAACTGTCGGTTGTAGTACAGTCCATCTCTCTAGTCTAATCTTCAAGAGACCTCCTAATACGATAACAATATTGCTAGAGGTACACTTTAAATATTTTAATAAGATTTACCCAATTCTTATTTAGATAAAAAAATTGAACTTTAAACGTGGATCGCTGAATATTTCTGTAGGAAAATATAGAAAAACAAGTTATTTTGGATAGATTTGTTTTGAATTTTCAACATTCATCACCTATTAGCTCGATACACTTCTCCCAGCAACATTTCTCCAACTTTTTTAAGCCGTATCCAAAGAGTAGGATTTCGGAAGGTCTCCTAAATGGTCTTCAAAATGGACATCTTCTGTTGGTAATGATCGACGTGAAGCGTTTCCGATCGAGCTATTATTTTCAGGGTGGAAATTAAAAAAAAGCCATCCCGGGTCAAATCTGTTGAAGAGGGCGGATATTCTAATGATTTGAACTTAAATTCCATAATTTTTACCATCGAGACCGTGCAGGTGTACACCCTTGCATTGTCTTGATGGAAAAGAATTTTTTATTTTGCCAGATGAGAAGGTTTTTCCTTGAATTCTTCGCTCGACTAATGCATTAGCGACACATAACACACTCCATTTACGTATCGTTTGTCCTTTTTGCAAGTAATCGATGTACGTAGATGATTCCACCTGCATCTCAAAAAATCGCGGCCATCACTTTGTCGTCTGCCGATTTCACCGTCTTCGCCTTCTTCGGAGCGGGATCGCCTTCCGAATCTGTATATCTGCCTAACGAATTCTGTATTTGGAGTTTAGTATATGGTGTGTCCATGTTTCGTCCGCAGCTATACCGACTTCAGGATTTCGATGGAAAAGCGCCAAACCAGCTTCCGAATCGACCACACGATTACGTTTATTCTCCACGGAGAGCAAACGCAGCCCCATCTAGCCGAAATTTTTCGTCACCCAATTTTTCATGCACAATTGAAAACAATACACTTTGTGATTTGTCTTTGGTCTCAACTATTTCGCGAACTTGGATTCGTCAATCACTCAAAACCATATCATGCATTGTGTATCATTTTGGTGGGAGTCACTTCCTCTTCCCGAACAATGACCATCATTTGTGGAAGTAAGGCCACGTATAAAGTCATTTACTCGACTATAAACAAACCCAAACACTGGAGCAGACGAGCCATGATCTTTATCCTACTCTGTTTTGATCTCTTTCCGTATATGAGGCATTTAAAAAGAAGTCTTTAACAACGAACAACATGAAATTCATTTAAAAAAAGTCTGTTGCTTCAATCGACTATGAGGATGAAAATACGCGATGGATATTGCTGAAACTTTAACAAAAGCCAAGTGAGAGATGAAGATTACTAAAAGCAACCTTTCCCGATTCTATGGGCGCCATCTCTTGGACTTTATAAGAGCTTATTGAAGAACCAACGTATCTATTGATAAATATCTAATAATCTAGGGACTTTACTATGTTTATCGCAACACTGCCTTAAAAATGGCACTTCATGGGGGATTTGTGGGGTTTCCATGATTAAAAAAGCACATAAAATAGGAATAATAAATATAGAATCAATCTTTCATTAATAATGAAAAACATTATGTTATGGGAAGAAGCGACCTCAGCCGTACTCTTATAGATGGACAAAGGATATGGTGAGGGAAATTAGAATGGAAAAATATCCTCTAATTTCCTAATCCTTTCTAATGTTTTCTCTAATTTATCGCACCATATCCTTTGCCCATCTTTAAGAGTACGGCTGGGGTTGATTCTTCCCATATTATTCACACGGCCGTAGATACCGTTTGCTTCATACAATGAAAAACATTTTTTCCCGGTAGGAAGTTGTCCCATAATCATCATTTAACTATTTTAGGTTTTGCTGTTTGACAAAATAACGACTAAGGGCCAAAATCAGATAATGTTAACTTGCTCGTGTCTCGTATACCCAATAATGTTAGCACTTGTAATGATATCGTTTTCCAACCCTTCCGTCCCCTCTTAAACTTTGTGTTCTTCCTGTTCCTCGACCTTGACATAATCACTTGACCTTCATACATTTAGATACATTGCTCCTTCCCCTCCTTGACCTTGATTTCGAGTGCTTGCATCTTATTGAAGAAATCGAAGGTCAACCTTAAGCCAGGAAATAAGCCTATGTATATCGCTTAGCGATGCACGAACCCTCTGGAGAAAACCAACGTGCGTGACTAGGTCCGCCCCTGGCGTGGGGTTTGTTTTCCCCTCTCTTACAGCTCCATCCACACATTACATGTAAACATTAATGCGATGCGATGACACGGCAAGGGTAAGCCCTTCAGACCATGCCACTCGCACTCGGAACAGCACCGGCGAACGTATGCACTGTATTTGAGAGTCTGCCCTCAAACGTGTGAATGATTTCCGCCAAGACTTCAAATTCCTTTCTCCACCCGTGAGTCGTTCTTTATAAAACGTATTGGAAGACTAGTTACGTGAAGAGAACCAGCGAGACTTGAAGACTTTTCGCGAGTGTACAAGTACGAAATGCGGGTTTTCTAAACAAAAAATATCAAATCGGAAGAACGATAAAAAAAGAGCTTTATTCAAAGTATGCTCCATTGCTAGTTAGACATTTTTCTCATTTTTTTGGGTAATTTGTAGACATCACGTCAGTAAAAATTTTTCCATTTTCTCACGAAACAATTATCGAGCATTTTTTTCCTTTTCCTTTATGGCGGTTTTCCGTGTTCCTTGTCTGCAAACATTGAAGTGACCACTTTAGAAATGCCAAAACCATCGGTCACACGTATGTATCTTGCGATGGAGCACACTCACCGTAAGCTTCTCGAAGTAATCGGAATAATTCAGCAGCAGTTTTCTCCAAATGAAAACAAAAAATTAATGCTGTCCGCGATAGCTCTTTGGTATAACTTTCGACATATTGAGCACAGCAACACAACGCTATGCCATACTTGTTTATGGCACAACAAAATGGCATAATTGTCAAATCTTTGTAAAACAAACTGGTTTGGTGCACCATCAGCTGGTGTACATAAATGATATCCGCATTTCATTCATGCACACCTGGTAGCAAGTTTCAAAACACACGAGTCTAACTATGAAACAAAGAGATTTAATATGGTCCCAAACTATTTTGTTAGGTTGGGACACAAAGAACAAATAAGGGTCCAGTAGGGAGAGACATATACGTATTCGTTCTTTCCACGGACAATCAGGAATTATAATAGTAAAATTCGAATTTAATGCTGTTACAAACGAGAACGAGATTAAACGCTTTGTGGACTTCTTGTGCATTCGTGCGAGCATGTTCTTGTCTATATAAGTTGCCAGTATATTTATTTTCATAGATTTAATTTAAACTACGTTTTGCACGAATATATACGTACGTCTGGGTGGAAGTGCATTTTCATGGCCTTGGTTTGTGTTGCAAGCAGTTGCATTCCACCATAACAGTGGTGTCATAGCATACACCCTCCGCCACGCGCGCTTTAGACGGCTTGCCAAGTACTACATAGATGTAGATGTTAATCCGTGATTTGATGAATGAAATATCAGTAAAAACGAGTAACCTAACGATAACTGCAGGGTGTCCAACCCCGTGGAGAAGTGAAGAGGAGGGAGAAGCGCGTGACACGAAGGCGCTCTCCCGGTAGACTCGCTTGAATGTTCTTTCCATTTGGAGTTCAAATCTGACGACTGATGCAGAGGGGAATCGCACTCAATAATTTGGAAGGAGATGTAAGAATAAAAAAAATACTCCTTCTCCAGCGAAGGCGTTCCAACCTTCTTCAGAAGCAGTTCGTTTCTCTTTGAGCATTAGTGTATCCAAAACTTAATTAATTATCGAATGTATAAATAATCTCAGTACAATTATCTGATTTATTTAAATTTCATCTCAAGCATTGAAATTCACGACACTTTTTCGCATTGAATGGAAGATTTTTAAATCTCTATATCCACATAATACCCCGCAAGCCGCCGCAAGGGCGTGTGGCGGGGGGTACTAGGGCTCCAACTCGTAATTCAGAAAAAAACCCCATGTCAAAGCCACAAATTATAGAGTCCACAAAAAAATATGGTATACATTCATGCAAAAACCCTTACAACCCACACACACACATACAAACGCAAAAACAACCAGCTAAGATACACATGCACCTCGAGATACACCTGATAATTTCGCAATGTTTAATTTTCTTCCGATTTGTAAACTAAATGTTTTCAATATTTATATAGTGACTTTTGTTTCGCACTATTATGATTCCTGATTGTTCGGGAAAAGAATGAGAATTTGTATCTATCTGCAGTGGGATCTATTGTGTTCTTAAATTGACGATTTTTAATGAATCGGCGAATTTTCTCTGAGCTTTACCTAATTCTTTTTGCCATATTTTCTCCAAGGATCCCAAGTACTTACGGCATATTCCAAATGAGGTAATGAGATCAGGGCCGTTCACGGTACAACATAATATTAAAAACAACTATAAATGATCTAGAATTATAATTGTCGTTTTTTCAAAGCACAGTCATTACCACAGAGAGGAATTAAAGAATGAATCGTCTTCCTCGAGGAACGACGATGGTGGTAGAAAATGAAGGGTGCATTTGGTAATCCTCGATCCTGGGGCCATGGGTCGGGGCGACGCACGTGATTACGCCGATGCTTCAGAGCAGATGCAGCTTCTTGACCCATGATGCAACTCATTACAGTCACGACTCAAGTTTGTCAGAGTGGTAGGTTTGTGGTTCACTCAATATTGCCTGCTCTTGAATTACTTTTTATTTTTCCTTAGAAATATGATAGCCAATTCATCCCAGCTCATACCTTAAATAACCCAGAAAAACCACCGCGAGAATTTTAAGTTACACACATGACGAAGGGAATATATTTTCAATGTTAATCGTTTCAAATTGTCTTGACATAGTTTTATCCACGTCAAATGATTCGATTTACCTTAAAATGGCTCGTGAAAACATGAAATCTTAAACGGATACCGAATCATGTGATATTTAAAAACGCTGCGACTTGAAGTACAAAGTGACATGTAGTACATGTTTATATTACGTGCATATTTCAGTTAAAATTTAAAAAAAACAGTCACATTGTAGCAGAGAAATATAACATGCAACACCATTTTAAAACTGATGTAGTGTTTACGAAACCCATAATTATTAAAAATCAAACTCTTGAAAAATACTGTATATTATTTTCTCCGCACACAAAAAATTTAAAAAACACAAATGTGAGAATACCCTGAAATCAAACAGGAAAATAAAAACTCGGCAAAGGAATCATCCGAGCATCTGTTTAGTCTAATTTAACTAGACGAAATTAAAACTAGGCTAAACTAAAAATCTAATCTATTTAATTAGGGGAAGGAAGTGTGAAATGAGTGCGTGGCTCCCGAATTCATTTATTAAGTGGCATTAACATTTGCATGTAACGCAATGGTTAGTTGTACGTACACTAACTCTTGCTGGTGTTTCAATTAAGTATAATTTGGGAAGAGGAAATCTACAATTGAGGAAATCAATTCCATTTGTTTTCACCCCCATAAATTGCAACGTTGCCTGGAGAAATTAAAAAAAACATAGAGCACTTCTTCATTTAGCTGGCGAATACTGGTTGACACTGGCAATGGAACTCAAAATAAAATGGTAAATTGGAGGAATCAAAGGCTGGAACCAGTTGTCTGATACGCCTCTTGAGCTCTATCATGAAAGCATAAAATCATTTAGAATAACCGTTTACAATTGTCCACCCAAAAATAATTTTTCGAATTGTGACTTTGTTTCTCGGGTATGGAATTTAAACTTCTTTGACATTTGGGTGTTATTTAATCTGTTGAATATTGGTGAGTTTAGTCTTGTCATGGACATTCGGATTTTGCACTACAAATCAGTTGTTAGATAATTTGACATTAATATTATTTGGTAGATAATAAGCTCTTATATTTTATTCCTGGTCTCATGATAGCATAACATAAAATATTAGAATTATAATATTTTAAAAATTTTTATAACATTTCATTCATTTTCAAC
Organism: Hetaerina titia; assembly: GCA_037158775.1. NCBI lineage: Eukaryota > Metazoa > Arthropoda > Insecta > Odonata > Calopterygidae > Hetaerina > Hetaerina titia. Next base: position 139,026,667 of record CM073768.1, read on the forward strand.
AGCAAATATGCCACACGAAAGGGCCTTCTTGAGTGACAACCTTAAAGCTTTCTTGGTGATATGAAATACAGGTTGCGGCAACATAACTTCCTTTTTTCTAAAAGCAAAACCTCTTTTAAAAAGTTGCCACACCCTGCATGACAATTTTCTGCACGCTAAACATTTATTTTACGACCGAATTTCGATGTATTACATCATCATCAGGTCTGTGACGATGCAATACATCGAAACCCGGCCATAAAATAAATGTTATCAAGTGGAAAAGTGCTACTATCAGTCATTCATTAATTTAACTCTTACTACATGTGAAGAAACTCTCACCCTCACCTGCCTTTGAGACAACCCGTCCTTCCGGAATTTTCCACAGACGGGCCGCAATTAAGAGCGTGAGTAACGAGGGTCACTGTGCCCGCCTTTGCGCGAAAACCGTTCGTGAAGGAAACATGTGAGGGAGACAAGTTATAGAGGGCATTTAATTTGTCCGGTGGCTACGAATCCTTTACGGAGACGGGAGACCCAAAAAATCTATATCATTCCGGAGTCTGCTTACTCTCACACGGTGAGCCCTCATGACGTGAGGGGACACGAGAAAACCTCACCGCGACCTTTAACCACCTAATTACTTGACCCATTTCAATGAACAAGCACTTCCGCTAAAATTAAAGCACTAAGAATAAAAATTAAAATAGTCCACTTCGAAAAACACACCAAATTAAATCGCAAAGTGGCACGCCCGTTGCCGGCTTAACCCCCCCCCCTCTCCCCCCCACCCCCCTCTCGGGAGTCGTTTATGAAGATGAGATGAAATCTTGAGCGGGCACCTCTTAAATATATTCCCTGCCTTCACTTAAACACAGAACTAATTAATTTGAAAGATGAAACTGTGTATACATAAAAATCTATATCTACATAGTACTGCCAAAAGCGCCGCATGGGTAATTGGCGAGGGGTGTCACGAAACCAAATTATATACATAACATTCCACTTGTACATAATTATATTTTATGGCTATGTATGAGTCTGTATCCATCCAAAACCTACCTCCAACGGTAGGCTACCAAATAATAATTTTATTATTAGGTAATCTACCGGTTAAGGTAGGTTTTGAACCCTACATAGATACGTACGTGCATTCCTATCAACGTCCTTTAATTACTGGTGGTTTTCGAGTAGGTTTTTAATATAGTTTTTTTTAATAGGAAGTTGAGTAGGTGACAGTGAATTTGTTATGGTTGTGTAACGTGCGAGGAAGGAGTACTTGACTCTGGGGGTGTCTTTCTTTCTCATTTCATCAATGTGGCCCACTGTGACAACATAACGTGGGGAAATAATTCCTTCGGTGCCATTAATGAACTCTTTGCTCTCTGCTAATAACTTTAAGTCTTAACTTAAGGAACTTTAAAAATCAGTTAGTGTCTAATTCAGTAATAACGACGTGTATAAATGCGGTTGCAACCAAACGTTAATGGATGGCTAAAGTCACCGGGAATCGAACCGCAACCTTTGTTGCCGAAAGCTGCCACCTGCGCCGCATGTTCGACTACGTTCTGCTACACTACCTAGTAGTCTATCACAAAAATTTCATCTAAATAAATCTCGAATTAGATTTCGATTATAATTAAATAATAACTTAAGTCAATTGTCACAGTTACTTCCTTGATAATGACAATGCATTAAAACCATGGCCGGGGGTTATACATACATACATTACGCGATTATTCATAACTAAATGATTTTAAGCATCCTCTTTGAATTTTTTAAGCCTTTCCGAATTTTAATATTTTTTGTCCGATAAAGACAACATTTCCTATCAACGGATGTTCAGTGAACCTGAACATGGCTCTAGGCAATAACTTTTACCTTCGAATATCTATTGGAAAAACTAACTTTAGGAATGAAATGTACTTGGACAAGTATGTCTAATTGTAAGACTAATCATTAAGAACAAGATTTTCATTAAATTTTAATTTATACAGACTTAAGGTAAAATCAAGTAGATGTAGAGAGGTAGAGAAGAAGAGGGGGCAGACTTCAAATGTCGTTTATTCCTCGTACCATCAGATATCAATATAGACATCACCAGAGGCGCGATGTAGATGATTAGATTATGTGTTGTATGTATTTTGCCAATATCCCCTTCAAGACCAGCATGAATCCATCATTATAGCATTGTTCTCGCATGATTTTAATATGCGTATCCTGTTACTAAACATTCTCACATGTGTGACTTCCCTCCTTTGTGGTGTGATGCGACCTTCTTTCGCGTGATTAACTGATTAACTCGGTACAAGTGCATGATCCAACTTTTATTTGTGCAGAGGTGTCATGATTGCAATTCTGCGAGCATAGCTGATGACTTAACACCCCCCGCCACACGCCCTTGCGGCGGCTTTCAAGGTATGATGCAGATGTGGATGAGTGTAATGGCAAACATTCGAAAACACTTCATGAAAATATAAATACTGGTCAGAGATAAAGGCAAGATATCCTTGCCCTGTGATCCAATATTTACACGTTTCCCACGAATTTCAAGTTTCGCAAAATATCCTACTATTCGCAGAATTTTACTCGTGCCTGAGGTTTTCGTAAAAGGCTTTACAACCAGAATTCGAACCCGTGAACCTCCTGTAATTGTCCGAACGCTCTCTGCCCACTTAGGTCACCACGCCCCCAAAATTTCACATGGTCCGTGCAAAATAACTGCTCTCTTCCAGCACGCAGCACTTATTGGCTCTTGGGTCCAATCAAGGTCGCCATAACGACGCAATCTTCGGAAAAAGGATGAATCCCGAGATCTCGGAGAGCATCAAAAAGGTGGTCGGGTCTACTGAGGCCACGCTTTCAGGGAAATGGTGCGGGTGTTTCAAGGCCAGCAGGAAAGGATGAGGGGGGCGAGGGGCGAACGAGGGAACGAGAGGAGAACGAGGGACACCAAACGATTGAAAAACCAAACGGCCCTCCCGGCCATTCTGCCCAGACATGACTCGGGGCCACTACGCACTGCACCCTTCTTTTGTCCATTCCCTCCCTCTCCCATCGCCCAAGCTTCACTTCCTCGAGGGCCCCCATAAACGCAAAGGGGCTCCTCGAAGGACCCCTCCCAACCCCCAATCCGATATGAGCGTCGCTCGCTGAGGCCTAGCGGTACAAGGGAATAACCCTTTCCCTCCCACCTCTCAAAAAAACCCTCCCATATCTCTTCCAAGGGTACCGAGCGGAACGGTCAGCGGGCCGACCTCCGAAAGGAGTCCCCCCTCCCTCGAAGCGGTCGTAAAGTGGTGAAAGTGGAGCAAGGGTTTGGGAGGGAAAAGAGGGTTCGAGAGGGTCCTAGGCACTGGTGTGTGTAGGTACATATTTATAATACAAATAAATGTACACACACATACTAAGATACACTCATATATATATATATATATATATATATATGTATAGATGCTGCAGAAGTACTCACGAGAGCAATATAACTTTTGGACGGCACAATAGAAGTAAGGTCAGACCTGAAGAAGGCCTCGGAGTAGGCCGAAAGCTTAAATCATCTACAGTGTGAGTGTCCTTTTACGTGTTATCTGTTTTATTCTGTGTTCTATTGTGCCGTCCAAAAGTTATATATATATATATATATATATATATATGTACATATATAATATATACATGTATAGAACATATATGTATATGCATACATATGTTAAAAAATATGTATGTTATATATATGTATATACATATATGTGTATATATATTTTGACTTTTTTTCTTTTCATTTACTTTCGATGTTAAAATTTGTGTCTCTCTTTATGTGTATTATTATTAGGTAATCTACCGGTTAAGGTTGGTTTTTGGATGGACCCCAATATCAAATAAACATTTTGTAACTCCAAGAAAAACCTAATCCAGCAACCTACTCTACATCAGGTCCCTCTTCATCTCTGTGTACTTCTTTCCTCCCTTCATCCCATCCAACATCCCTATCCTGTCCCTGCCCTTTCCTCGTTTGCCTAACATTCTCCCCTCTATTACATTCTTCAACATTCCACTACAGCTCAATACGCCTTTCATCCATTTTTCCTGCCTCCATAGGATTTCTCTCAATAAACCCCTCTCCTCACCCACCATCTCCAGTACTTCCTCATTTGTTTTCCTTTCGGTCCATTTCACCTTCTCCATTCTTCTCCACACCCACATTTCAAAAGCCTCCAATCTACGTCTATCTTCCTGCTTCAGTGACCACGTTTCCGCGCCGTACATAGCTACGCTCCATATCAGAGTTTTTACGAGTCTTGTCTTAACATCCCCACTCAGCGTCCCCGTCATCAACTCCCTCCTCCTTGAGAAAGCCTCCTTGCCAAGCGCAATTCTTTTCCTTACGACCCTACTACTTTGACCGTGTTGGTCCAAAACACTTCCGAGATACGTAAACTGTTCTACCTGATCTATTTTTCCCCTCTGATTTTAATGTTTACCTTAGCCTTTTTCTTTCTGGAAAATCGTATCACTTTTGTTTAATTAATATTGATCCACATCCCATATCTATTGCACTGAATTTCTAATTCACTCAACAATGCTTGCAACCCTCTGTCTGACTGAAAAACTAAAGCTTGGTCATAAGCAAGCCTGTTTTTACGAATTCCCCGCCGACGTTTAATCCTATCTCCAGTTCTTCCCATGCCTCTTTAAGCCATACGTTGAAAAGCACTTGTGACAATGGGCAACTTTGCCTTGCACGTCTTCCTAACACTGCCCATCCGGACCCTCCATTCCCCACTTGTACCTGAGCAGTCTGAGACATGTACAGGTTGCGGATCAGTCTCCTGTCCCTCCTATCAATTCCTATTTTTTGCAATACACGCATTAATTTTTCCCAATTCACTCTATCAACTGATTTTTCGAAATCTACGAAAGAGGCAATTACGTCCTGATTGTGTTCTATATTCCTCTCGATTAGTGATGTCATCACTGCAATGGAATTACGCGTACCTCTCCGAACGAAAGGTAGTCCACGCTGCGTCTGTCCCTCAGTGTGGCGGCTGCCAAGGCGTCTGACCCCAGTGGGGTGGCCATTGAGTGGTGGTGCCACGTTAAAAACAATATTGATGAAGGCAACGGTAAACCAACTCAATTATTATTCCCATGAAAATAATGATGGACAACATAGATAAATTGAGTCGTGGCAACTGCGGGACTCGGCCCAAGCGGCCGTGTGCCGTGCCCAGCAGCGGGGGAGGCAAGGTTTCCGCGGTCGTAATCCCACAAAACCCTTGCACGGGAAAACCGTTCGCAGCAGAACAGAAGAAGACGAAATTTGTTAGAATAGGAACATGAAACGTCAGGGCAATGTTGAGGACAGGCAAATTAGAGAATATTAAGCGAGAGATGGAAAGAGGTAATATAGATGTTTTAGGTCTATAGTATGCGAGGTGAGATGGAAGGATAGCGGGGATTACTGGAGTGATAATTACAGAATATTATAGAGCGGCGGGGACGAGAGCTAACGAGGCATGGCCATAATATTAAATAAAGAGGTAGGAAGAAGCGTAGTCAACATAGAGCAAGCAACGGATATAATATTACCAGTGAAGATTAAAGGAGAACCGAGCGCCACTTACGAGCAATGATGAGGAAGTCGAAGATCAAATGCATGCTGATATGTGTTTTCGATATTCACAAAATCGTCCACTAAAAGTTTCTACCTCTAGGCCAAATGGTCAATCAACACTTTTACCGGGAGGCTCTTGAAAAACTTCGAAAAAGGGTCATTCGTGCGAGACCAAACATCAAGAACAACTGGGTGTTGCATCACGATAATGCTTCTTGTCACACAGCAATTTCAATAAACGAGTTTTAGGCCAGTAAAAACATTCCTATGACTCCTCAGCCTCCTTATTCGCCTGACTTGAGTTCTTGTTCCTTTTTTCTTAGTTGAAAAATCACCTCAAGGGAACTCATTTTGGGACAGTCGTTAACATTCAAACGACTGTAACCGACCAGCTTAAGGCTAATCCAGTATCGGAGTTCCAGCACTGCTATGAGGAGTGGAAGAATCGTCTCCAGCGCTGTGTGGCTTCAGAAGGAAGCCATTTTGAGGGTGACAATATCAAGTCGTAATTCTATTGGAATGAAAAAAAAATTAAAAATCAGTCACATTACTTAAAGACGATGTATTCGTTTACTCTAATGGCTGGCGACCTACCAGCCCACATTGCACTCGTGGTGACTTGAGTTAGAAGATAGGAATGATGATACTTAACAAAATATTTTCAACAATAAATGTTATATTACATGTTACTTAGAAATACGTTAGTCAAGTAAAAACATCTCTAAAATAAAAATGGCGAAAAAGCTTAGCTTTCCACACCAACGGAGACGAGATATCATCGATTTTTCCGCAACGTGACCAATTTTCTCCTACTCTGGGAAAATGAGACGAAAAGACGAAATAGTCCGTAAAAAAATAATGAAGAATCGGCACGAGAAGTTTGCTCCTTCAATGCATATGGGTCACAAAAGAATTCAGCATATTTACAAAGGTTGTACGTTTATAATCCGAAATTATTTTTTTTCGACAACTAACTCAAAGAAGCAAAATGACACAAAAAATATTACATATACGATAATAATTAAACTTCTCATATTTCAACTTATGGTAGGAGGCGTCACTTTGTGGAAGCGATTCTTATCGGAAAAGAAAATACTTGGTTCTTTCATATACGTTTTTACTAGGCACGACCTAGGTTTCGAATTAAGAAAATCTAAAAATCTATATTAGTAAGTATTTTATATAAGTTTTTCTTTTCCAGTATTTAATTGTAGACATAAATTAAGAATCAGCATAAGATGCTTAGCGGCTTAATAGCATGCATGGTCGGGAACGACGATGGGAACAGTAAACTGTAAGAGATTACTCCTCATCGATAAAAAAACTAACAATAAGCGGAAAAAGTTGGCATGGAGTACATCGATTCGTGAAATTTCTAACAAAAATTCTCTAAGGCCATCCATGACTTACTGAAATTTCGGTTGGCGAAGATAGTTAAAGTTACGAATAATGATAATTAGGAGTGAGGACACTTCCACTATTGAAAATTGCCCATCTTTTACGGTTGTTGACATTCGTTCGGGGCAATTCCGCTTTTCCCGTGCGCTTGGCAACAGCTCTCACCCTCAAAGGATAATCACAGCCCCGAGAGAGAGAGAGAGCGTTCCAATCCCAATTGCGACGAGGACAAAAGAGCACGAAACAAACCGACAAGCGTTGCAAACGGTTCCTGGAGAGGATAGTAGTATATTGGGTGGATGCGAGCCCTCCTCTTACCTGAAAACGAAAGAAGAGAAAAATTAGGATCAAGTTACAAGGGATAATGACTTTCATTATTTATTTTTTCCCCTAAAGACGCAAAATTACTCAAAAAAATCCAATTTCTGACGGTTTTTTTTCTTTCTCAGTCTCAGAGAACAGAGCACTCGCGAAGGAGCTGGGGAGAAGATATTAAAAAAATCTCATCTCAATCCCCTCGAATATCTTGTCTCAAAGCCAACTGACTGACATAGGTAGATAAGGCCAGCCGTATCCTCATCTATTTTGCTTAAACGTAGGCGCCACAAGGGCAATTAGAGGTAAGTCCAATAAATACGCGAATGGAGGCCATAAAAATTTTATCTTTCAAAATTTAGTCTACAGCGATTTTGTCCCCTTCATCAAAGTTCTCAATTCGTTACTATGCACCTTTTTCCATCTTCGTTTCCTCTGTTTTAAGCACCCTTGGAAGTCCTCGACTGTTAGGCTTTTTGGTTTTCTCGTCGTTTCTTACTTCATTGTGTTCACATCTTCCCAGTGATGTCCCCTCGTCACATTTTTGCATTTTGGGAATAGGAAAAAGTCGAGGGAGCGAGATCTGGCGAATGAGGAGGATGATCAACTATTGTAATTGAATTTTATGCCAGAAACTGGCGAACAATCAATGCTGAATGTGCAGGTGCATTGTCATGGTGAAGGATCCAGCCATCATTTTCGGTTAAAATAGCGTGTAATTTTGATTTTCCTATATTCAGTTCATCAGCTATCATTCGGACAGTTTTCCGACGATCGGTAAGGACAAGGGACCGCACTCGAGCAATGCTGTCGTCAACACAGGTGGTTGAAAGTCGTCCCGGCCTTGCATCATCCTTGGCGTCTCGTCGGCCTTCTTTAAAATGCTTAATCCACTTGAAAACGGATGATTTCTTCAGAGCATTATCACCGTAAGCTGCTGTCAACATTTCAGTATTTTCTTGATAACTGTCACCGCACTTCACCAAAAAACTTAATGTTGAATCGTTGCTCCGTGATTTGGTCAATTTCCTTTTTCGATAAACAGTAAAAACAAGGACAATAGAAACTAACATAACTGGCACCATACGCACAGCTCGACGATCCGCCAAGCACAGATGGCTCATCGGGTCTCAGACAAATAGCGCCCCTAGTGGCCGGGGCTATAGCCCGTGTCATGGCCGCCAGATTGCACCAGTTTGCGTATTTATCGTACGTAGTAATCATGTTGCTTAAATGTAGGCGCCACTAGTTTAAATAGGAATAGAGAGAGAGAAAGAACTAGACGCAGCCCAAATTGAATTCTGTGAGAAAAACCAATGTTGGCTATAAATTAGGACACGCACTGAAATACACACAAACAGATTCACTCATAAAACACAATAGAATTAGTTTTACTCATTCCTGAGAGAGACACGCGATACACTCCTTGCCATAAAATACCGATTTACTAGATCTCTAGTTTTCAATAAGTACAAAGTCCTAATCATTACTTTCCTCTTGACGGGACTGTCATAAACGCCCCTGAGACTTGTTTCTTTGAAGCCAATTATCAACGGCCGACTTCAAGTTGCCCGACAGGTTTGGTTTTGAAGTGACGCACTCCTCATTTCCTTCGCTTTGTGGCAAGACCCCCGACGCAGGACAGCGCGAGTTCCCGACAACGATAGGAGAACTATCTTGGGAGCAGTAGAGCAGAATATCAACCAGCATGTTACAAATAATACACAGAGGAGGATTCTAGCGGAAAAACAGGGCGTTATTCGTCTTTTACCAATACTCAAGCCATTTCCCATGCATTTCACAAATGCCATTGAACTTGAATATGAAATTATCATCATCGCCTGCGAACGATTTTAATGATATTTTTGAAGAACAAAGAGAGTTCCCAATTTCAATGTGCTGACTTGAGTGGAAAAAATGAGTAACATATAACGGAGGATAATGGAAAATATATGGTGAAAACAGAGAAGGAAGTGAGTCGCAGTTTTAAATATGGAGGGATAAGAGAGGAAGTTTCTGTCGGTAATAACAAAAAGAAAACAGGGCGAAAGTGATTACATGGCCTTTTATCAAAGCAATGCGCATGATTTTATTGTGTCGCTACTGTTCATGGCAGCGCAGTAAAACCGGTCGGGGAATGTGGTGGGAGGTGTGTCCTTGCAACGTAGCCGGTCGCCAGTTTGCTCCGAGCAGTCTGAGCTGAAAGACGTGCCTCCGTGTGAAGTGTTTTTCGACTTCGTAACACGGCGCGATGGAGCCCCCAGCCACACGTCCTTCATCGGTACTGGCTAGCCCGGAGCACCATCCTCCCGCTCCCTTTCCTGGCCCGGTGGTCTCCCAGCCATCTTACAGTCCCGACTTGGCTCCGTGACCTTTTTTTGTTTCCCAGAATTTCGAGAGAGCTGAAGGGAAAGTTGGGAGACCGTGGAAAATATCCAAACACATGTTACAACGTTACTGAGAGACATTCCTGTAGAGAGGAGTTTCAGGGTGTCTTCCAGGAGTGGCAGACACGTCTCCGCAAGTGTATTGACGCAGAGGGAGAGTATTTTGAAAAATTTTCAGCATTTGTACAAGAAAGATCAATAACTCCATTTTCCCCAGAAAATGAGCATTACTTTTATATTGGACCCTACATATCGAGAAGTAGAGTGGGATATGTTGATAAGGCCGTGATAGAGGAATGTATTGAGCAGAAGGGGAAGAGGAATGAGGATGTCGTGAAGACTGGACGAAGGAAAAGAGAAACCATGAGGAACAGCATGAGGACATTGTTAAAGAGCAATATTGGAGGAGGTCCACGCGATGCGTAACATTTAACAGTTGTCAAGGGCCGTCCAAAGCAAAGGGTAGATTACATTTGATTGAATAGGATTATCTGCTAATAATAATAAAATTTTACACCCCACTGCCGATCAAAATGGATGGAGATCGATGTACACAGAGAATAAGAGGGGTTTTCAAGAAACTGCGGGAGATGCCGCAACAGTAACTTTTAACGGAGTCAACAATAATTATAATAATAATAAAGTCACTGCAAGACCGTCTACGAAATAGCAAGAATTCAATTTTTGAGCTGAATCTCCCGAATTCAAACTCCTTTGGCAGTTTGTTCTGTAAATTCATAGCAACAGGCTGTTTATTGTCTTGAATATCTATACGTAAGTTTTGAACTTTGTGGGTAGGGATGAGGACGAGAAAACCTTGGTAGGTGGATCTCTAAGGCATTCTTATTTTTAGTTTGCTGTTATTTTAGAATTCCGTGATATTTCGCGGGCGACAAACCGGTCTATTACAACTGCCAGTTAAGTAATAGACCGATCAATCTTAATATTACACGACTATTGAAACCGCCATCGACGTGGATGGTGAAAAGGGGAGGGGGTTCTGGGGAGGGAAGAGATGTCGTGGAAACGATAAAACGAGAGAAGCAAAGCGGGAGCCGGCGAGGGCGGCCGAAGGTGGAAGGGCGAGGGCCGGGAGACGGCGACCGCACGGATGGCGAAACACGCAATTTGCCGCGACGCAACGACGCCTCGAGGACAGAGTACCCCGGCGTATCGGAACCTCAGCCGCGGCTGCGGTCGAAGACATAACACGCCCTCTTTGAAGGATACGCGACACCTTTCTGCGAAATAAATTATGCCACGGAAACATTTCAGACGGGCGTTCGATTCGCGACATTACCGAAACTTATCTACCAATGAGAGGCGATCGGACCTCTCGCCTTCCGCTCCTCCTCCATCTGCCCCGGAAAAATGCATCGGGACGACGACATGCGCAGTGCACACAATCAAGCCCCTTTGCTTTTGCATTGAAATATATCCATGTCTGCCTTTCAGAGCATTGCATTCATATTTGTGATGCAAGTCGATAGGAGTGCATGGACGAGGATCTGGTTGGAAAGGACAACTACCCGCGGGTCCCACATGACCAAGGAGGAAAGGTTGTAAACTTAAATGACGTAGTGGATGTAAAATTTAGTTGCAGTACATGTAACATTTCATTTCAATCGATTATTGAAATGTATACTTTTTTCGTAAGTTCCTTTGCATCTTAGTAACATAAATTTTGCTAGCCCGCGGCTGGTGTTGAAACACCCCCTGCCACAAATCCTAGCGAAGGATTGCACAGTAACATGAAAAGTGCAAGATGAGTTCACCAGCGTGAGACTCAAAGGGTCGACGGAAACATATTTTTCGAATAATATCTACGGTTCTTTTTTTTTAAATCATTTGTATTTTGGTGTTGGAAGAGAGCAACATTAAGAGAAAGAGATGATTTATTTCAAAAAGGCTGTCGACTAAGTGCAGGATGGTACTTTAATCTCTAAGTTAGAAAAAACCTTTAATTCCATGATTTTCTACGCTGGATCAGAAAAGTTTTTGAATGATCCGAACTACGGATCGCTATTGACCATACTAAAGGCGAAGTAACGGTGGGTGTTCCTCAAGGAAGCAACATAGGCCAACAAAAATGTTTACAGCTTTGAATAAAATAAGTTTTATACTACATTATTGCGATTAATTCGACATAACGTTAAACATATTATTGAGAATAAAGCTCCTATTTTTCGCTTCAGAAAAATGCATTGACGAAACTAATTGAAAATCTAATTTGGGGGGTAAAGAAATAAGCTGGGCGCAATGGGAGACTTTTGAGACGTAGGTGTGGAGAATAATGGAAAAAATGGAAAGAGAGGAAAACAAAGGCAGAATTGATGAGGATTTTAGATGGGGACGAGAGACGGCTGTGTGAAGAAATTAGAAAGCAGGACAAGTGGAAGCAGGAGAGAGGCAGGATACCGAGAGGCAGAAGAATCATGGGTTAATGGTGCACAAATACATGTGGCTCCCAAGAAATACCGATATCACGAGCGCCATTTTGCAAGGGTTCTAATAGTGTTTACAAAACCAGCAAGTTTAATTTATGTAAAAAACGGATGAAACCGCAGAGCTTCAAAAGTTAGCACCATGTAACGAGTTCAAAATAATTGGTATAGCACAATAAAAAAAAACAGAATCTTAGGGTGCTTTAATAATTTTACATGCAAATCATATCTGTTTACGAATTACGCATAAATAGGAAATTACATTATCTTTCAACACTGTCATTAATACATAATCTGAAAGGGCACTGCAGTGACTGGTGCAGTTACGGGCAGTCTGATCTCCTTCAAGGAGTATTCATGACCAAAAAACGAGCGATAAATATACGAAAACTCGTAATGAAAACTCGTATTGAAAACGAAAATTCGTATGTACTAGAATGATTGAATGACAGGGTTTGAGAACGTTTTATATTACGTGTTCGCCACGACTTGGAAGAACAACTGCACATTATTATGGAGCACACTAGTGCGCAATGAATATTTGGAAATTCAGTTTCTCGATTTTTTCCATTTTTACACACGTGTGTGAAATGAAAAAATAACACTTTTGCTCACACGTTTGAGTTAAAAAAGTCATCCATAAAAATCACTATCAAGAAGTCACTATTATACTAGTAATACGGCTGCCTAGAAAAGTAATAGTCAAAGTTAGACCTAGCATGTCCGGCTCCACGGCATACTCTTAATACAGCAATCACAAAGGAATCCGCGCGCCACACGACGCCGAACGCAGCCATTCACTAGCTCTGACAGGGCCGGATGTGCATTGCACCGGTCGACACATTATGTCTTGGGGGTCGCAGATTTATACCCGACCACGTCCGACTTTTTTAAGGATGAATTCCATAGCGAAGGTGCGCGAACTAACTGAACTCCATACAGCGTGACTGAGGTCAACGCCCGCTCATGTCTCTTCTCCCTGCCCTATTCTACAAGTCGTCAGTCAGGCTTCGGGCCGTGCAGTACCATCGGTGAATCTCCTTCGGGATTATTCAAGATGACGATTGCATTTTCCACACCCACACGGATCTCGTCTCATGCACGATGAGACGGAGGATGGCGATGGGTCAAGCGGCGTCACAAATCGGAGACTCCGGTGGACCCAAAATTGAGTTTCTTTTCGTGGAGAATCTCTGAGCGTCGGAGAATATTTATAAAATATACTTGCAAGTATCAAAGATGACAACGCTATCCATTCTTATTAGAAGTATTTAAAAAATGAAATGGAATCCAAAAAGAATTTTTTTAATTGTCTTGGATGCCGAATCTTGCTTAAAATAGGTTAAAAAGAATGGTCAGATTTCTCAGTAAAGTCCATTAAAAACACGAGATGTGTTCAGAAAATAACGGGAATTTTTAAATTTCGCGGGTATGGCGAGTCCGATTGTCAAGTTTTCTTTATTATGTTGGTATACATGCCCATAAAGTATGATGAAATGTTCACATTGTGCTCATTGTTCACTTTGTCTGTGGCAGCCGTTGAGGTTAGACGTGATTTTATGAGCTCGGCGATTTTTGTTTGTTAAAAAAAAAGGATCTAAGAATTTGTACCAAGCCTTAGTTTCGACGTCATACCCATAAATCCCTATTTCGCCACCTGTTATTATAACATGTTTCAGTGGTAATTCTGAATCGTCGTTGACTTCATTTAGGGACTCCTGACCAACTTCCATTCGCCGCTGTTTTTGTTGTTCAAAATTCAACAAATTTGGAAAAAAATTTGCTATCACGCGTTTCACACACAAAACATTTCAAAATATTTCATGGCATTAGCTAATCGACATACCAACATCATCAGCGACTTCTCTGATTGACAAACATTCCATCTCCGCAATATAGGTTAAATTTACTGCGTAAATTTGAGGCAGGTTACTTATCTGAGGATACTGAAGATATATTACAGGTCCCCACTCACTATGTCATATCATATCACATCACCAACGTGATCTGAATATATGTATCCTGTCATTAAATTTTTTGCATGTAAGTGCTTTCTTTGGTGTGATTAAAATGTATCAAGTGCATGAACAAACTAATACTTGTAGAGGTTAATATGATTTGCTCTATTTTGTTTTACCCTAGCATCCCCCGCCACACGCCCCCGCAGTGTTTTGCGGGTTATTGAGTAGATGTAGATGTATAGTATTGACAAAAATACATACCAAATCCGACAGTACTCAATAAACCTGATGATGGGATTGGGTTTTGAAATAGTATTCTAGAAAACTAGGAACGTACAATAATACCCATTACGTTACGACCAAGAGTATCCGTTGAATTAAATGACCTCCTTTATCAACACATATTTTCAGCATGCATGAACAGTTCTCTAACACCCCCCCCACATGCTCCTTGCGGCGGATCGCTGGTCATTGAGCAAATGTAAGTGACATGACACCATCACTTTTTCTTAGCCTTCGACCTAACTGGCGGGGGTGACCACCCTACTATCACTTTTGGCTCTATCGGAAACTATAAACATTGCTCCCATCGGTACAGTCAAGCGCTCATCAATTTACCCAAGTTACCACACAATGCTTCTGGTCAATTGGTGGGCGGGAAGGGCCTTAGGTGGATATCCAAAACGAAGCCACTTTGGTGAATATGTGCGCGAGTGGGCAACCGGGGGCGTCGTCCTCGGCGACCTGGCCGATCCCACCCCTGCCACACGAGAGGGGAAATAAACTTCGGGGGAGGTGGAATTCGAGGGGAGGTCATTGTGAGGCATAGACGTCATGCGCAGTGACTGACTTCAGGTTGCTCCAGTGGACGAGTCCAGGTTTTAGAATACAGGTCACGGCGGGGGAGGGGGGTGTATTCCGTAGATGCACACACCTTGTGCATGAGCAGGTCGTGCACCACACCAAGCTCGCCTCACCTCAAGTCGGAGCGAACCGACCTCTCCCTCCCCAACTCCAACCTTTCGATCACCCCCCTCTCCCCCCCCTTCTGCTGAATATCACGTTGATAATGATCCAGTAAATGAAAAACTCATCAACTAGGACTGCAAAGTCGCCTCATAATGCTAAAACTTATGACCCACCGAATAAAGAAAAAATAAAGAGGAGTCAGCTCGCATCCTTGCGGCATCTTCCACGAAAATTTGGCCTGTCAAGGGAAGTCTGTTCGTTCAACCGTTTTGTTAATCTGCGCATAATAATCAAGCGTTTAAGTTGGTGTGACCCTGTATCCTTTGAGAAAATTTGGCCAAAAAAATTACATGAAGTCCACAGAAAATGCGCCAGATTCATTAAAAATTGTTATAATAAGAACACACGTGTATTAGGTCTCTTAGGGGATTTAGGCTGGGAGCCACTTGAGATACGAAGAGAACATGATTAAAAAGAGATCCTGCAGGGAAACATTTGATAGTGATGGGGGATTGGAATGCGAGTGTAGGCGAAGAAAGAGATGGTAATAAGGTGGGACTCTTAAGGTTTAGGCTCAAGGAATGACCGGGGGGAGAAAGCAATTGCATTCTGCAGAAGACAGGAGTTAGTCATTGGTTTAGACATCACAAAAGGCGTAGATACACATGGAAAATGTCAGGTAACTCAAAAAGGTATCAGTTAGATTAATTATGGTAATGTACACATTTAGGAACAGTGATATAAGTTCGCACAGCTTCCTGGAAGCGGATGATCATAATGATATAATAATATTAAATAATAATAAAGAGCAACGTCTGATTCAAAAATACAAAACAAGAGAAACGGTTTAGGAAATAAAATTTAGAATTATTAGCAGGAACGACAAGAAAGGAGTACTAGAAGGCTATAAAGAAAATCGCGATTAAGGACGGGAAACTAAGGGAATCACAGAGGAAAAATGAAAAAAAAACATCAAAATAGGGCTTTCGAAAGCTACCAACAAAACTATATGAATAATAAATAGGAAAAAGACAAGAAAACCATGGATTACAGAGAAGATGATCAGATAGATGGACGAGGGAGTGAGATGGAATACTGAAAACACAAAGTTAGGTAGAGGGATGCGTAAAGATTTAAATTGTACCCATAGACGGAAAAGGATCAGAGCAAAAGACGCGAGGTGGAAGGATTAGTGATACAAAGTGCGGGGATATAGAATGTATTCAAGGAAAGGATGGAATTCTGGCGCTATACAGGAAGTTTTAAGCAGTCTAAGAAAGTAAGAAGAAAAGCTGTGATAAAAATCAGAGATGAGTCAGGCAAGATAATAGTTGAAACAGATAAGTTCCAAGAGAGCCGGAAGGAATATATAGAAGAAATTTAAGGTCAACACATAAGGCCAGCAAGTTAAGACTTTTTAGACTAGAAAAAGAATGACGTAGAGGATTGCTTGGGTTCAGGCTTACTTGATGGCGAGATAGAAAGGGCAATGAGGGAGATGAAATCAAATAAGGCCGTGGGGGTAGACAACTTTCTAGCGGAACTAAAGAGATGTTTAGGAAAATGTGATAGGAAGGGACTATATGGACTGATTCGTAGTATCTATGAGGAAGGAATCTTGCCGAAAGACTTTGTGAGATCAGTGTGAGTTTCTAATCCGAAAAAGGTAAAGGCTACATCATGAGAAGACGGTCGTGAATCGATGTAAACAAAAAATGCCGAGACCGGTTGCCGAGAAATGGTTTACCAAGTTTACGGTTTCGGCATTTTTTGTTTGCAAAGAACAATAGGTTTCATTGCCCATTCAGCTAAAGCGGTTCTCAGGATCATCAAAAAAAGGATAAAGAGTAGGGCAAATAATTACTTAGGGGATGATCAGCTTGGGTTCAGGAAGGGGTGATGTACGTGTAATGCCACCGCAGTAATGAGGTCACTAATAGAAAGGGACATAGAAATCACTCGGGGCGTATTTGCCCGCTTCGTCGACTTCGAAAAGATGTTTGTTAGAGTAAATTGGGTGGAATTAATTAATATATTGCATAAAAGAAGGAATAGATTGGAGGGTCTAGAAGACTTCTCTGCAACCTATATATACATGCCTCAGACTGCTCAAGAGCACTTGGCGGAGAGATATAAAAATCAAAAAGAGACTGGAAAGATTGATGCGTTCTGCATTTTGATTGGCAGTGGGAAGATAGAGGAACTGAGGGAGATGTTGCAACATTAACCTTTTAAAGGAGTCCTAAACTAATGGGTCCTGGCAACTGCGGGACTCGGCCCAAGGGGCCGTGTGTCGTGCCCGGCAGCGGGGGAGGCAAGGCTTCCGCGGTCGTCATCCCACGAAATCCTTGCGGGGGAGAAATAACAGCAGCAGGACAGAAGATGCAGAAGAAGACGAAAGTAGTTAGAATAGGAACCTGGAACGTCAGGACAATGTTGAGGAGAGGCAAATTAGAAAATATTAAGCGAGAGATGGAAAGAGGTAACATAGATGTTTTAGGCCTCTGCGAGGTGAGATGGAAGGATAGCGGGGATTATGGAGTGACAATTATAGAGTAATATACAGCGGCGGGGACGAGAGCCAACGAGGGGTTGCCGTAATTTTAAATAAAGGGGTAGGAAGAAGCGTAGTCAACATAGAGCAAGCGACAGATAGAATTTTACTCGTAGAGATTAAAGCAGAGCCGACGAACTTGGTCATTATTCAGGTATACATGCCACCGAGCAACCACAAGGAGGAAGAAGTCGATAGGATGTATGATGAGTTAGAGGATATCATCGCGAGTGTTCCTGCAGGGAAACATTTGATAGTGATGCGGGATTGGAATGCGACGGTAGGCGAAGGAAGAGATGGTGGTGAGGTGGGGGACTATGGGTTAGGCACCAGGAATGAACGCGGGGAGAAAGCAATTGAATTCTGCAGGAGACAGGGGTTAGTCATCACTAACATATGGTTTAGACACCACAAAAGGCGTAGGTATACATGGAAAATGCCAGGTGACTCAGAAAGGTATCAGTTAGATTATATTATGGTTAGGCACAGGTTTAGGAACAGTGTGATAAATTCGCACAGTTTCCCAGGAGCGGATGCGGACTCTGACCACAATTTAGTTGTTATGAAATGTAATGTTCGTTTCAAGAAGATAAGGCAAGGGCGGCGGGCTAAAAAATGGAATTTAGAAGCAGTAAATGAATTAACGAGGAAGGAGTATCAGGAGGCTGTAGAGAAAATGATGGATGACGGTAAAGAACTGAGTACCATCGAAGAAAAATGGGAATGTATCAAGAAAGGGATATTGGAAGCCGCTAAAGACACTATAGGAACCGTTAACGGGAAAAGGATAAGGAAACCATGGGTAACGGATGAGATGATTGCAAAGATGGATGAGAGAAGAAGATGGAAAAATGTAAACACAGAGTTAGGCAAAATGAAGTACAAAGAGTTAAACAATAAATTGAGAAGGGCCACAAATAAAGCAAAAGAAGAATGGTGGAAAACGCAATGCGAGGATATGGAAAGTTTACAGAAGAAGGGTGAAATTGGTGCTCTATACAGCAAGGTTAAGTTATTATCGGGAAGTAAGAAGGCAAGATGTGTGCTAACAGTTAAAGATAAATGGGGTAAGATAATAGTTGAACCAGGAAAAATCCAAGAGAGATGGAAGGAATATATAGAAACACTGTATGGTAAAGAACTTAGGCCGACAAGGTTAGACATAGAAAAGGAACATGACGTAGAAGAAGATAGCTTAGGTCCAGGCATACTCGACGATGAAATAGAAAGGGCATTAAAGGAGATGAAAGCAAATAAGGCTGTGGGGCTGGACAATATTCCTGTAGAAATGTTGAAATGGTTAGGGAAAGGTGGGAAGAAGGCCATATATGGACTGATTCGTAGTATCTATGAGGAAGGAATCTGGCCGGAAGATTTTGTGAGATCGGTGTTAGTTCCTATTCCAAAAAAGGCAAAGGCTTCGTCATGTGAGGATTACAGAACAATAAGTTTGATATCCCACGCAGCTAAAGTTATTCTTAGGATCATCAACAAAAGGATAGAGAGTAAGGCAAATGATTACTTAGGGGATGATCAGTTTGGGTTCAGGAAAGGAAGAGGTACGCGTGATGCCATTGCAGTAATGAGATCACTAGTCGAGAGGAATATAGAATACAATCAGGACGTTTTTGCCTGTTTTGTAGATTTCGAAAAAGCGTTTGATAGAGTGAATTGGGAAAAATTAATGCGTGTATTGCAGAAAATAGGAATGGATTGGAGGGACAGGAGACTGATCCGCAACCTGTACATGTCTCAGACTGCTCAGGTGCGAGTGGGGAACGGAGAGTCCGGATAGGCAGTGTTAGGAAGAGGTGTAAGGCAGGGTTGCCCATTGTCACCGGTACTGTTCAACGTATATGTAGAGGAAATGATTAAAGAGGCATCGGAAGAACTGGAGGTAGGAATGAAAGTCGGAGGGGAATTCGTAAAATCGGTTAGGTTTGCTGATGACCAAGCATTAGTTGCTCAGTCAGCCAAGGGGTTGCAAGCATTGTTGAGTGAATTGGAGGTTCAGTGCGATAAATATGGGATGAGAATCAATATTAATAAAACAAAGGTTATGCGATTTTCCAGAAAGAAAAAGGCTAAGCTAAATATTAAAATAGGCGGGGAAAAAATAGAGCAGGTAGAACAGTTTACATATCTCGGAAGTGTTTTGGACCAACACGGTCAAAGTGGTAGGGACGTAAGGAGAAGAATTGCGCTAGGCAAGGAGGCTTTCTCAAGGAGGAGGGAGTTGGTGACGGGGACGTTGAGTAGGGATGTTAAGACAAGACTCGTAAAAACTCTGATATGGAGCGTAGCTATGTACGGCGCGGAAACGTGGTCGCTGAAGCAGGAGGATAGACGTAGATTGGAGGCTTTTGAAATGTGGGTGTGGAGAAGAATGGAAAAGGTGAAATGGGCCGAAAGGAAAACAAATGAGGAAGTACTACAAATGGTGGGGGAGTAGAGGGGTTTGTTGAGAGAAATCCTATGGAGGCAGGAAAAATGGATGAAGGGCGTATTGAGCGGTTGTGGAATGTTGAAGAGGGTAATAGAGGGAAGAATGTTGGGCAAGCGAGGTAAGGGTAGGAACAGGATAGGGATGTTGGACGGGATGAAGGGAGGAAAGAAGTACACCGAGATGAAGAGGGACCTGATATAGATTAGTTTGCTAGGTGGGGAGTCACAAAATGTTTATTTGATAGTTGGGTCCATCCAAAAACCTACCTTAACCGGTAGATTACCTTAAAAAAAAACTAATGGGCATTCCAATGTATTTATTTTCCACGTGTAAGAACACATATTATATATACATATATATAAAAAACCATAAACACAGTAATCAACCCGAAGGTCGGTTTAGTAGTCGGTTTGGTAGAGCTCACCCATGTACCAAGCCCTATACGGCGTGTGAATATTCACACATCAGGGTAGGGGGGCCAGTTCCTTTCCCTGTGCCGGTTATGGTTTCCCAGGAAGTTCTGGTACCCGAAAAATCAACTAGCTTGGGTGGAGCTGCAGGTGCCCAAAGTGCCTTGCCCGGGAATTGAACCCGGGACCCTCCGGTCAGCAGTCCAACGCTCTACCCGCTAGACCACCGCGACCCACACACGGTGTATATATAAATACATATATATATATATATATATATATATATATGTATTTATAAATACACACACACATATATATATATATATATGTGTGTGTATTTATATATTTATTTATTTACAATGTTAGTTACAAGCGTGGAGATGGAAAATAAATCAGCACATAAAAAATTCGCTCGCAACATTGTATTTTTAATTTTTCGGTGGCAGTCACCATTTTCAACGGAAGTAAAGGGATCTTATGCATTTATGTGCGCATTATGAAAATTAAAAGGAGTAGAAAGAGATTTTTTTCATAATACAAGAAATATGGTAATAGATTACCAGAATGTTATGTTTAAAAATATATTTTTTCAGTTCGTTGTATGCTCTTGCTTTACATTTCTACCATATGTATTCTATTGTGTACCCATTTCAAATTTAATGTTTATATATTTTCTCTTGTTTCTATTTTCATTAAATTGAAAAAAAATAACCATAACTCTTACTAGTTATGAGAATCGAATATGTAGACCTCGAGTATGTCATTATTGGATGGCATGAATTCTGAGAATGTAATTTCTTAATATGTTTGTAACCATTCAGGCCACTTCAAATCTTTCATTCCATTCTACATTGATTCCATATTCTGAAATTATTATTCAACCGTGGAAAGTAAACAATAAATTTAGGTTTGGTTTAAAAAATCATCGGATCTGCACATTTCCTATGGAATCCATTTAAGTTAAATGGTTGACCTCCGGTTGAGGGCACCTTCGATGGTCGCGCATGAATTGTTTTCCTTGGCCGCAGAGTGCGCCAACCGCCTCGTGGTACTCTGGGAAGGTGAGGGAGGACGTCCGAACCGCCACTTCCCGCGGCGGAAAGACCCGAGTAGCGGCATCCCATCGAGTGTGCATCGCCATTCCCAACCAAGTGGAATCCACTCGAAGAGTGGTCCAAAGTGGGCTTCCGGCGACGAAGCAATGGGCACCACACGAGTGAGGCGAGGAGTGGAAGGACCGTTCGGAAGATGGCCGCGGGGCGAGCGGCTGACTCCCTTCCCATCCATCCCCTCGACACGCTACGCTGCGGCGAGCACTCGCCGGCCCGGTCCATTCCCCTCGGAGGAGGAGGGAGCCGCGAGGGTGCCCCGACGGCGACCCTCGCCGTTTTGTTTCAACGTTATCATCTTTGTTAACACTAAGTAAACGAGGCGTATTATTGGCACGAAATGCATCGATGAGGTGTTGTTTTGCTCTAGTTTGACCTTATTTGAAATATGCCGCAAGTATTTGGGATCCTTGGGAGAAAATTTAGCAAAAAGAATTAGGTAAAGTCCAGAGAAAATCCCCCAGATTCACTAAAATTTGGTATAATAAGAACACAAGTGTGCCAGGTCTCTTCGGGGATTTAGGCTGGGAGCCACTTAAAATACGAAGAGAACAAGCGAGACTTAGACTTTCAGAAAGGTTCAGAACCAAAGAGTTGAACGATGACACTAAAGGAATAAAAATGGATTCACACTACTCAGGTAGATCAGACCACAAAGATAATAAGATAAGGGAGATATATTCCTATATAGATATATTCAAATACTCATTCTCTCCCCCGAACAATCAGGAATCATGATAGTAAGAAACCGAAGTCACTTTTGAAATATTAAAAGCATTTAATTTACAAGTCGAAAACAAAATTAAACATTGAAAAGGCATCAGGTTTATTTGTAGGTGCATGTGTCTGTTAGTTGGTAGTTTGCGTGTTTGCATCTGTGTGGGGTGTAAGGGTTTTTGCATGAATGTATAGCATGTTTTGTCTATGCAATGTATAAATTTGTGGCCTTTGCATGCGGTTTTTTTGTTAATTACAGGTGGCGCTCTAACACCACCTGCCACACGTCCTTGCGGGGTATTAAGTAGATGTACAATTAAAAGCGCATCGTGATGTTTGGCCCGACGGTACGTTCTCCCAGAGTTTCTTCCAGGAATATATATTCGCTCGATCTCAGAAATATCCGCTTTGGTCGCCACCACTTGTGCGGACGCCGAGCGAATCTGCACAGGCATCACCGTCGACGCGAACAAGGCGGCACGAGCGAAGGCACACGCAGGGTCGGTGGTGTGCGTGCGAGCGTGCGTGCGGGCATAGCACGCTTGCAACGCAGACACGAGTGCTCCTGGCAACGGGATATATAGCGAGGTAGGGGAAGTAACCGGGCGGGAGAATGGGGGAGGGGGGTAGAGGAACCCTGTCTGCGGGATCGATAGCCCCTCCTTCCCGCGGTTTCCCCTCCCTCCCGGTCCTCCCCCCCTTCCGCTTTGCCGGAGAGAGAGAGAAGAACCCCTTTTGCCGATACCCCCAGGGTCTCTCTCTCGCTTCCTGAAACACGCTTCCCTCCTCCCTTTGAACCCGTCCTCCCCGCAATACGATTCAAGGGGCCAGGGGGAGGTCCACGGTCGTGAGATGGCGCTGGCTGTCTGTCCCTTTCGCTCTCTGCCGACTGACTCCTTGAAAGGGGCCGAACATGCCCCCTCGAATCTCCCTTCCTCCTTCCGCGATAGAACAGCGGAAGGACAAAAAAGAACGGACACGATGCCGAAATGTGGCCGCGGGATGAGGAATCGCGAAGAGTGGGCAAGTCTTAAGGCGTGGGCTGGGTCAGCGGTGGCTGCAGATGGCCAACAGGCTTGGTCCAAACCAGAGAGTGCACTGGGTTAGGAGAGAAACTGGACGAAGGCGGCATTAGGGGCGCTACTCATATATTAAGGGATTATTAGTGGAAGTGTGAAGAAGATACGAGGCTCGCCAGAAACTACGAGACTCTTTGCGAGCCTCGTAGTTTCTGGAGAGACAGTAATGAGATATGGATGCAGCTGATAAAAAGCAGGAAATACCCCCCCCCCACCGGAGGGCTACGTCTCCATAAAATTTGCTAGAAGTCCGGCAAGGTAATATTTCAGTGGGTACTCAATGTTCTTGGGGTTTGCCGCAATGACCAAGGCCGCCTTTTACATTTATTATCTGCAGTGGAAAAAGATCAAGCGAGAGAGGGCGAAATGAGGAGATCACGATTAGTAATGTATCCATTACTGATGCCCGCAATGGATCGAGCGTATCTGGAACAACTGCGCCGTTATCGTGGAGCTGAAGAAAATCTAACTGCAAAGGCGGAAGGATGGGAAGTTAGAAAGTGGAACGGCGAGCAAATTTACAAGACCATTCCGGCAGATACATTAATTGATCCTCATATTTTTGAGTATTACGTACATTCATCACACAGGGATTTCGCAAAAAGGACGAACTTCACCTCTTGGAACTACCGTCCAAAAGTATCGTTTACATAGTTTATTGGTATCGCAAATAGGCAGGCCAAAATACTGGGCATGAAGAGATCTTTGTTAAAATATTTATTAAAATTGTGAGTAACACTGATAATTGAAACTCTGTGAGTGATGAACAGTAATAAATGATTTTCAGGAGAAAAACTCCTTCCACACACTTTTTTGGCGGCTCGCAGGGTATTTATGTAGATGTAGATAAAGATAAATGTGTACGACTCAGTCGGTGGACCAGCATACAAATATAGCAGAAATATTAGCAGTCAAAGGAAAGCAAGAGAGGAGAAATTGCATTCGAGAGTGGAATGATGGCGTGGTGGTAGTGGTGTGGAGTGGCGTGGAGGGGCGTGGTGGTAGTGGTGTGCAGTGTGCAGGCGAGGCGGAACACCACACACGACTGATAAATAATAAAGAGGTGCGTACGACAAGGGCGGGAGAATGATCGGGAATAGTTAACGGGGAGGGAATGCAACGGGAGGACGAAGGGCACTTCATACGGGGTGGGTGCACGTTGGTGGGAGGAAGGTGTGTGGCAGGGGGTGCAGAGGGGAGAGGAGTGGAGGAGGAGGAGAGGCGAGGAGGAAGAAGGCCAATGCCAGGGAGTTAGGCAGAAACGAGTTTGCGCAAAAATTGCGAATATGCGGTGATATCGGATGAAACCCAGAGGCACCTAAGCATGATGTCGTTTTTAAGATCTTAACAGCAACATTTGAGCAGAATGGCACGATAATACTAAAGGAAAAGACTAAGGGTATGGTACTAAAATGGAGTAGAATAGATAATCCTACCTTAGGCTGACGGTTAGGTTCAATCGTTTCCACAATAACGAAAGCAACTCCGCCTTGATATGCTAGCATTACACCTGAAAGTGTGCCAATGAATCCAAACGAAACGTCGGAATGAAGTGCCGTCGACTGCGATGGTTCCCGGCGCAGGGTAGTCACTCAAGAACATGACCATCGCGAAGAAGCGGGTCGGGCACACGATTAAATAAATAATTGGAAGGGAACATGTCGCACCCAAAACGTGGGTGGATGGAAATGCGCAGTCTCCGTTCTTTGGCTCTAATTGGGTCATTTAAGGGTCGTGTATCCTCAGAGGGAAGTAATGGGTCCTTCTGCTCGGGCGTCCCATCTGCGCATGCATCCCCAAGAATCGCGAGGGCAACCCACCCCTCCATTTTGGCACATTACCCTTACACGTGTTGACGTCGCATGCATCGTGAAGCTATCAAGGTGGTCCGAGTGGCGATCGAGGGTTTCTCTTGATTCATGCTCCAGCCGAGAAAGTGCCGGAAATGACTACGTATTTCCCTTGTCTTTTAAACGTAGAAAGTCTACTTCTTAACATTTGAAGCCTTTTTATTTCAAGGACTGTATATTTAGTCGAAAATTGAAATTTAAACCCAAAAATCAAAAGATACAACAGAAAAGAATTTTAAATGAAAAAGTGAGAATAAATAAATATATTTTTTTAAATCCGTGGATATATACTACCACAAAAAATGTTACATACGATGACTTTCCAGAAAGTAGCTTGCGTAACGCTATAGAAAATACACTCACCTTGATAGAGAAAATACTAATATTTTTTCTCAAAACAACATATCTCTACTATTTTGTACATATTCGCCAAAAAGATTTAATAAACAGTTGTCATGTCTCTGAACTAGTTTTCAAATTCCTTCAGCATAAAATTCCGCCACCAGAGTTCGCAACCAACCGACTGATGACGCCACCTCATGAAGTTCCTCGTCGAGACGAGCACAAAACATGTACTAGCTTAAGTTTTCAGTCGTTTTCCCATATAACAGAGCAGTTTAAATCCGTGGAAAACATTCTAAACATTTCATGTATTAAAAAACAGCGGTTTTCGCGAACCTTTCGTTATTTTTCCAGCGCAGTTCGTTGTTCACCACAGACGGGCGGCCTACTCCTGTCATCATCACGGACATTTGTGTTCACTCTTAAACGAACGACAACACTGACGCACGACTCTTGTTGCCACTCATCACATTTGGTCCGATCAGAGCACACATTTCCCGATCGTTAATGTCAGCATATTTGAACTTTTTTATCAGTAAAAACCTTATTACTGAACAGGCTTCACATTTGACGGGAATTTCAACTCAATTGTTCGTTTTGACTCACTATAGTTAACAAACGATAAGAGGCGCGACTTTTAACCCTTTCACCTCGAGGCGTGCTAGTCTACTACGTGCGTCAACACAGCAACTATTCGGCTGCCTCAACTAATTCTCACGCTACACGAAAAGGGAGGTTACTTTCTGGACTGCCCTCGTTTAGTATCGAAAAACAACTATTTTTTTAACTTTGGTCCTTTCGCAGTAGCAATAATTTCATTTCTGTTAGCTCTAAATGTTATCTTAATTTAATTTTCGCATTTCACGTAAACCACGCTTAAACAAACACATTTACATTCCCCCGCCAAAGTGAAGAAGCTTGTAGAATGAGACAGAGCGGGGGAGGGTGCCACCCGCCGGGGCGAAGTAAACACTCCCGCGATAGTGGGGAACGAACGGTGACAATTTTCGCAAAAGAAATAATTCTATTCCATTTTTTTAACTGTGTCACAGATGTTCATTACGGTTGGAAATTTGATAAACAAAGGTTATGTATTATTTTCTACCGTCATGTACATTAAAACTTTTTGACAATGCTGACCCGGCGAGAAATACATATCCAAAGACAAAGAAATTAATTTTGAGAGAAGTTATTTCGTACATAATGCTGGTTTTACAGACGCAGAAGATGTACGTTTAAGGAAATGTAAGGGAAAGAAAAGATTTGTGAGATCGGAGTTGGGCGACAAACCAATCCACGTAATAACACGTGCGATGACGAGTGTGATACGGGCGCAATCATCCGCAATGGACACTCATTTAATATTGTTTTTCTTCACGGTCAGTGGAGAAAGCATCAACATACGGTAGAAGAAACTTTGAAGAAAGTTGAATTAAATAGGAACTACCGATATAGTACGAGGGGTGTCCAATAAATACGCGAACTGGTGCGATCTGGCGGGGTATTGTACACGATACCCTCCCGTCCACCGCCACTAGGCCCCCACGAACATCTGCACACGTCAAATTCCAAGAAACTGCGGGAAACGCCGCAGCAGTAACTTTTTAGCCGAGTCATTCGTATATATCGTCAGTTCCTCGTGGATTCGTGTATCGTGCATTCGTGTATCGTCAGTTCCTCACGGACCCTCAAAGTAGACGGACGTGTTTTAAAGCAGCGCATTAGTCACCGCTCGAGAGGATTAGAGACCGCTAGAAGGCACACTCCCGTGGGCGAAATGGGAAAGGGCATGGCGGTGGACGTCAAGTGTATTATTTGCCGTAGAAAATTGAGAAATGGAGTCCAGTGTAGTGGGTGTTACTCTTGGTACCACTTTAATTGCTCTAAGAGTAAACTGGAGGATTGCGTGAGTGACAATTGGCAGTGCTGTAAGTGTGAAAGTCAAAAGAATCGAAGAGGTTTAGAAGAAAAAGAGGTGATAATTGAAAAGCTGCAAGCGGATTTAAGCATCGCTCGAAAGACAATTTGCAGCCTTTCCGCTGAAAATGAGGAACTTAAAACATCTTTAGCAGAGATGAGGCGGCGGGTGAAACAAAAAGTCGAAGATGATCTCCCCTTTGTCCGAAGGTCTGACAAGAGGAAACGGGAAGTTTTAAGGCCGACCAGAAGCTCATGTGATGCAGATGCCGATCGGGCTGGAGAAATACGGGCAAGCATCCTACCGAGAGAGCAGCCTAAGAAGCGAGGAGATAAAAGGAAGGATAGAATAAATGTGAGTCGGAAGAGGGAGGTGATTCCGATGAGGGAGGACATAGTGTCAAGGGAGGGGACGTCTCTTGGTGATCCAGGGTCACCCAAAGTAAAAATACTTGGTGATTCTATAATACGTTACGTCAGTGGTTGTGGCGAAAGTACCGACGAAGGCGTTCAGTGTTTTCCGGGGATAAGTGTGGAACATTTGGACAACAAAATAACTAATATGGCTAGTGAAGGTGATGAAAGAGTTGTCATAATTCACGTAGGGACAAATGACGTAAGAAGTGCTAAGTCAGAAGACCATCTGATCGGTTTTATTTGGGATTTGGCGACCTCGGCCAAAAATAAGTTCAAAAGTGCGCAAATTGTTATAAGTGGAATTCTTCGTAGAAGGGACATACATTGGAAGAAAATCGACGCCATTAACGAAGGAATAGAGTGGGTCTGCGTGCAACAAAGTCTGACATTCGTGGACCCTAATTGTTGGGTCGGTGACAGTCACTTGGGCCGCGATGGAGTGCATTTAAACAGGAAAGGATCCCGGGTTTTGTCAAATCTGTTTAAAAATGTCGCACTAAAGCTCAGTGAGCAGGGAAACCTGTAATGGGCACAAGAGGTGGACCTCACGACTCCGAAGGAAAGGAAGGTAAGGGCTTAATAGTTTTGCAGGTAAACTGCCGAAGTATTCTAAATAAAGTATGTCATTTCGAGACGTTAGTTGATGAATGTAATCCCGATATTGTGATAGGCACGGAGTCGTGGCTAAGTGATCGCATTATGTCAAACGAGATTTTTCCTCAAAATTTGGCAGTTTACAGAAGGGATAGGGATGGTCGTGGAGGGGGGATATTCATATGTGTAGATAAAAAACTTATAAGCACGTTGGAATGGATAAGAAATGATTGTGAGATGATATGTGTTCATGTTAAAGGTAGGAATGGAGGGAAAACCTTAAAAATTGTTGCTATGTATAGAAGCCCCAACGAAGGGATGTACGCAGTCGAGGTATTAGCAGACATATGCTCGGCTAACCCTGAGGATCATATCCTCATAGCGGGGGACTTAAACCTTCCAGGTGTTCAATGGTCGGCAGACGAGGTCATGGTGGGGGGTGGGAAGGCCCAAGAAATCGTTAGTCGTCTTATAAACGAGGAGGGTTTTGTACAGTTGGTGGAAAAACCCACGCGCGGGGGAAACATCCTCGACGTCATACTTGTGAGACCGGAAAAGTGGGTAGGGGAAGTTGAAGTCCTTCCGGGAATAAGTGACCATTCAGCTGTGCGTATGTACCTGAATTGGGAGGGGGCTCAGTATAAGGGGCTAGTAAACAAAAAGACAGTTTGGCAATATAAACGTGGTGATAGGGAAGGGTTCCAGACCTTTTTAAGGGAAAAGTATTCGGAATGGGCAAGTGGTGGGCAGAATGTAGAAGAAATCTGGAAAACATTTAAGGGGATAATGGAGGAGGGATTAAACAAATTTGTCCCGAAAAAAATTCTTAAAGAAAATACGGACCCAGAGTTCTACAACCGCAAAATCAGATCCTTGAAGAAAAAATTGAGAGTGATTCACAAAAAACGGAACGAGAGCTCGGAATGGCTCATAATTTACAAACAATTAGTTCGTGAATTAAATAGAGAAAAGAAAATAGCCAAAGAAAGTTTTCTACAGAAAATAATTGGGATAGATAATGGAAATAAATTTTATAAGTACCTCCGGATGAGGAAAGACAACAGGGAAAACATAACAGCTTTAAAAAAAGGGGATGGAACACTAATCGTTGACGATAAGGAAAAGGCTGATGCATTTAATAATTGGTATGCAAGTGTATTTAAGGTGATGGTAAACAAAAAGGATCCTGTAGATACATCTCTGAGTAAACAAGGAGTAGAGATAATATTAAACACCAAAAGTATTAAAACGACGAGCGCAGAAATTTATAAAAAAAATAACGAAAATGAGGGCAAATAAATCAAAAGGGCCCGACGGTATCTCAATTGACTTGCTCAAATTGGGTGGTAGTGTAGTTTCAAATTATATAAATCACTTATTCAATGTTACCTTAAACAATAACGCCCTGCCAAATGATTGGAAGGAGGCATATGTTACGCCAATTTTCAAAGGAGGAGATAAGGCTCAAGTTGATAATTATAGACCAGTAAGCTTGACATCTGTTGTATGCAAGCTATTAGAAAAGATATTGGCTGATTATCTCTGGGATTTGTGGGAGAGTGAGAATTGGTTGCATAGTCGCCAACACGGTTTTCGAAAAGGGCACTCTTGCGAAACTCAGCTATTAGGGTTCTGCCAAGAAATGCTTGACTCTATGGATGCGGGAATAGAAGTGGATGGTATAATAGTCGATCTGTCAAAAGCCTTTGACAAAGTTGACCACGATCTCTTAGTGCTAAAGATGGGCCAATTGCCACTGCACACTGATGGAAGAGTAATCTCGTGGGTCAAAAATTTCATGGAAGGTCGATCACAAAGGGTCAAATTAGGAGAAGTCTATTCTGAAAAGACAAGGGTAACATCGGGTGTCCCACAAGGAAGCGTACTTGGCCCGCTCTTGTTTTTAATATACATAAATGATCTCCCAGTAGATATTATTTCTCAGATAAGACTTTTTGCAGACGACTGTATCATTTATAGGAAAATAGAAAATGACAGAGACCGCGACATACTTCAAAGGGACATTAATAAAATGGCGGAGTGGGTGACAAAAAATGGGATGGATATTAATGTTAGCAAATGCAAATCCATCACCTTTAGTAACAAGGTAAATGGAAACAATAGGGAATATAAATTCTCAGAAAATGTCATTCCTAGAAGTGATAGTTGCAAATACTTAGGTGTATATTTAACCAAGGATTTAGGGTGGGGGCTGAATGTGGATTACATTTTTAAGAAAGCTTTGAAAACTCTTCATTGGGTCATGAGAAACCTCAAAGGGAGCGATAAAGCAACTAAGGAGAAGGCGTATCAGACCCTGGTAAGACCAATTTTGGAGTACGCTTCTCTAGTATGGGACCCTTATGAAGAAGGACAAATCAAAAAACTAGAAAAGGTGCAAAGAAAGGCTGCCCGATATGTACTGGGGAAGCATAGGAGGATGGATAGTGTGTCTGACATGCTAAAAACGTTGGGCTGGGATCCTTTACAAACTAGAAGGAAAGTAAGCAGACTTTGTGGAATGTTCCGCATTCTGAATGGGGAGAAGGCTTGGGCAGATCTAAGGAAAGAGGCGGGGAACCCGAATTTTATAGGGAGAAATGACCACAATTTTAAGGTAAAATGCCGGGCACAAAGAACGAATAAAAAGAAATTTTCTTTTCTAAATAAAACAATTGTTGATTGGAATAATTTACCTGCAAAAATTTTTAAGCCCTTTCCTAACAGAGTCCAAACTTTTAAGAAAAGATGTAAACAACTTCTGTAATCATTTGATTGATGTATTGTATAAAATTAAATGTAATAGCTTAATTTTTTTTCTTGTTGATTGGGAAACAAATGTTAATGAAATGGGGATTTTTTTTATGTACTACAGATTGGTGTTTGGAAATTTCCTTAGTGTATTTTTTTTTCTTTTTTCAGACTTATTTTATTTATTATCTTTTGTGATGTTGATTGTATTTCAGAAACCATGTTATTTTTCCAAGGCAAGTTTATTGTAACACTTGGGACTTGTGTGCCACCTGACATTTGTCTATTTGCACATGTAAATTTTAATAATAATAATAATAATATGCATTACAATACAACAATTTCAGAGTGTAAAAATCATTCGCCTTGAACGGGATTCGAACCCAGGTCCCTCGATGTGCGGCAGAGTGCTTTAAGCCAGTTAAGCAATCTAGGCGTCCTCTTAATCTCTTAAATTTATCGGGCTTTAAAGGAGCAAGATGTTGAGACGAAATACCGTACATAACAATGTCACAGGCATTCGCAGTCGTGCGCGACGCGGACATCGAGGGATCTGGGTTCGAATCCCGGTTAAGGCGAATGATTTTTATACTCTGAAATTGTTGCATTGAGATGCACAAGGCAAGTTTGGCTTCGCACATTTTCCCATCCGTACTTACGCACGGTTGGCGTGTGTGGGATCGCATGTGTCAAGGCTGCGCTGTGATCAGAGCGATAGTTGGCAAGCAAGAGCGGCCAGCAGCCCCAACCTGTAGATGGCGGCATCTCTGACGCTTGAGACGCGCGCGCCTCCGCGTTCGATTTCGCCAAGCGGAGTGCAGGGGGAGGGCGGGGGGTGTGGTGGTGCCTGCACCGCCGGCTCTTTAATGGTCCCAATTGGGCCGTGCGGCACGGACTACGCCATGTAGCGCCCGGGCCGGGGCGGGGGAGGTGGCGGGGAGAGGGGGTGGGGAAAGGGGTTGGCAGGGGGAGGGACGTATATTCCGTGATCAGCTGGGGGGGGAGGGCGGAGAATGGATTCAGTTCATTGAGGAATTGTCTCGACAATCGCGAAGTATTGACGTCACCGCTTCGTCCGAGTGTACGCGAGAATCGAGAATAAATCGAGGATATGACGTCCAAAACATGCTCGGTATTGGCGCACCGCGACAATACCGAGCTCTTACGCTTGGAATAACTACTCGAAGTGTCGAAGTAGAGGAGTTGGAGCAGATGGAAGAGTGAATGAAGAAAGGAAGGAGAATGCGATAGCATGACGAATGGAAAGGAGTACAACAAACCTTGGCCCAATGCACGCAGATGATGATGATGATGATGACGAGTTTTGCCTCTCTCTGTCACGCTTCCATTCCCTCCATGGAGGGTGCATGTACAAGGTTTTCTAAAAAAGTATCGGTAACAATTTTTTCCTGACGTGTGCATGAATTGCTGAATTCAGTTGATTCGGTTAAGTGTACGCATGATCACAGATCGAATTATGATTATAAGATGAAAGTGAATGCCATTATAACTGAAAACTTGGCGATGCGAAAAATCTACGCTGAACTCGTCCCGCAGGCACCCAGGCACACCTGCTCCAAGGAAACCGACTACCTGACAGAAATCCAGCATCGCGACGATTCCCCAACCCCATTACAGTCCCGACTTGGCACCAGCAGACTATTATTCCTATTCCCAAAAGTGAAATCCTCCCCCTCAAAGGACACCACCACCATGTGACCCTCAGTGCCGTCAAAAAGGCTTGCACGCGGTAACCTTAAGGGCCTTCCGGAATCAGCCTACCGGGGAGCCTTCGAATCGTGGAAAAGCCGCAAGGGCAAAAGTGTGTCGACGCTCTCAAGGGATGATGCACTTTGCAGAATTATGGGGCCTTATGGCAATGTTTGACATAAATATATTTGTGAAGAAACATTTCCCGATACTTTATATGGGAACCATGAATACCCATCCACAAAATCCTCTTCCAACCCACTCCTCAAACAGCGATGGGGCAATAATTAAGGCGCCGAATTTCTCCAGCCCCACCGCCTAAAATGCGCTCCAACACGGCATGCATACAGACATCCTCGACAATCCCGTAAGCAGAGCCGTGAACACCTCGCCACCAAAAATCGAACAGTGTCAGAACACGACCCTGTCGAAGCAGAACACTCTACGGCCGCAGGAAGCACGGCGAGGGGTGTGGAGGTCGGGTGCGGGGATCCGGGTGTCGAACACCACAGTCGTGTTAGGTGATCATCAGGAGATTGGCTGGGTGGAGGAAGTGATCCCAA
This sequence comes from Hetaerina titia, assembly GCA_037158775.1. NCBI lineage: Eukaryota > Metazoa > Arthropoda > Insecta > Odonata > Calopterygidae > Hetaerina > Hetaerina titia. The sequence continues at coordinate 139,060,190 of CM073768.1, forward strand.
CAAGTTAACGCACCCCTTTTCCCCAACGCACCCCAAATTCAAGTTCTCTTCCACCAGCATAAGTCCAATTACTCTCTCCTATTTTTAGTATATTAAACTGAGCTTTGTCACTTCTCGAATATTTTTATCAATTAAACCGTAAGATTCGAATTGAGATTTCGAATAACTCGCATGCCTCATATTCTCCCATATTCCGCAATATTTTCATTAACTTTCTCCATGTTCCGCGTTCTCGCAATCCACGACGCACACGAAGAGATCCTGGAACCCGTTTTTTAAAGCCACAAGTCCATTTTACAATCCTTCTGAACACAGTCTTTAATGCCTTTTATACACATTTAATTATTATCAGTGAGCTTTGTGAATATAAAACAAGCTGATTATATTCGATGTTCCTTAATGTTCACATCACTGCAATGACGTCATGTGCTCCCATCACCTTTCCTAGCCCAAACCGATCTTCGCGGTGGTGGTTCTTATTTGCTGTATTATGTAACCTTGTATTGACAGTCTCTGGGCAGATTACTAATTATATATCTTCGAAATTTAACGCTCTTCGCAGACGCACCTTTACCGGTGGTGCTCTTATACCCCCCGCCACACGCCATTGTGGCGGCTTGCGGGGTATTGTGTAGATTCAGATGTACCCTCGCGATTTTCGTTTGTTTCACTTTGTAACTATATGGGAGGGAATGACTCTTTTCTCAAAAATGTATTGCTACGCATTTTTTCAAATTTAATTTTAATTGCCATGTGTCGCACCAATTCTAAATTACATCCAGGTCGTTGGCCAACGCGACTTCGAAGGTCCCCATAAATTATTGCATCATCGGCTAAAAGACGGAGCTTGCTATTAACTACGGTACTGAGGTCATTTATGTAAATAAAGAATAGAAGGGGGCCTATGACACTTCCTTGTGGTACACCCTTTAGTACACGTCTTTTTAGTATGGATATTAAATACTCCCACGAAGTGAAGGCTAAAACAATAGAATATATTCGTGTTGTAAAGAATTAAATTGATCGACAAAATTTTCGAAGTCTTCTGTTGATATAATTGTTTGGTATTGGTCCATTGTTCTTTTTTATTTCAATTTCAACGTTGATACATGGATTGCTATTTATATTTTTAGCCTGATAATGAAAAGATAGTAATTTATTGTGGAAAATAGATATTTTTTTTTGAAGTACTCTCCATGATAATCAATACACTTCTTTGACACGAGTATCTTTGTGAGGTTTAGGCAAATCATGCGAGATCCAACGCGAACAAATTTTTTCACAGCTAAATGTTCATCCAATATCTTAATGATGCTCGTCATATTTAAGTGGCCCAAGGATGTCTCAATCTCAGGATAAGTCACATGACAATCTTTCTTTATTAGTTCTTGCACAGCATCAATGTTTTCGGGCACAACAACTGATTTTGGACGACCTTCACGACTTTCGTCGCTGGGAGAACGGCGGTCATGATGGAATTCGTTATACCAGCGCTTCGCAATGTCAAAGGATGGCGCTTTATCGGCAAAAGTGAAAGTATATGGTGGAAATCATGTTTAATTAAAATTGGCAATTTTCCACAAAATAAATTTTTTTATTAATACGACCGGTTTCAATGTAACTACATCATCTTCTGGTAACAGTAATTTCTCATTGTCTACTATTTCTGCTGAAAAGCAAGTAAGGGGAGGGTAGTGGAAAATGGGGGAAAGAGGGAGAGGAGGTGGAACGTGGAGCCACGTGGGTGACATATGAGAGGGGGAGGAGAAGATGATATAGTTACATTGAAACCGGTCGTATTAATAAAAAAAATTATTTTGTGGAAATTGCCAATTTTAATTAATCATGATATTCCGCACTATATCACGCCTGAAGCGTCTCTTTTTATTGGAAGTATGTTGATCGATGCACTCCCGTCTTAATAATCCACGTCGATTGTCGTAAAAAAATAATCGCATGAAAGTGTTCTCGAGTTCGAATCATTGTAAACAACACAAGTTATGATCTAACAACAAAATGTTCTGAAGAAAGTTAGCGTTAAAAGGGTCAACCCTTCAGATGAAAACGTCAGATGGCACCTAAAGCACTTAGTGTTTTCAAGGCTCAAAATATAAATAGCAACCCTCGTATGAATGGATTACAACTACTGTTTATAAAATTTTACACGGTTTAAAGAAAAATAATTTGAAAATTTTTTTTTTCATTTTTTTCATTTAATAGTTTTGTTTGGTTGCTCAAACCTCCGTCGTTAGACGCACCAAATGTACGCCCTGAAGTTCCTGTAAGTAATAAGTCGAATATATATTTCCTCGTGGTAATATGTGCGCAATGTTTTGCGAAATTGGGAAAACATAGGCTGGGGACCTTAAAAACAATAGGAGAAAAGAAAGCAGAATGCCCTATGTGGAACGTTCCACATAGGGCATTCTGTGTAGGGCAAGTGGGAAAGCTGAATTTTATAGCGAAATATGGCCATGAATACTAGGTGAAATACCGGGTACATTGGAAATAATATGAGAAAAATTTCCTTTCTCAAGAAATGGTCGCTGTTTTGGAGGTCTACCAGCGGGATGATTCGAGCATTTCGTAAACTATTCAAATATTTTTAAGAAAAAGTAAAGATATAATGAGACAATTGCAGATATGTATACAAAATTATATTAATGAATGTATGTTACCACCCGGAAAACTTGTAACAATTCACTTAAATAATAACAATAATAATGAAACGGTAGAAATATTTCGAGATTGCCACCATCGCGAGGGACTGCGTCGAAGTGTTATCGTTGGAAGGGTGGCATGGGGTGGGATGGGGGATACTTGAGGGTGCATGGCTGGAGGAGTGATGTGTGGACGTGGAGGGGGCAAGGGAAGAGAGGTGGCGGGGGTATCGCCAACAGGGAGTGGAGGCCTGGCGTTTGCCCTCCCCCCCCCTGCGCGGAGGTGGTTGCTGTGGCGCCCGTTCGCAGGGGTGCGGTTGCTATGTGGGGGGTTGGGGAGGGAGTGCGGAGAGGGACGCACGGCTCAAAGGGGTTCCGATGCGGCGGATGTAACGGCGATCCTTGACTCGCTGTGACGCCACCGATGGTTCCTCGCTCGCTGAGGTGACATCGACCAAACCCTTCGCCCATTTCAACCCTGCCCTCGTCATATCACACGATGACGAAAGAAGACTTGTAAAAGGTGGTAACATCATTGTTTTAGAATGAATGGATTAAAACTATGAGCCAACTCGAGAGCGAGTTTCAGCCCTAATAAGTGGTTGTGTGTGTGTAATGACTCGTCTATACATAAACACAGTATTCAACCCGAAGGTCGGTTTGGTAGGTGATGGTAGAGTTCACCCGGTACTAAGTCCGATTGCGTGTGAATATTTACACATCAGGGTAGGGGGGCCAGTTCCTTTCCCTATGCCGGTTATGGTTTCCCAGGTAGATCTGGTACCCAAAAAATAACATAGCTTGGGTGGGGTTCGGGTGCCCTTACCCGGGAATCGAACCCGGGACCCTCCGGTCAGTGGTCCAACGCTCTACCCTCTGGACTACCGCAACCCACTCGTCTAGGCATACATTATTATGATTAGATAACCTACCGGTGAAGGTAGGTTTTTGGATGGACACACCTATCACATAATTAACTTGCGACTACAAACGAAACAATCGGGCAACCTACTCTGCATCAGGTCCTTCTTCATCTTTGAGTACTTCCTTCCTCCCTTCATCCTGTCCAACATCCCTATCCTGTTCCTGATCTTCCCTCGTTTGCCCAACATTCTCCCCTCTATCACCATCTTCAACATCCCACTACCGCTCAATACCCCTTTCATCCATTTTTCCTGCCTCCATTGGATTTCTCTCAACCAGCCCCTCTCCTCACTCACCATGCCTAGTACTACGCCATTTGTTTTTCTTTCACCTTCTCCATTCTTCTACATACCCATATTTCAAAAGCCTCCAATCTACGTCTATCCTCCTGCTTTAGCGACCAAGTCTCCGCGCCGTACATAGCTACGCTCCATATCAGAGTTTTTACGAGTCTTTTCTCAACATCCCTGCACAACGTCCCCATCATCAACTCCCTCCTTCTTGTGATAGCTACTATACTTTGCTTAGCGCAATTCTTCTCCTAACGTCCGTATCACTTTGACGGCGTTGATCCAAAACGCTTCCAAGATACGTAAACTGTCCTACCTGCCTATCCCATATCTATTGCACTGAATTTCCAATTCACTCAGCAATGCTTGCAACCCCTTGGCCGACTGACAAACCAAAGCTTGGTCATCAGCAAACCTAAATGATTTTACGTATTCCCCTCCGACTTTCACTCCCACCTCTAGCTCTTCCCATGCCTCTTTAATCATTACCTCCACATATACGTTGAACAGCACCGGTGACAATGGGCAACCCTGCCTTACACCTCTTCCTAACACTCCCCATCCGGACTCTCCATTTCCCACTCGCACCTGAGCAGTCTGAGACACGAGCAGGTTGCGGATTAGTCTCCTGTCCCTCCATATTCCTATTTTCTGCAATATATGCATTAGTCTTTCCCAATTCGCTCTATCAAACGCTTTTTCGAAATCTACGAAATAGGCAAATACATCCTGATTTTATTCTATATTCCTCTCGATTAGTTATCTCATTACTGCAATGGCGTCACACGTACCTCTCCCCTTCCTAAACCCAAACTGATCATCCCCTAAGTAATCATTTGCCTTACTCTCTATCCTTTTGTTGATGATCCTGAGAACAACTTTAGCTGCGTGGGATATCAAACTTATTGTTCTGTAATCCTCACATGACGTAGCCTTCACCTTTTTCGGAATAGGAACTAACACTTATCTTACTAAGTCTTCCGGTCAGATTCCTTCCTCATAGATAATACGAGTCAGTCCATATAGTCTTCCTCCCACATTTTCCTAGTGATTTCAATAGTTCCACAGGAATTTTATCAACCCCCACGGCCTTAATTGGTTTCATCTCCCTTAATGTCCTTTCTATTTCATTGTCGAGTATGCCTGGACCTAAACTATCTTCCTCCAGGTCATGTTCCTTTTCTATGTCCAACCTTGTTGGCCTAAGTTCTCATAAATATTAATTATAGTTTTTCCGCAACTTCTCCCACCTATTTGAAAAACCCCAAACTCCTCATCCGTTACCCTTTCCTCCTGGTGCTGCAACCCCTGCCACACACATTTTTGGTGGCTCGCAGGGTATTGATGTAGATTTAGATGTTGATGCATATGTAGTTATCATGATCTACATGGCTTTAATTAACATTGTAATATATATATATATTTCTATTTTTCTGATTTCTTCGAAGTAACAAGTGTTGAATAAAAAACTTAGACAGCAACACACAGCACGAGAACACATAAAAAGAACACTCACAATAATATCTTGATAATTTCGACGGACTCGAACTCCGTCTTCTTCGGAAGATAAGATATTACAGTGGTTGAAGGGGGTGTTGTGGTGGTAGGCATGTTTTGGGATGGGAAGACCCGCGGAGGGGGAAGAGGGATTACATGAGGCGCGATCATTGTTCACCCTGAGGTTCAGGGGTGTAGAGCACTGGCCTATATAAAATACCGGGCAGAGTATGCAAGTCAGAAGATAGATTACATTCTAAGATGTGCATGAGGAGTGGGCGAAGGGGAGTTAAAAGGTGGGATGGAGAGGGTGAAAATAGGACAAGTTTTGCATCTTGCTCCCAAGCACGGAGTGGGTGTGATTCTGGGGGTGGGAGGGGATTTGGAAAGAGGCTTGGTGGATTTGAGATCTGATAGGTTGGCGGGCCGTTTGAAGGTAACAGAAGGGCATTTAGGAAGAAGGTTGGACGAAACGTTGTGATTTCTGAGGATGGGGTACAGGTCTTTGAGGATGAATTTAAGGGACTGGATGCCAGGGAAGTAGGTGGTGCATATTGAGAGAGGGTGGGAGTCTGTGGTTGAGGGAGGATTGGGGGTGTAGGATTGTTTTAGGATTTTTTTGTGAAGGAGAGAATCTGGGTGTCCCCGTTAGAGGAGGGAATGGTGAAGGTTGTTGAGGTATTTGTTGAGGGATTCGGGATGGTTGCAAATGCGGTGCCCGCGGATAGAGAGGGAGTAAGGGAGGGAGCGTTTGGTGTGGTAGGGGTGGCAGCTGTTAAAATGAAGGTATTGTTGTTTGTTAGTAGGTTTGGTATGTACGGAGGTTAGAAATTTGTTTTTAGTTAGGGAAATATTAACATCAAGGAAAGTGATCTGTGATGATGAGATGTTGGAAGTGAAAGAAAGAGATGAGGAATCATTGAGTTGGGAGATGAAGGAATTGAGGGAGTCTATGTTGTGTGGCCAGAGTAGAAAGATGTCATCAATATATCGAAGCCACAGAAGGGGTTTTACAGGGTAACTGGAAAGGAACTTCTCTTCCAGGACCCCGAGGTGGAGGTTAGCGTATGACGAGCTGAATCTACTTCCCATGGCACAGCCCTTGATTTGGAGGTAAAAATTGTCGTTAAAAGAAAAAGAGTAACGAGTGAGGATGATGTTAGAAAGGCCAATGAGAAAATCGGTGCTTGGAGTTTGAGGGCTAGGGCGTTTGGAGAGGAAGTGGCGAAGGGAAGCAAGGCCTTCTTCGTGAGGAATGGAGGTGTATAGGGATGTGGCGTCAATTGAGGCCATAATGACCTTGGTGTCAGAAGGGAGGGAAATTGAGTGGAGCATATACATATAATATATACGCGAGGGCACGTTTTCGCAATAACGTAAGCATTACAATGTCAGTTAATAATATAAGTTCTTTTTTCAACCCCGAAATTTCTTAATATTTTTTTAGAAAGTTTTTTATTGACGATACCACTAGGCACAAGAAGCAAACGTGTAACATTTTTTCACTTAAATGAGGGATTACGGGATAGGTGGCATGGGGAGGGAAGTTGGAAGTGGAATCTTCAATGAATATCGTGTACTTCAGAGATTAGTGGTATTTTCAGGATGCCTGATTGAAATGGACTAATGGGCAGAACCAACTTCTTTGAAGGCGAAGAGCACGACGTCACACTTTCGTCGAGAATCAGCCTCCCTCGAGTTGAGTCTTCGGCGGATTACGGGAGATGGGGTGGAAGAGTGGAGGACTAGAAGGGCGGAAGGGGGGTGGAGGGGAAGTAGAGAAAGCGAGCAAGTGACGCCCAGGCCGACGACGACATCACGCCCACTTGTTGATTCATCAAATGACGTCACCGTCACCTCGAATTTTCTCGTGCACCGAACAGGGCCAAGGGGTGCGTCGATGCTCATTTTGTCTTTCCCGACGTGCAACAAGACACATGGCGATTCGAAAAACTGCTTAGCTGACAATTCACAACGACTTAACGATAAAAAGGTGGCGGTGGTGGTGTTAAGCAATGACAAAAACATCCTCTATGCTAATGCTGCCTTCCAAAACATGAACACTGATCATTCACGCATAGTTCTTACGTACAAGTCGTCAATTCCTTTGCAACATTGCGAGGATGCCACATTGATTCCGCTGAATCTGTAACAATTCCAACGAATTTGATCGTTAGTTTTATTACTGTATTTAATGGCATTTTATTTTCTTTATGAACGAATATGAACACGTAAATTTCAACGTCGCAGGAGACTTGGATCGATGAGCATAACTTGGTACCACACTCGGACATTCGTATTTTCAGACTGCTGCCGTGCTCCAGCCACGTGACTTTTTCACGGCCGACGAATAAAAGAAGTTCTAATGTCAGTGAATTCAGTCCGATGCACCATTCGTGCACATTTGCGAATGCTCAATATCACGATGTTTTGTAAAATCGTCAGATTCCACATTTCATCTGACCACCTCCCTTTAAATCACATTCGTATTGCCGACGAATACAAGTCGACAGCAAAAAAAAACAAATAGAATATTCTACATAAACGAAGTAGCGGGGATTCAGGAATTATTTCTTCTTTCTAAAATTACGACGGTAGGATGAAAAGTAATGCACATATGCTTGTAGACTACAGACAAACAGTATATAAAAGTACAATTCTTCCATTTTTTCTTCCAAAAGTACAATTCCGACATTTTTGTTCAATAATGAAGCCAACACGTTCCTTGGATATTCCAATGTGGTTTGCGATACGCTTTAGAGTGATTCGCCGGTCATTGTGAATGAAATCTTCGACGAGATTGCGATGTTTGTCGTCTGTGGCAGTGATCGGACGTCCGCTGCGTGTTTCATCAACAATTACGGTTTTTCCAAGCTCGTAACCACGAAATTTTACTACCTATCGATTTACATTAGACCTATCAATAGCATCGTCACCATAGACAGCATATAAAAGACGATGATTCTCATTAGGAGCCCCTTTTTGAGCAGATAAAAATTCGATAACAGCAACTCTGTGTAGTTCGCGTTGATATAGCACTAGAACACGTCTCCCTACTTCCGCTTCTCAATACACACTGGATGGATGTTACCACTTCAAACCTGCGCATGCGTGTTCTGTGGGTAATGTTACTTCCACATGCCACCAGGAGTGCTTTTCAAGGTCATTTTGTTTGTGGTCTACAAGCGTGTGCGCATTGGTTTTAAGTCCATCCTCGTACTACTTCATTATTACCGCTGTTTTTCGTATTGCGATCGAAAAAATCGATGTTTTGAGGTGCATTCAAACGCGGATAATTAGCGATCGAGATCAAAACGGACAGTGGTGCCATTCCGGCGCCTTATTCGCGCACCCATTACACAGGATAACACAGACCATGGAAAAGCCTTATGGCTGGCATTAGTGGGCACTTAAAAAAGCGACATTGCGTGCTTTCCGCGAATATTTAACCGCCCTAAAGACCAGTTCTTTGATATCTCTATTGTTCTATCCTAATATTTGCCCAAAAATGACATTCTCCAAGTCAATTAGCATCCATTGCCCAGACATTCTCTGGAGTTGCCTCGCAGCGGATCAGTTGCCAATGGAGTCAAACGGCGCCAATCGATTCGATTTTATAGTTGAGCATTCTCTATTGAACCTTCCAAATCGCTTCACCAGTGTCGTTGCCATAGCAACGCGCAAATCATCTGAAAAATCCTCGCTCGCTCAATAATGAATACAAATGCCGATGCATTTGAACGTAGTTTATATTTTTAGGATATAAAAAAAGTTAAAAAAGTGATTTGAAGTATTTTTTTAGATATATCCTGCCATTTTACTCATATCTTCTATACTTGTCCTTGCATGCTTTTTTCGTCTCTGATAACACATTCGTGTACTGTTTCAAGGATGCTATCCTCTGCTCCTTCTACGACTTCTAATATACGAGGTGTGTTAAAAAAATAGCGAGAATTTTAATTTTTTGGACAATAATATTTATCTATTCTTATACATTGATGTTGTCACCTTCAAAATAGCCCCCATTGGGGGTTATGCACTTGTGCCAGCGCTTCTTCCAATCCTCGAAACACTTCTCAAACTCTATCTTTGAGATAGCCTTTAGTTCTTTCAGCGATGCGCTTTTAATGTCATCTACGGCTGTAAAACGACGGCCCTTCAAGGTTCTCTTAATTTTTGGAAATAGGAAAAAGTCACACGGAGCCATATCTGATGAATATGGAGGCTGGGTCATCGTTACAGTATTGTTTTTGGCCAAAAATTCACGAACAAGTGATGAAGTGCGAGCTGGTGCATTATCGTGGTGCAAAAGCCATTTTGGAACGAATTTTGCTGCCACGCGTTTCATACCCAAAAAATTGGAACAAATGTCATGACATGATCCAATCGATATGCCAAAATCATCAGCGACCTCTCTAATTGTGATTCGGGGATCGTCCATAACCATTTCTTTCACTTTTTCCACGTTTTCATCGCTTGTTGATGTGCTGGGGTGTCCTGGGTGTTCATCATCTTCAAGGTCTTCATGGCCTTCCTGGAAACGCTTGTACCACTCGTAAACTCTTGATTTACTCATAGCAGACTCACCATAGGCATTTGTTAACATTTTACGTACTTTGTTACGCTTTTTAAATTTTTTACGCAAAATTTGATACAAATTCTTTGATCCATTTCTTTAAACAAACGGAAATCGCCGAGCTCATAAAACACGTCTAACCTTAGTGGCTTAGTCACAGACACAAAGTCCGCAATGAAAACAGCTGAAAGTTCATCATACTTCAGGGGCATGTATACCAACATAATAAAAAAAAGTTTGACAGTCGGACTCTTCAATCCCGCAAAATGAAAATATTCTCGTTTTGTTTTGAACACACCTCGCACAGCTCATTCTGAGGGAATAAAATTATGGACCCCAGCAGATTGCTTGAGATTTGGACACAATAACGGATTGGTGTCAGGTATGATGATGCAAATGCGCAGTCTTGAAATTTAGGAGCAAAGGAAGTGATGGGCAGAACGTAAGATTATGAAATAAAGACGGTTTAGTGCTAACTACGGGAAGGTCAAGTTAAATATCAGGAGGTAGCTCTAATACAACGCCTTTCGTGGGGAGTACATATTAGGACAATATGCGGATCCGCGCTAAGGAAACTCGGTTTCGTTTCACGGGTGGTGGGGAAAAAAGTAAGGAGAAAGTGAGATGTGTCATTTCACCCTAGTTTGCCTATATTTGGAATACGCCTCAAGTGTCTCAGATCCTTGGGAGAAAGCGTTAATAAAATAATTAGATAAAGTCCAGAGAAAACCCGCCAGAATCGTCAAATATGGTTATAATAAGAAGATCAGTGAGACAGGCCTTTTAGAGGAATAAGGCTGGTAGCCACTTGAGATACGAAGAGAATAAACGATACCTGGGCATTTGGAAAAGTTCAGAACGAGCGAGTTTAACTAACGATGACACTAGAGGAATTATATGGCCCCACACTAATCAGGTAGATCAGACCACAAAGATTATATAAGGGATATAGACTCCAGGGCAGAGATGCAAATATTCATTCTTAAGACGTTTAATAGACTTGGGAGACGATAGAAGTGGACTGTAGACTTTTCAAATGTGAATGTGATGAATGACTGAAAAGGCAAATGGACAAAAATAAACAAAATAAACGTGGAAGAGTAATAAGGGTGGGGGATGAGAGGGAACTGTTGGGAGAAATTCAAAGGAGACAGAGGCCTGAGCATATTGTTTGGCGATGGGATGTTGAAGACTGTAATAGAGGGGAGAATGTTCGGCAAGCGGAGAAGGGGCAGGAATAGGATAGGGATGCTGGACGGTATGGAGGGATGGAGAAAGTATACGGAGCTGAAGAGGGGCCATTTGCAGTGCCGGATGTCAGGTTGAATTCTTTCAGGAGAGGTAAGGATATGCATCTTTGAACTATTGCACATTCTGTGTCAATCCGTAACCTATCTTCAAAGGTGGAATACCGATTATAACAATAATGATCAGCTTCGTCTATGATAACTCTTTCAAACTTCCTTTTTCCACCAACCACCACCACTACGGTAATATCAACGTGAATATCGCACGTATCAAAAACGTATACCGTGGCGTGTTATATTTACAGATTCTCGTATCTTGCTCCAAAGGTAGAAAGAGGGAGAGATGGGGCACACATAGTTCGTACAAAGAGTATCGGGAAAGGCTTCGGAAAAATAGACATTTCGGATAATGCCTCTCAAAATCCTTCAAAGTACATCCCTTCTTGAGCGTCGACAAACTGTAGCCAGCGGCTTTTTCACTACTCGAAGGCTCCCTGGTAGGCGGATTCCGGAAGGTCCTCCAGGGTATCCGTGCAGGCTTCTTTGACGGCACTTAGAGTCCCATGGTGGTGGTGTCCTTTGAGGGAGGATTTCACTTTTCGGAATAGGAAATGGTCTGCTGGGGCCAAGTCGAGACTGTAAGGGGGTTGGGGAATCGTCGCGATGGCGTTGCAGAAGGTCTTCGCAAGCAGACCCTCGACTCTGCTCTTGGTTGTTCGTGAGGACCATCGGGAGGACGAGTTTAGCGTAATCTCTCGCATCGCCCAATTTTCAGTGATAATGGTGAGTGCACTACCATCTTATCAATGCCAATGCAAGGTGCGATCATGCAAACACTTAACCGACGTTCTGAATTCAGCACTTCACGCACAAGTCAGGGAAAAATTTTTCCGATATTTTTTTATAAAAAAATCTTGCATAAGTGATTGGCTTTTACTTTTGGGGAGTAATTGGGAAGGTGGTTTATAGAAAGGGGGGAGGATTGATCCTTGAAGAATACACCCTCATTGAACACGGGTGAAGAAAGGAAAGCAAATGTGATAGAGATACAGAGAGAAAGAGAGTTGGTCGGTTGCCATGGAGGGAGAGAGATAGAGAGAAAACACGAGAGAAAAACGCCTTACCCGCCAACAACCCCCACTCCGCTATACTTACGCAATGCAAGCGGCACGCAAAGGAGACGACGCTACGCAACCGGGCGTGCTCCTTCCAGCGACCGCCGAGTCAGGGAGGAGAACGCATTAAAATAAACATTCCCCCGCCATGCCCAAAGGCACTTCAATTGAGGCGGCCAAGAGTGACGGGAACACAGAGTTCACCAAGCAAGTGATCACGAAGAGATGCGAATGCAACTGCCGAAGGCGGAACCGTACAATACGTATGAGTTCTCGATGACCCCACTGATCATTAACTGAACTTGCTCGTGTTCTTACACATGCCACAATAACTGGAAGTAGCTGGAAGCTTGAGCACAACATACGATCGGGTGCCCCATAATGGACACTATGTATTTCTTACTGGCTAACGTAACTCAGGAACCCGGGTTCGAATCCTAGCGGCGGCAGGTATTTTTCAGTGGTGTCCCGATCCCTACTTGAGGTGCTTTGTGGAGGGCACTTTGAGTGAGTACGCCGTCCGTCGGATGGGACGTTAAACTGCGGACCCCTTGGCGTCTTTCGTTGAGAGTAGTCTAATGCCGACGCCAGGTTTCTCTCCACCCTTCATCCTTTCCTGTCCATCCCTAATGACGCAAATGACCTCAGCTGTCGGTCGCCTCTCATGAATATATTACAACTCTATATCGAACTTGTCGTGATGTTTAAAGCCATCGTAGGAAATTTATAATCAGAGAATAGACATGTATTTTTATCTGCTGAAAAAGTGACTCCTATTGAGATTCATCGTCGTTTAAAGGCTGTTTATGTTGACGATGCTGTCGATAGGTTTACGGTAAATCTATGGGTGGTAAAATTTCGTGGTTATGAGCCTGGAAAAGCCATAATTGTTGATGAAACACGCAGCGGACGTCCGATCACTGCCAAAGACGATGAACATTGCGAACTCGTCGAAGATTTGATTCAAAATGACCGGCGAATCACTCAAAAGTGCATAGCAAACCATATTAGAATAAACAAGGAACGTGTCGGCATCATTATTGAACAATTGGGATAGCGTAAAATCTGTACACCTTGGGTACCACGCCGGCTCACAGACGAGAACAAACAAAATCCTCCTTATTCCCCCGATATTGCGGCTTGCGATTTTTTCCTCAACTCAAGAGACGCCTCAGAGATAATCATTACACCTCAGACGATGAGGTGAAGGCGAAAATTCGATAACAGCACGCTGTTTAACTCGCGTTGGCATAGCACCACAACACGTTTCCATACTTCCACTTGCGAATGCGTGTTGCTACCCTCGTAATTCACCATTTATTACTATCAATGGACTCCGTATGTGTACATTTAAGTTCTTCAGAACTCTCTACACTTATTAAGCTGCTTACTACACTAAAGAGCCAGCCCCAGATTTCACTTCATCCGACATTAAAAATAATTTCAATTAACGTACGTAATTTTTAACTCAATGGATTAGTCGGGACGTAAATATTTTGTTTTGAAAAACAAGAATAAGTTTTTGAGATTCCCCCAACCTTCAAAATGTTGGGATCAATATCGCATAAATGAACAGACGTATGAAACACGGAGGTATCACGTGGATCTAATGGCATTCGATGCTTCATCCACTTATTCTTCTACTCACTTGATGGTGAAAAAGTCTGCGATTCATTCCCCCGTTGAGGAAGAAGTACTCCACGCGCAACCGAGAGAGGGAAAGAGGGAGGCAACGCACTCGGAAGCATCCTATGGACCGGCGACACGGAGATGCGGCCATCAGTAAAAAGACCCTCGCAAATAGATCAACGGATTGGTGGGCGGTCGGTACTCACCTGCAAGAGAAGAGAAAACAGGGTCATTGAAATATCCTCGCGCACCCCTTACCGTTCGAAAATTTGCACAGAAAGGTTTCAAGGGTAAAATTGAATCGCTATGCATTTATTTAACAACGCACCTATTAACGTCACAAAGGCTTTTACATTGGCTAACAGGTAATACATATAATACACATCAAGAAAAGGAAAGGGTAAGAGTTATTAACAATAATGAAAAATTAACAAAAATAAATGTCAAGATAGGATGGGATGTTGGACGGGATGAAGGGAGGAAAGAAGTACACAGAGATGAAGAGGGACCTGATATAGATTAGTTTGCTAGGTGGGGAGTCACAAAATGTTTATTTGATCGTCGTGTCCATCCAAAAAAACCTACCTTAACCGGTAGATTACCTAATAATAATAATAAATGTCAAGAACCACTATAAGATAGCAGGAGAGCACATATGCAAGCAGAGAGGGTTAAATTACTATTTGGCGTTTAAGGAAGGAGGTGAAAGCGATGATTGAGGAAGAGAGGTCCAGGGAAGTATACTTAATGGTTAGGGAATTAAATGTAGCGGGGAGTCGATGGAATAGGGAACGCTGAGAGACCGAGAGATGGAAACTTGGAATCTGCAACAGACTCAAGTTACATGTTGGCCGAGGGGGAACATGAATTGAGAAGAGAGGAAGAAGGTCGTAGGTACGGAGAGTTCCGTTGAAGATGCTATGCAAGAATCTCGTATCACATAGCAATCGATGGCGGGAGAGATGGGAAAAACCAATGGAGGAGAGAGTAAAGTCCCGGGTTGTATTTTTGAGGGAAGGGATGCGAGATCACGGGAAATGGTAATTAAGAAATTAAGAGGTCTGTTGAGTAACTCTTCAGTAATAGGGGAGGCGGTCGACCAGATTGGTGAACAGTATTCCATAATTTGGAGGATAAAAGATTTATCCGACAATGCAGACACTAGGTAAACAAGGCACGCAAGGAAGTATTCAAAAGAAGAATATTGTCAAATGAAGCCGCTTCCGCCAAGGGCTGGGTGTTGATGACGAGGATCTTGAATAAGGACGCAAATAAAAGATTAGCAAAATCTTTGCGAAGATTTAGTTCTGGCATCTATTTCCCGAAGTTTATATGCGAGTACATGATCCAAGCGACCAATGTATGTTGGAGTGCGAATAATTTGCGAGACATTGGTGCTGAAACATGCTGATCTGAATTTATGTAGTAATTTCAACCTAGTATTGAATCGTCTTTCTTCTGATTGGCTCCCACCCAAATTCCATTAGCATTTCAGTGATGCTTTTTGTTTATTTGTAAGAGTTTTTAAGGAAACGAGCTTCCCGGCGTTAAACCTTCTCATTTTCCCGAATGAGGCCTTTTTCACTCGGATCCTATACGCCACATGCATATTCTAAATGAGGTCTTAAAAGAGCGTGGTAACAGCATTCCTTGACCTTGGAGTCTTTTCTGCCGACAATGCGTCTAATAAATCCCGATTTTTTATGTACTTGCCCACAGACTTTACGTATGTGGGTGCCCCAAGTTAAGTCGCTAGTGATTGTAAAACCTAGGTATTTTACCGTATCGACTACTTCTAGGTCAAATCCGGCTAATTCGTAAACAAATCCCGTTGATCTTTTAAGAAATTTACCACCGAACATTCATTAAGATTTACTGACAATCCCCATTTGAACGCCATTCAGTGATGCAATCTAGATCCTGTGCTACAATTTAATGATCCTCAATCTCAGATATTCCCGAAATATCACCGTGTCATCCGCGAACACCCTAATCTTACTTTTCTCTTCGCGGCAGTTTATAAATTAGAGTGAAATTTGTGCTGCTACAACCACTTTTACACGAGAGTGACTCGATAAATAACACGCAAAACTGGACAGAGGCATTGATAACACAGGCCTACAAAAAAAAAATTTTTTTTGGTGCCGGTAATCTTTGTGTTGATTTTAACTATATTTGTAGAGCTGAATCCAAATATGAAATCCGTTTTTATTTAACAGCTCTACTTTTTTAGATATGGCACATCATACGATTAGTTGTTTTAATATTTGATATATTCCGGAAAATAATTTTCAAAGTTAAATAAATCTATAAGTATACTAATTTATAACCACTCTGCGGTGTTCCTTTTATTTTCAATAAACTGACTTTGTGAAACGTGCATACTTGGGATATTTTGGTGCTAAGCTTGGTGACCAAGATAAAACATGGGCACCGCATTTTGTGTGTAAAACATGTACTGAACATCTGCGGCAATGGACAACAGGACAAAGGAAAAGTCTAAAATTTGGTGTGCCAATGGTGTGGAGAGAACCTGTGAACCATATTGACGACTGTTATTTTTGCATAGTAAATGTTTCGGGAATTAATCGAAAAAATCGCCACAAGTGGACATATCCAGATTTGCCTTCAGCTAGACGCCCGGAACCCCATTCAGAAGAAATACCGATCCCAATATTTCAGACGTTACCAGATATATCTAAGGAAGAATTTGAGTTATTTGAAAACATTTCTCATTCTATTGACGATAGTGGCAGTGACTACGAGGGGGTATCAACAATTCCTCAACTATTTAATCAAGATGAACTAAGCGATCTTGCTAGAGAACTGAACTTATCGAAGGAAGCATCCGAACTACTAGCATCAAGACTGCATGAAAAGAATTTACTGCAACCCGGTACAAAAATAAGTTTTTATTGCACAAGGGAAAAGGATATGCTACCCTTCTTTACTCAAGAAGACAATCTTACATTTTGTTTAGACGTTAAGAGTCTTTTGGAAAAAATGGGACTACTATCACAATATGATGCTAGTGATTGGCGTTTGTTTATTGATAGCTCCAAGCGTAGTTTAAAATGTGTACTTCTTCACAATGGTAACAGGTTTGGCGCAATACCAATCGCTCATTCAACTAAAATGAAAGAAGAATACGATACAATAGCATTGGTCTTACAGAAGATAAAATACCAGGAACATCATTTGTGTAGATTTAAAAATGGTGAACTTTCTTCTTGGGCAGCAAAGTGGCTACCCAAAATATCCTTGTTTCTTGTGCCTCTGGGATAGCAGGGACAGACAAAACCACTGGATTAAGAAGGAGTGGCCTAAGAGAGAAAACTTGGTTGTTGGGAAAGAAAACATCATTGCTGAATCTTTAGTTGAAAGAGAGAAAATCATCTTACCGCCTCTACAGATTAAACTAGGCCTAATGAAGCAATTTGTAAAGGCTCTTGACAAGGATGGACCTTGCTTCGGCTACTTAAGACTAAAGATGCCCCATATAAGTATTGAAAAACTTAAAGCTGGTATTTTTGAGGGGCCACAAATCAGACAACTTACAAAGGATCCTGCTTTTGTCGAGTCAATGAATGAGATTGAAAAAATTAGTTGGATGTCATTTTTTGAGGTCATAAAAAATTTTCTAGGAAATCACAAAAGTGAAAATTATATTGAGCTGGTAAACATTATGCTCAGTAACTTCAAATCACTTGGATGTAATATGAGCACAAAAGTTCCCTACCTACACAGCCACTTAGACAATTGTTTTGGAAATTTAGGAAACACAAGTGAAGAACAAGGTGAAAGATTTCACCAGGATATAAAAACAATGGAAGTTCGCTACCAAGGAAGATGGGATAACCATTTGATGGCAGATTACTGCTGGTGCTTAAAACGAGACTGTTTGAACAAAGTGCACTCAAGAAAATCGTGCAAAAGAAGCTTCCGATGTGTTGAGTGATGTTTTTATGTTTTTTTTCTTTTCAATTTATTTTATTACAGTATTGGTATTTGTGTTCAATTGTATTGTACAATTCTGTTGTGTTTGTGGGTGATTTAACAGCCCTAGAAATAAATCAAGTATTTATATATAGTGGGTTTTATTATTAATATAATATTCCCATATCATCATGTAGAAGATTTTTTTACGTAAGTAACAACATATATATATATATATATATATATATATATATATATATATATATATATATATATATATATATATCTTGAAAACCATAGCTGATAGGAAAAAACTAGTGTCATAATTGGATTCAGCACCCCAATTGTTCTTAAAATCAGCATGAAAAGCTCCGGCACCAAAACCACTGTTGGCCTGTGTTATTAATATAATATTCCCATATCATCATGTAGAAGATTTTTTTACGTAAGTCACAACATATCTATATCTTGAAAACTATAGCTGATAGGAAAAAACTAGTGTCATAATTGGATTCAGCACCCCAATTGTTCTTTAAATCAACATTAAAAGCTCCGGCACCAAAACCACTGTTGGCCTGTGTAATAGAAGTAACTTCCTGAATTTTTTTTCACTTTTCCACCTCTTCACTCTCTTGTATATTCACACACATACCCCATCTTTTTAAAACCCCTCGATATGGGCCCGCAGCAAAGAAGTCTTTTGTTTTCCGTCGCAGCATACGAGTATCCTCTACGGTCTACAGTACACCATCATCATTTTCAAGTCGTCAGTCGCCCACATGATTTTTTTATCGGGGCCCCAACAGATCAACATCACTGGCTATGGGCTAACTCGGGACTGTACATGAAATGAAAAGCATGCGTCATGTTCGAAACAGCTCGTGCCTTTATCCTGTTGAAGTTTGAAGTCATTTATTGACTTACCCTGGCATTTACGAATAAACGTAAGGAAAAGATGGGCAAAACTTAAATGTTGCCCGCAGATTTATTTACGGCTCGGAAATTCGGTGGGTGCGGGGCGGGAGGATAAGTGGGCACTGGAGGATATTGAGGTTTGGGCGTTGGAAAGAATCAAAATGCACAGAAAGGAAGAGGTATTATCATAATAAAAGGGCAACAATGTAAGTCAAATATAACACTAGATTAAACGTATTGATCCCTACACCATGTGTCACCCTCAAGATACAAGGGAAGGATACTTTTCGAGTACATGATCAAGCTATTAATATTCATTTATGTAGTACTAATCATGTATCACATAAGATTGGGACTGTGCTTGCATGTCACATTCCCTACCTGTGATTTTAGAGGCGGAGGCCATTAATTGAATGCCCTATGATATTTTCCCTTCTTCGTTTTCAATTCTGCATGACCTGTCTTGTTATGGTGGAGACATGTCGTAGAAACGGTTTTGGGTCATTTCTATTCCCTTTTTTCTCATAGAAAATAACTCATTTATTAGGTGAAGCAACCCGAGTTTTTTTTTTCAATTTAGTCCTCCCTCCTCCAGCATTTATACAAATTTGCACGCTATTTGATAGTTTTGTTAACAAATATTTTTCCTTTTTTCTTCTTCCTCTCCTATATCCTACTTTATCAGTAACTCTTCCCACCTGACGTCTGCACGCCCCCTATCACACACGTTTTTGGTGGATCGCGGGGTATTTATGTCGATGTCGAAAGACAAATAGGGGAGAGGGATGGATGAAGACGTCGGGGGAAGGTAAGAAGGTTGTTTGGGGATATTCGAGGAAAGCGGGAATGTTGTAGGCATTAGAAATACTGAGTGACATTGAGATGCTGATAAGCTTGTGATATTGAGGGGTAAATCAAATGAAGAGAGGTCGAAAGTATGCGGAAATTGAAGAATGTTTCATTAGTGGGTAATCTATGTATTCATCATGAAGCTACCTCGACCGGCAGACACCTTTACATAGAAATGGACGCACTGAGAACAAAGCAAAGAAAAGGAAGGGAAGTCCTGCGAAGATGCGGCGAATTCCGGGTACTGAGAGATACCCTCGGCCAAACAACAACTTCAGGACGAGAGCATTCGAAGCGGAGACTCTTTGGTCTGCCACCGGCGCGTAATGAGCGAATCTCAAGGGACCCACGTCATATCGGCAAATTACAACAACCAGACTAATTGAAGTAACTGGACTTCAGGCGCGTTCATTTCTCCCTTGAGCCTTGGAGATGACAACAAAGCAAAATCATTTGAGCACCCTAAGTTTTTAATCCGATATTCAATGTCGAAAACGCGAAAAAGGGGGTCAGATGACCCCCTTTTTCGCGAAACCTTAATATTCTTTTCCCGCACTCTTGCAAAAGAAGATTTCCATCGCCCGTACGATGCGATCGACTAGCCAATCAACGCCCTCGACCCAGGGCGGAGGGCAAATACGTACATAAGAGCGATGTATGAACGGAACCGGAAGCGGGTCATGGGGAGGTCATGGGGTAGGCTGTATGGCATCCAAACCCCCGCTCTCCCTCCCTCTCCCCTCCGACACACTCCTCTCCCACGCTTGCCATTTCAAATCCTTTGGCAGGCCCCGCCATGCACCTTCCTTCCGCCCGTATGTGCGTCATTTCGGCGGTGGTCAGCCGGACTGCGGTTTCCGGAAGAGGGCGAGCGTCGAAACGTCAAAGGACGAAAAGGAGTCCTCTGGGGGAAATAAATACGTAAAACCATTGGGGTAAGAGTGAAGAGAGTGCACGTGGATGGGACAAGTGGGGAGGTCGAGGGCACCGCCGCACCTCGGCAGCAGCAGCGCTAGAGGCACCCATGACTGCGGAGTGAAGGAATTGACCCCTCGTTTTCCTTGAAGGGGAGATAAATGCGCAAGATACGCCCAGGAGAGAGAGGTCAACACCAGAGGGAAGCAACGTCGTCGTGAAACCATTGCCGTGGAGCATGGATGGCACTCTCTGGATCGGATACCTGGGAGGAGGCCTCGGAAACTTGGTGCTGGAGGCGAATGCTGAAGATCGAGAGGCGACAGATAAAATGTCAAATGAACAAGTATTGAGGGGAGTGGATGAGAAAAAAAACGACGAGGGGTACAGAAGAAAGAGAAGATGAAACAGGTGCAAAAGCTTCTATAAACATTGAGGAAAATATTTTTCTTTCCTGAAACATGGTGATCAATGACACCATTACAATTGTACACCCTGCTGCGTATATTTAAGTACTTCGTATTTTATTATTATTAGGTAATCTACCGGTTAAGGTAGGTTTTTGAATGGACACAACTATCAAATAAATATTTTGTAACTCCAAACAAATCCCAATCCAGCAACCTACTCTACATCAGGTCCCTCTTCATCTCTGTGTACTTCTTTCCTCCCTTCATCCCGTCAAACATCCCTATCCTATTCCTCCTATTTCCTCGCTTGCCCAACATTCTCCCCTCTATTACCTTCTACTGTCCATCATTATTTTTATGGGAATAATAACTGAGGTGGTGTCCCGTTGCCTTCCTCAACAGTGTTTTTAACGTGACACCATCACTTAATGGCCACCCCACTGGAGTCAGACGCCTTTGCAGCCGCCTCACTGAGGAACGGGCGCTGAGTGGACTATCTTTCGTCTGGCTCCTTACCTTCGACCTATCTGGCATGGGTGACTCTACCAGGAGCAATCATTATTACTTCCGCCAGCACAGCTCTAGGGGTCATCGGAACGCACAAGCCCTTCCACCACGACAAGGTTGTAGTCCATGGGAGGGACTTCGTATTTATACCCCACATATTTTTCATATTTTAGTGTCCAGCAAGTCACCACTAGGGTGTATGACAGAGGGTGAATACACACCAGATTAATTTTTACCAGAATTTTTTTAACCATAAAGGGGTCTGACTACGATATTATGATCCCTTATAATTCGTGGGAAAAAAGACGTCTTAAATATATTTCTGTTCTACACTTTTATCTCTATAATTTTATTAACATGATCTTGCCCACCGTAGTGCGATGGGAATAATATTAAATTTTCAAGATAATTGCTAAAGAGACATCTTTCCTTTTATGTATGAGGAAATATAAGTGACACTAACAGTAATATCTAAGTCAACACAAATCATTCTAAACGGTCAGTGACAACACCTTCTCTCGCTGAAATGACGATGGGATTGCCTTGGACACGAAGGGGATTCAACAGTCTCAGAACACCGCTTGACATACAGAGGGGTTGGAGTGGGTGAGTTATTTTGAGAATTAATGATAACTACAATAGTGAACATGTGTTACCCTCGATTCAGCAGCGCTTTGGTATCTCTTACGTGCGCCTAATATCCTACGCAAAAACCCTGGCTTAAGATGTCCCAGTATGGACGGAACACCTATGATGTTTTGATGGCAACCATTCGGAGTAAATAAAATTTCCTGCCATCTCCTAATAGTCGCCGCAATTATGGGAAACTGCAAAATGCCTACCCCACATTCGTAGAGAATTCGAGGAGGGAGGCTTATATCTACTATGAGTTCGCAGACATACATAAGTAGATTCAGGTGAGAGTGAAAAGTGAATTGAAATTAATAAGTTGAATATTTTTCCTCAAAGATTCCTTAATCACTTGGAGAGATTTTTTATTTTACACGCAACAAATTTTATACTATTTCATCCCCCCCCCCCGCCCAGATGGCGGCGGGGTAAGGTCCTCGTCTGTCAACCCAGAGGTCGCGGGTTCGATTCCCGCCTAGGTAGTTCTTTCCGACATAGGGTTGGGGTGTATGTAATATTCAAATTGTTGTATCAAAGTCCGATGTAAAGATCGAAGTGCTCTTTTCAGACAAATTCATTTGTGTTAAGATATCTTGCGTGCTTGTCCATTAAAACCAAAACCACGACTTTCTACCATTCTCAAAACAAACGCCATTCCTCCTCACAGTTTTTCATTTTGTTCAACATACCACTGCTCTGATCCTCCTCAATTTATATGCATGTATTTTCCCATCCCATCCCCCTTAACTTGGTAACTGGTGAATCAACTCACATTTACTCGACGAATCAATCAAGCTTTCGAATATTTTGTTTCTCAGTTTTTTTTTCATTTTGAGCGTTCGTACGAGTAATATTCCTCAACTGATCAGATACCATTTCTATCAACCAGACATTTTTTAAATATTTCGTGAGCATCATTTTCTTTTCAAAACTGTTAATACCCCTACTTGCCCTTTCCCAAAGCGTCCTCTGGAAAGATTTAATTTAATTTAAAATTAATAAATAAATTTCAAATAATAATAAACAAATAAAATAAAGAAACAAAAATAAATAAATAAAAATAATTAAATAAACATAAATAAAAATTAATACAAACAAATAAAAAATAAATAAATAATTCAAATAAAATAAAAATAAAATGAAAAATTGGGGGGGTTAGAACAGAACAAACGACTAAAACAAAATATGATAACAAAGAACGCTCTGGCTAAGGTGTCCTAGATAGTACTGACCCTCGTCCTTATCAATCACTCACCAGTCAGGGGTTGCGAGAGAATTATCTCTGCGCCAGCGGTCCGCCAATCACACGTAATAAAATAAATGCAAATAAATTAGGCACTCTCTAGCTTGGATGTACTATATACTGTCTTTTCATTCACGATATACTGAGATCGGGAGAAAACAACACAAGCCGACGCAGTATTCCTAGATTTCAAAAAAGCCTTCGATAGAGTCCCACACAATAAATTGTTATTCAAACTTAGATGCTATGGAATCAATGAGAAAATTATTAATTGGATTAGAGACTTCTTGTCAAACCGCAAACAAATAGTAGTCATCGATGGGTTGAGCTCAAAGGAAAGAGATGTAACATCGGGCGTCCCCCAGGGAGGTGTAATAGGGCCTCTTCTATTCTTAATATACATTAATGACTTAAGCGAACACGTTAGTAGTAATCTCAGGTTATTTACTGATGACACGGTGGTATACGGGGAAATAAGGAGCCAAATAGATCTCGAGCTACTCTCTAGAGACTTAGACACAATCTCGGATTGGTGCATGAAATGGGGATTAATACTTAATATAGACAAATGCGCAGTTTTGAAATTTTGGAACAAAGGAAGTGGCGACCAGGACATAAACTACGAAATATAGGGTTCAGTACTAACTACGGCCAAATAAGTAAAATATTTGGGGGTAGTTCTAACACCACGCCTTTCATGGGGAGCACATATCAGGATAATATGCGGATCCGCTTCAAAGAAACGGGGCTTCATTAAACGGGTGGTGGGGAAAAGTAATGAAAAAGTTAAAGAGAGGTGTTATTTTGCTCTAGTTAGACCTCATTCGGAATATGCCGCAAGTATTTGGGATCCTTGGGAGAAAATCCGGCAAAAAGAACTAGAAAAAGTACGGAGAAAGTCCGCCAGATTCGTGAAAAATATATATGACAAGAACACAAGTGTAACAGGTCTCTTAGGGGATTTAGGCTGGGAGGCCCTTGAAATACGAAGAGAACAAGCGAGACTTAGACTTTTAGAGAGATTCAGAACCAGTGAGTTTAGCGATGACACAAAAGGAATAATAATGGCCCCACACTACTTAGGTAGATCAGACCACAAAGATAAAATAAGGGAGACAGATTCCAATACAGATATATTCAAATACTTATTCTTCCCCAGAACAATCAGAAATCATAATAGTAAGAATCCGAAGTCCATTTAGATATATTAAAAACATTTAAGTTACACGTCGGAACAAAATTAACAATTCAAAGGTAGTGCATGTGTATGTTTGTTGTTAGTTTGTGGGTTTTCAAGTGTGTGAAAAGGATTGGGGCGAAAGGGTTCGTGCATGAATGTTTACCATGTTTGGTTTGTGGGCTATAAATTTGTGGCTTCTGCATGCGGTTTTTTTCCCTAATTTACGGGTGGTGCCCTAACACCCCCCGCCACACGCCCTTGCACCAGCTTGCGAGGTATTGAGTGGATGCAGATGTATATATAGTAATGATCCTTGCTAATTTAAAGCACTCAAACATCAACAAAAACGCTATTTTTTTTCTTTCCTCTCTAATTTCCCTCGCGATATCCTTAGCCCATTTTCTAAGAGAATGGTTGAAGTTGATTCTTCCCATAACAACGATATTATGATTATAAGGTAACATACCGCTTAAGGTAAGTTTAAGAATGGACACAACTACCAAAAAACATTTTGTAATACCAAACAAAACCCAATCCAGCAACCTAATCTACATCAGGTCCCTCTTCATCTCTGTGTACTTCTTTCCTCCCTTCATCCCGTCCAACATCCGTTTCCCGTTCCTGCCCCTTCCTCGCTTGCCCAACATTCTCCCCTCTATTACTCTCTTCAACATTCCACTACCGCTCAATACGCCTTTCATCCATTTTTCCTGCCTCCATAGGATTTCTCTCAACAAACCCCTCTCCTCGCCCACCATCCCTATTACTTCCTCATTTGTTTTTCTTTCGGTCCATTTCACCTTCTCCATTCTCCTCCACACCCACATCTCAAAAGCCTCCAATCTACGTCTATCCTTCTGCTTCAGTGACCACGTTTCCGCGCCGTACATAGCTACGCTCCATATCAGAGTTTTTACGAGTCTTTTCTTAACATCCTTACTCAACGTCCCTGTCATCAACTCCCTCCTTCTTGAGAAAGACTCCTTGCCTAGCGCAATTTTCTCCTTGCGTCCCTACTACTTTGACCGTGTAGGTGATCCCGGTCAAGGTGAATGATTTTTACGCTCTGAAATTGTTGCATTGAAATGCATATTGGCGAATGACTCCATTAAAAGTTACTGCTGCGCCATCTTCCGCAGTTCCTTGAAATTTGTCAAAGGTCAAAACAAGTTGGCTTTAACCTCGTAGACGGAGTCGCGGACTCGTGGACCGTGGCGCGTCGTGCACGACTACGAATGCCTGTGACATTGTATGTACGGTATTTCGCCACAACATTTGGTTCCTTTAAAGCCCCCAAAAAATCTCGGAGTAGAAAAGAGAGGACGCCTCGTTAGCTTAACTGGTTAAGGCACTCGGACGGACATCGAGGGATCCGGGTTCGTACCCCAGTCAAGGCGAATGATTTTTACATTTTGAAATTGTTGCAATGAATTGAACTGTTGCAAGAACATTCGTTGTAATTGTTATCGGTGGAGTCAAGGTAGGTTTTCTATGTGCCCGGCGACCCACCATCGCTCCTCTTCAAATATCCGACTGATTCGACAATAAAAATGCTCAGAGCACCTGCAGTGCCATAAACCATTCTCCATCTCAACGCTTTTCCTCTCCATCTCCCTCTTCATTCCGATGTCTCTTCCCTTTCCCTCGGTCTACCTCACGTGGCCTACATTTTCCCCACCCATAGTCACAATTAGCAACATTCCTTTGGCATTCAATATTGCCCCACACCCATTTTTCCACTCATCTCCGAATTTCTCCCAGCAGCCTTATCTCTCTTCCCCTTTCATACGTTCTTGAAGAAAGAATCCTTAGGTGCGGTTAGTATGGGACTCGGGAGAGCGAATTCGGACAGATGTATCCCTTTCAACCATAGCATGAGAGGCGGGTACTGTTGGTCGCAATTGCCATGCTCACCCGTCTCACCGCAGGCGACGCAAGAGTGCACAGCACCTTGCGATTAATTAGTTTAAATTTTTTTATTGTTTATTTCGTAAACTGATGTTAGTGAGATGGGGATTTTCTTTTTTTTTTAGGCGTTAGAAATTGGTGTTTGGAAGTTTCCTTTGAGTGTATTGTGATTTCTCTGACTGATTTTATTTATTCTCTTTTGTGATATTGATTGAATTTGAGATATCATGTTATTTTTCCAAGTCAAGTTTGATGGTACTACTTGGGGCTGGCATGGTCTATCTGCACTTGAGAGTTTTAATAATAATAATAAATAAATGAGACAACTGGATTAGAGCCGACGCCTCGCTAGAGGAGGGCAATCGCGTGCGTGTTTATTCTACTGTTTCAGGCTGCACTTCGTGGAAGTATTTAATATCCATACTAAAAGAACTTTGTACTTTTCCACAGATTTTTAAAGATACAACGCGTTTCACCGACTTGCGCCATCATAAGGTGCATTCAGGTACAAACGGGTTTGCCAAAATGGAGCATTCGACAGTTAAACAAATCAGTCCCCACGGCAACAACCGGTTGCGTTTCCTCGCAGGAAGTGACGCGGCAAGCGGGTGTGTCGTCTGCACGGCTGACAATAAAAACAAAAGGGCTCTTCCATCTGCATTTTATTCCCGTCTCGACATCGCTCGCTTTCATCTCGTTTCGATTAAGCCTATACACTAGCCGTTCAGGTGGTGGAACTCCAATTAGTCCCATAGTTCCGCCAGTTTCAAAAACATCGGCCCCGACTAAATTGAAATGATGGAATTTCTCCCAAATCGTCGTATCAACCAGGAGCTTCGATAACTGACCGTGGAGCCGAAACGGAAATGACTGCCAAATATGGGGGCGCCACAACAGCTGGACGAATGGGGGAGACGGACAGGAAGGGACATAAAAGAGCCGCGAATGCGCTTAGCTTATTAAAGTTGAGTGGGGGAACGATAAGGGAGGAAGGGCGGGCGTGGACTGGGATGGGCTAAAGGGCGATCCGCTTTGGTTGATTTTCGATCCGCAGACACTACGAGTGGAAAGGCAGCCGCATATTGTCTAATTCCACCCGTCTAGGCCTTTTGGCAGTGATTAGGTATAAATGCGACAGCAAGGGATAATCTTCCACTCGATATCTATCGTATCATATCCAGAACAGACATTTCTATAACACTGGATTAGTAGGAGAACACAGAGTCGATTGCAACTGAAGACTCCGACTGAAGGAAAAAAACGAGTGTATTTTGTACCAATTTTTTTCTTCGGTACAACTATTTTAAACGCATCGGCGTCATTCTCAAGCACAAAGTTACTTACGCAGCTCGGTTATATAGTATGTGCATAGTACGAGGGTACTACAGAGAGTGACCTCCGTTTTCGTGTGGCGTGAGAACTAGTGGAGAGAGCCGAATGGACGCTGTATTGACTCACACAGTAGGTCAGTACACCTCGAACTTCAGTGGTCGGAAAGTCGCGCCGTTTGTCGTTTGTTTACGGTAGCAAGTCAAATTGAACAATACAACTCAAGTTCCCGCCAAAATTGAAGTTCGTCCCGTGATAAGGTTTTTACTTATAAAAAACTTCAAAACTGCTGAAATTCATCGGAAAATTATTGCTCTGTTCCGGCCAAACATGTGATGAGTGACAAGAGTTGTGGGTCAGTGTTGTCGTTCGTTTAAGAGTGAATCCGAATCTCCATGATGACCTGTGGTGAACAATGAACTGCAACTGAAAATTGATGGAAAAGTTCGCAAAAATCGTTTTGCGATAACTGAAATCTTTTTCCACCGACTACTAGGACTCTGTTGCATGAGTACACGAAAGAAAATTTAGGTTACTACGTATCTTGTATAACGAAGGGTACTTTCTGGAAGTTCAATTGTGTTGTTCATTTTGACTCGCTACTGTAAACAAATAACAACGAGGCGAGACCTTCCAAAAACTGCAGTTCGAGGCGTACTGGCCTACTGTGAGTGCGTCAATTCGGCGACCATTGGGCACTCCCCACTAGTTCTCACGCCACACGAAAACGGAGGTCACTCTCTGTAGTACCCTCGTACCATGTGAGTGGAGGTGAAGAGAGGGAAGAGGTGGCTGCACTGGTTGAAGTTGAAGACCTGCACTCGTAACTTTGTATCTCATAACGACTGCGATGCGTTGAAACAAGTTGTACCGAATAAAAGTTTTGGTGGAAAGATTCACTGTTTTTTTAAATCCAGTAATAATGGATTTCCACAAAGTTAGGCCGGAAAACAACGTACACTTGAAGACTCCGAAATCGAGTGTATTATCTATTTTTTCAGTAAAATGTTCGCCTTTGTGACTTTAACTGACTCGAAAACTTCAATTATTTCAAGTAAGTCAAGTCTATCTATAGTTCACTTTTCACAAAAGACCGCGTTTTCCGTAATTTAAAGTAAAGTAGCAGTAAAGTAAAGTTATTTAGGTATTTTGTGTAATCTTTAAATTACTTGAGGTGGGATTAACTCGATTAGCTCTTCCTAGTCGGCCGAAATGTCCGAGCCATGGCGAGGCGGCCAGCGATCGGCTCTGACCTTTTATTCCCGAGCGTTTGCTTTACCGTGCCGTCGGAAAATATGGTAACCCTGCTGCTTGCAAGCGTATCTGCGTGTACCTGCGGAGAAGCATTAAATACACAACACTTCATCAAAAGCAATGTTCTCCCCTTGTAAATGTAAGTGGACTATTTGAACGCCCAAAAAAGCCTACCGTGGTTGCTGACTCCACCATGGATAAAGAACCTTAAAAACTTGCATTAAACGGTGAGCTTTTTAGAGGTGAAACACAAGAAAAACAGGAAAAGACTGTGAAAAAAAGTTGAACCAAGATATCCCTGGAGACATCAAATTGTTTCTAAGAGAAATTCCCGGGTATTATCTTAGAAGTAAGTGATAATTTAATTGTTAAAAAAAGCTGTTACGTTCTTAGTTCAATTTTTGTACACAAAATTTAACTCATAGTCTAATACTTTGTTTTCTCGAAGCCTTGATAAAGGCTTCGAGAAAACAAAGTATTGCACTGTACCGTTTATACCATTGCAAGTTGTCCATGCCAGTGGTTTCCAATTATTCCTGGACGCAATCTTGTCCAGTCGCCCCATCATCTCCCCACCCTCTCTCCCCTTCCCACGCCCGCCTCCGATTACGAAAACCCCTTCTTTACATCATCTCCTCAATCGGATTTGATCAATATCATGCGTACATAAGGAGGGCGAAGTATGTGCTCAATACATCCAGATATGTAAAATGGCGGGAAGGGCCGGATATCGATCAATAGATAAATAAATAAATATATAATATTTGGACGGCAAAATAGAACAAAAAATAAAATAGATAACACGTAAAAGGACACTCACATTGTAGATTGAGCTTTCAGCCTTCTCTGAGGCCTCCTTCAGGTCAGACTATATTCATTATTATTATTAGGTAATCTACCGTTTAAGGTAGGTTTTTGGATGGACACAACTATCAAATAACCATTTTGTGACTCCCCACCTAGCAAACTAATCTACATCAGGTCCCTCTTCATCTCGGTGTACTTCTTTCCTCCCTTCATCCCGTCCAACATCCCTCTCCTGTTCCTACCCTTACCTCGCTTGCCCAACATTCTTCCCTCTATTACCTTCTTCAACATTCCACTACCGCTCAATACGCCTTTCATCCATTTTTCCTGCCTCCATAGGATTTCTCTCAACAAACCCCTCTCCTCCCCCACCATTTCACTATATATTTCATTATATATATGCGGGTCGCAGTGGTCTAGTGGGTAGAGCGTTGGACTACTGACCGGAGGGTCCCGGGTTCGATTCCTGGGCAAGGCACTCTGGGCACCGTCAGCTCCACCCAAGCTAGTTGATTTTTCGGGTACCAGGTCTTCCTGGGAAACCATAACCGGCACAGGGAAAGGAACTGGCCCCCCTACCCTGATGTGTGATTATTCACACGCCGTCGGGCTTGGTACACGGGTGAGCTCTACCATCACCTACTAAACCGACCTTCGGGTTGATTACTGTGTTTATGGTTTATATATATATATATATATATATATATATATATATATATATACACACACACATAGACACATACATATAAGCTGCGACAGCGGAAAGATACCAGAAGAATTGGAGAAAAGTATATAGATTGCAATACCGAAGAAACCGAAAACAGATAAATGCGAAGAACACAGAACATTGCGCTGACGATTCAAGCATCAAAAATCCTTACTCGGATAATTAACGGAAGAATAGAAGGAAGGATTGAAGGAAGCCTCTCAGAAAAAAACTTCGGATTCAGGAAAAACCGAGGAGCAAGAGAGGCAATCTCAGCTTGTGAGTTCTGGCCGAAAAAATGAGACGCCTAAATAAACCAATACATGTGGCATTCGTAGACTAGGAGAAGGCCTTCGACAACGTTGAATGGAGCAAGATGTTCAAGATACTAGAAGCGCTTGGATTCAACTACAACGTTGGAATAATTATCCTTAAACTCTACGAGAATCAGGTTGAAACAATGCAAACGAAAAATGGAAGAAAAATAAAAGCCAAAATAAAAAAGGATTAAGACGAGGGTATGACCTCTCGCCAGCAATATTCAACGTATACCTTATCGGAGATGAGGGGAAGATGACATAGCAGACTTTCACCCCAATATACATCGAACACCCTTTTTCGCATAACATTTACCTATTTGGTTAGGTGAATCAACACTTGTTTTGAATTGAGTCTTCCCCCGGCATGTATCCGAATTTTCACGATGACAGATTTTACTAAATACGTTTCCATTTTCCCTCTTCCTCACCCATATTCTCCCTCATCTCCCTTCCCACCTGAGCCTTGCACCCCCTGCCAAACATATTTTTGGTGGATCGCGGGGTATTTATGTCGATGTCAGCATGCATTAACACCACACATCGTACACATGGGCTCTCTTTCTCCATAGAGGTGGGAGAAGGACAAAGAAATGACAAGAGAAAGCGAGACGGAACAGAAGCTCCGGATACGCTCGGAAGATGTGTTTTTTTACTTGGGAGAACGGTTAAGTTCGAACGGACGAGTAGAATGAGCTCCGAGGAGATCCGATTTAAGAGCTGGAGAAGAGAGGATTCAAGTGAGAAAGAAGAAAGGACGCCTTTGGAGAGGAGATGACGAGGGAGCGGGGGAAGAATCGAACGGGAGGGGCGACGGAGGAAGGTCCCGAGCGGATAAGACGCACACGTGAAAAAGATTAAATGTGAATTCGCGAGGAGGTTGAGTCCAAATCCCGGATTCATACAGCGCAACGCTCCTTCTTAAAAGAGTTCACTAATATTTTTTACTTTGTGTGCTCTAATTAGCGCGCCAATTATCAGCTCCCTTATGCATGCAAACACTTCTATCGTTAACAAATTCTGAACGC
Source organism: Hetaerina titia (assembly GCA_037158775.1). Taxonomy (NCBI): domain Eukaryota; kingdom Metazoa; phylum Arthropoda; class Insecta; order Odonata; family Calopterygidae; genus Hetaerina; species Hetaerina titia. The sequence goes on from CM073768.1 coordinate 139,092,062, forward strand.
AAATATTTTCATCGCAAACAAATTCTGCTAGCAAATATTTTCATCGCTAAAAAATTATGCTTGCAAATATTTCTATCGCTAACAAATTCTGCTCACAAATACTTCCATCGCTAACAAATTATGCACGCAAATACTTCCATCGCTCATAAATTCTGTATGCAAATATTTCTATCACCAACAATTTCTTCTGCGAACGGATATGCCCGTTTTTCCACATCGTCCCAGCAAAAACGTGAAGTCCTCCTCCTGATTTCCATTTTCCCTTCTGTTACACGTTCCTATTGACAAAGGCATTACGTCTCAAGGTGCTCCCAAATCCATCCGATTCCCCTTCTCTCCGTCTTTCATCGCCTTTCCCTACCTTCTGTACGTACACTTTCTCGGAAGATGAAATTGTGAACATTGTGTGGAAGGAGGAAATGGGTCCAGAGGACCTCGATTTACAAGATTTAGAGGAACGATTCGGTAGAAGATTTGACGGTTGCAAACCAAAAAGCAAGTCTTGGATCGGACGATTCGTCAAATGGATATTATTCGTGAAACGAATCTCAAAGGAACCGAATTCATTACGAGCGAAAACGTATTTTTTATGGTTCCTGAAAATGTATCTATGGGACCCTACAGAGGATATCGGAATTAAGATACACGAAAAAACTGACCGTTTAGTGAACGAACATACAGTTATTGTTGGGTAACCTGAGTTGAGAGTCAATGACGAGCGAGAAGATGACGAGCATGACTTCCACCAAACAATTGCCAATCGAGTAATGTAAGTCATTCGAGTTGAACGCTTTAACGGAAGGAAGACTTGTAGCACAGGACTGCATCGGAGGGCGAGATCACAAGGAAAGGCGGAGGAAATACGTACTCTGCCAAACGGGTCGACATACTCCTGTAAAGGGTCCTTTATCCCTTGTACAATACGAGACCACAACGGAATGAAACATCACCTTAAACATTTCGAACTTCCCGAGAGTAAAATCACTTAAACGCTAATAATAAAGAATTGCTCTGCCGGAGGGTGATCTTGTACTACCGACCCATAAGACACGTGCTCTGCCTATCGCAGGCAGGGTTAAGGAGCACGCGTGCATGAGAGTGAGGGACAAGAGATATCTGAGAGGCGTATGGAGGAGTGAAGGGGAAAGAGGAAGGGGTGTGGACTCACAGGAAGTCACGAGGGAATGTGCCACGGAAAGAGGATCATTAGAATTCTCCCCGAATCAGAAAAGCGTGCATGAAGAAAAGAATGAACGAATGCGCCAGTGAAGAGAGAAGGGCAGTGCAGGGGAAGAAGCAAGGGTTTAAGGGACGTGGAGAGGGATCGGCTTTCCTGAAATAACTTAAGATGAGGCTGCTTCTTAACTTAAACGCCTCTAAGGGGAACGGTGGGAAGGGCAAGTGTGCATGTAGATAATTACGAGGGTAGGCTAAACATAAAGCACTCACGCTTGTAGACCACGAACAAAATGACCTTCGGAAGCACTCCTCGTGGCATGTGGAAGTAATATTCCCCCTCAACACGCATGCTCAGGGTAGAGGTCATTGCATTCATCCAGTGTATTTTGAGAAACGGAAGTATGGAGACGTGCTATAGTGCAATGTCAACACGAGTTAAACAGCTTGCGGTTGTCGAATTTTCAACAGCTTAAAAAGTGACTATTACAGAGATTTATCGTCGTTTAAAGGCTGTTTATGGTGAAAATGCTGTTAATTTGTCTACTGTAAAGCGATGGGTAGTAAAATTTCGTGGTTGCGATCCAGTACAAGCCATAATTATTGATAAAACCCGCAGCGAATGTCCGATCACTGCCACAGACGATAAACATCGCAAACTCGTCGAAGATTTGATTCAAAATGACCGGCGAATCACTCAAAAGCGTATCGAAAACCATATTGGAATATCCAAGGAACGTGTCGGCTTCATTATTGAACCATTTGGGATACCATAAAATCTGTGCACGATGAGGAGGGTTTTGCGATTTTTATGTTTTTCCTCAACCCAAGAGACACCTCTTGGGTAGTCATTACACCTCGGGCGATTAGGTGAAGACAAAAATTCGATGGCAGCAAGCTGCTTAACTCGCGTTGACATAGCACTAGGGCACGTCTCCATACTTCCGTTCTCAAAATACACTGGATTAAATGTAACGACCTCAAACCTGCGCATGCGTGTTGAGGGGGAATGTTACTTCCACATGCCAATAAGAGTGCTTCTGAAGGTCATTTTGTTTTTGGTCTACAAGCATAAGTGCACTAGTTTTCATCCTACCCTCGTACATAATTACATACTGAAGTCGCTGATTTCCAAACAGTCCTTGCCACGCACCATCGTAACGGACATCAGGATATGTTTGCATGTAGATAGAGGCCGAATTTTTATGGGTCCTAAGTCAATTATCTGCTGTTGTCTGTGATATATCGCGAGTGACCACATGGGTCGGTTTTGGTAAACACTTATTCGACGAAAGTCGAAATATCGACCCGTTCCTCTCAGAATAACGGTTCGATAAACGTGGAGTCCCCTTGAAAATACCGACGAAATGATTTACCGAAGTTTCCATTTACCGAAGATACCGAACAAGGCAAAGAAATAGGGTTCTCTCACGATGCATCGAAGTAAATTGTCAATAGAAGCTATTCAAAACCTACCCTTTAAGAGGTAGAATTGAATAAGAATTGCGTTAGGCGAAGAAGTTTTCAAAAGTCGGAGGGAATTGTTGACAGGGACGTTGAGTAAGGACGTTGAGAAAAGACTCGCGTTCCATTGTGAACGTCCTTTTGGTGTCTTTCAGGGAATATTGAATGTCACTGCCAACTATCCCAAAGAAGAAACAGGCAGATTAGTCGGAATATGTCTCACAAATTCTGAGATGTTCAACACATCAGATTTATTTATACTGCAAATTGCGCAGAGAAAAACGGACGTTAAATACAATGTTGATCAATAATTACGAATACATCTGCACTTGAAAAGAGACTCAAGAAGAAATAAAACCCTGGATTACCTTTAGAGCATGAAATTTGTATGAGCAATTAAATGAAGAGAAAAATTACCGATCCTGATCAGGCAGCTGTAAAAATCAACCTGATCATGAGTGAGGGGGAAGGTGTCCTGACAGATGTTAGCGCTGGACCCGATGGCCACCAAAATGAGGTCCCGTGGTAAGGATACAAGAAATTCGCTTGACACACCTACCACCAAAGCAAAGGCATTCGAAATTAATGTCATGCAAAACGGGAGAATTATGCCAATTAGATGAAACTACATAAAATACTACAATTAATTCCACGATCCCACAGAAGAAAATATTCGTTAAAACTAGCTAACGGGGAGCAAAAAAGTGTTAGACGTCTGCAAGCGAAAAGAATACTAACGTCATATCATCACATCGACAACATCGATCAACTCGTCTATTTTATCATATTAATAATTTAGTTTTATCGGGGTTGCAAGCATTGCTGGGGTTTCAATCAATGTGGAGTGAATTGGAAATTCAGTGCGACATACATGGGATGAGACTCAAATGTTAATAAAACAAAGGTTATGCGATTTTCCAGAAAGAAAAAGGCTAAGCTAAATATTAAAATAGGCGGGGAAAAAATAGAGCAGGTAGAATAGTTTACATATCTCGTAAGTGTTTTGGACCAATACGGTCAAAGTAGTAGGGACGTAAGGAGAAGAATTGCGCTAGGCAAAGAGGCTTTCACAAGGAGGAGGGAGTTGATGACGGGGACGTTGAGTTAGGATATTAAGAAAAGACTCGTAAAAACTTTGATATGGAGCGTAGCTATGTACGGCGCGGAAACGTGGTCACTGAAGCAGAAGGATAGACGTAGATTGGAGGCTTTTGAGATGTGGGTGTGGAGAAGAATAGAGAAGGTGAAATGGACCGAAAGGAAAACAAATGAGGAAGTACTGGAGAGGGTGGGTGAGTAGAGGGGTTTGTTGAGAAAAATCCTATGAAGGCAGGAAAATGGATGAAAGGCGTATTGAGCTGTAGTGGAATGTCGAAGAAGGTAATAGAGGGAAGAATGTTAAGCAAACGAGGAAGGGGCAGGAACGGGAAACGGATGTTGGACGGGGTGAAGGGAGGAAGGGAGTACACAGAGATGAAGAGGGACATGATGTAGAGTATGTTGTTGGATTGTGTTTTGTTAGCAGTCACATAATATTTATTTGGTAGTTGTGTCCATCCAAAAACCTACTTTAACCGGTAGATCACCTTATAATAATATATATATATATATATATAATATGCATATATATATATATATATATATATATATATATATATATATATATATATCCCTCCCATGGACTACAACCTTGTCGTGGTGGAAGGACTTGTGTGTTCCGATGACCCCTAGAGTTGTGCTGGCGGGAGTAATAATAATTACTCCTGGAAGGGTCACCCATGCCAGATAGGTCGAAGGTTAGGAGCCAGACGAAAGGGAGTCCACGCAGCGTCTGTTCCTCAGTGAGGCGGCTGCAATGGCGTCTGACCCCAGTGGGGCGGCCATTAAGTGATGGTGTCACGTTAAAAACACTATTGAGGAAGGCAACGGGAAACCACCTCAATTATGATTCCCAAGAATATTATGATGGGCACTATAGATAATATGAGTCCTGGCAACTACGGGACACGGCCCAAGAGGCCGTGTGTCGTGCCCGGCAGCGGGAGAGGCAAGGCTTCCGCGGTCGTCATCCCACAAAACCCTTGCAGGGAAGAAATAACTTCAGCAGGACAGAAGACTCAGAAGAAGGCGAAAGTAGTTAGAATAGGAACCTGGAACGTCAGGACAATGTTGAGGAGAGGCAAATTAGAAAATATTAAGCGAGAGATGGAAAGAGGTAACATAGATGTTTTAGGCCTCTGCGAGGTGAGATGGAAGGATAGCGGGGATTACTGGAGTGACAATTATAGAGTAATATACAGCGGCGGGGATGAGAGCCAACAAGGGGTTGCCGTAATTTTAAATAAAGGGGTAGGAAGAAGCGTAGTCAACATAGAGCAAGCGACAGATAGAATTTTACTCGTAAAGATTAAAGCAGAGCCGACGAACTTGGTCATTATTCAGGTATACATGCCACCGAGCAACCACAAGGAGGAAGAAGTCGATAGGATGTATGATGAGTTAGAGGATATCATCGCGAGTGTTCCTGCAGGGAAACATTTGATAGTGATGGGGGATTGGAATGCGACGGTAGGCGAAGGAAGAGATGGTGGTGAGGTGGGGGACTATGGGTTAGGCACGAGGAATGAACGCGGGGAGAAAGCAATTGAATTCTGCAGGAGACAGGGGTTAGCCATCACTAACACATGGTTTAGACACCGCAAAAGGCGTAGGTATACATGGAAAATGCCAGGTGACTCAGAAAGGTATCAGTTAGATTATATTATGGTTAGGCACAGGTTTAGGAACAGTGTGATAAATTCGCACAGTTTTCCAGGAGCGGATGCGGACTCTGACCACAATTTAGTTGTTATGAAATGTAATGTTCGTTTCAAGAAGATAAGGCAAGGGCGGCGGGTTAAAAAATGGAATTTAGAAGCAGTAAATGAATTAACGAGGAAGGAGTATCAGGAGGCTGTAGAGAAAATGATGGATGACGGTAAAGAACTGAGTGCTATCGAAGAAAAATGGGAATGTATCAAGAAAGGGATATTGGAAGCCGCTAAAGACACTATAGGAACCGTTAACGGGAAAAGAATAAGGAAACCATGGGTAACGGATGAGATGATTGCGAAGATGGATGAGAGAAGAAGATGGAAAAATGTAAACACAGATTTAGGCAAAATGAAGTACAAAGAGTTAAACAATAAATTGAGAAGGGCCACAAATAAAGCAAAAGAAGAATGGTGGAAAACGCAATGCGAGGATATGGAAAGCTTACAGAAGAAGGGTGAAATTGGTGCTCTATACAGCAAGGTTAAGTTATTATCGGGAAGTAAGAAGGCAAGAGCTGTGCTAACAGTTAAAGATAAATGGGGTAAGATAATAGTTGAACCAGGAAAAATCCAAGAGAGATGGAAGGAATATATAGAAACACTGTATGGTAAAGAACTTAGGCCGACAAGGTTAGACATAGAAAAGGAACATGACGTAGAAGAAGATAGCTTAGGTCCAGGCATACTCGACGATGAAATAGAAAGGGCATTAAAGGAGATGAAAGCAAATAAGGCTGTGGGGGTGGACAATATTCCTGTAGAAATGTTGAAATGGTTAGGGAAAGGTGGGAAAAAGGCCATATATGGACTGATTCGTAGTATCTATGAGGAAGGAATCTGGCCAGAAGATTTTATGAGATCGGTGTTAGTTCCTATTCCAAAAAAGGCAAAGGCTTCGTCATGTGAGGATTACAGAACAATAAGTTTGATATCCCACGCAGCTAAAGTTATTCTCAGGATCATCAACAAAAGGATAGAGAGTAAGGCAAATGATTACTTAGGGGATGATCAGTTTGGGTTCAGGAAAGGCAGAGGTACGCGTGATGCCATTGCAGTAATGAGATCACTAGTCGAGAGGAATATAGAATACAATCAGGACGTTTTTGCCTGTTTTGTAGATTTCGAAAAAGCGTTTGATAGAGTGAATTGGGAAAAATTAATGCGTGTATTGCAGAAAATAGGAATGGATTGGAGGGACAGGAGACTGATCCGAAACCTGTACATGTCTCAGACTGCTCAGGTGCGAGTGGGGAACGGAGAGTCCGGATGGGCAGTGTTAGGAAGAGGTGTAAGGCAGGGTTTCCCATTGTCACCGGTACTGTTCAATGTATATGTAGAGGAAATGATTAAAGAGGCATGGGAAGAACTGGAGGTAGGAATGAAAGTCGGAGGGGAACTCGTAAAATCGGTTAGGTTTGCTGATGACCAAGCCTTAGTTGCTCAGTCAGCCAAGGGGTTGCAAGCATTGTTGAGTGAATTGGAGGTTCAGTGCGATAAATATGGGATGAGAATCAATATTAATAAAACAAAGGTTATGCGATTTTCCAGAAAGAAAAAGGCTAAGCTAAATATTAAAATAGGCGGGGAAAGAATAGAGCAGGTAGAACAGTTTACATATCTCGGAAGTGTTTTGGACCAATACGGTCAAAGTGGTAGGGACGTAAGGAGAAGAATTGCGCTAGGCAAGGAGGCTTTCTCAAGGAGGAGGGAGTTGATGACGGGGACGTTGAGTAGGGATGTTAAGAAAAGACTCGTAAAAACTTTGATATGGAGCGTAGCTATGTACGGCGCGGAAACGTGGTCGCTGAAGCAGGAGGATAGACGTAGATTGGAGGCTTTTGAAATGTGGGTGTGGAGAAGAATGGAGAAGGTGAAATGGACCGAAAGGAAAACAAATGAGGAAGTACTGGAAATGGTGGGTGAGGAGAGGGGTTTGTTGAGAGAAATCCTATGGAGGCAGGAAAAATGGATGAAAGGCGTATTGAGCGGTAGTGGAATGTTGAAGAGGGTAATAGAGGGGAGAATGTTGGGCAAGCGAGGTAAGGGTAGGAACAGGATAGGGATGTTGGACGGGATGAAGGGAGGAAAGAAGTACACCGAGATGAAGAGGGACCTGATATAGATTAGTTTGCTAGGTGGGGAGTCACAAAATGTTTATTTGATAGTTGTGTCCATCCAAAAACCTACCTTAACCGGTAGATTACCTAATAATAATATATATATATATATATATATATATATATATAATAAAACAGCCTACCAAGATATTCAACATCATCCACCGATTCCATTACTTCCATCCTAATACTCCCTACCCAACCATTTTACCCCTTCCCAATTTCATGCGCGTAATTTCCTTCAAGATGCACATTCTCTACCTCATTTACATTTCTTCTTTCATGCATCGACCATTCGTGTGATGATTAACTGTCACATTCATATACTGTCTCGCAAGTGCCTTATTTTTCCATAGATTCATACTATTTAATCGCTCACTTCAACCACGGCTTCCCCGCCCCATTTCCTTCTCTAACAGTCCATCCTTCTTCCCTCACGTTCATCTCTGTGTCATCGATTCCATTCGTATCCACTCTCTCCCAACTTGACCAACGAAGCATGAGCGTCCGTCGCCTCGCTTTCCCTCCCTCCCTTTCTCTCCCAGCGTCACCGTTTCAAACATTCCCCAAGCACTCCAAACACACCCACCGTGCTTCATTGACATCAAGTGAATGCCCTGGCACGCACAAGTTTGGATTACACACAATAATATGCGGGGAGGAGAACGCCATTCTATACTTCGGTTGTTGCCTGCAAATTATACCAATCGTCGAAGCACTTACAAATAAAATTAAAATGATTGTCACCTTGGACTTAGAATAATGATCTCCACTTTCTTCTGCCTAAAATTCCTGCCAGCACTCGCGTCTTATCTACCCCGTCCACGCGTCTTTTTCAGTCATCCTGCCAAGATATATTGAAAATCCCTCAATACATCACCGATACAAGCATCACCGCTGGATGGACTTTAACCCGGAAGATATCTGCGGTGACGGGTGAGGGGCGTGTTTCTTCGGGTCAGGAGGGAGGTCGAAGGCCTTACCTGAGATTGGCGCTTCATGTTTCCCTTCCCTTTTCCCTCACAACAGCCCGATCTCTCACTCCAACCCCCGCGCATCCCCTCACCCACTGCAATTCCCCCTGGCCCGATGTTCTAAGATTATGCGCTGGTCCCCACCCTGTTGGCCCGGGTTCGAAACCCCGAGAGCGGCAGCGTTTTTCATGGGTGTATATCCCTCCTTCAGGTGCCACGTGGAGAGGTCACTTCAAGCGGAGTACGTCAAACGGGATGCTGAATTGTGAGAGGCGGCTTTCGCAAATAGAGTAGGCTAATTCGGGCACCGGGTTTCTCTCCACCCTTCCTTCTCTCATTTCCTGAACATCAAAACTCCCCCGAATCACCCCCCACCCATCCCTGACGGTGCGAATGGTCTCAGATGCCGTTCGCTTAGCCCCAAACAAAAAATAACCCCTACAGTTGCATTTGATAACGGAATGACTTTAGACCAACGTACCACTGACTCAGTGGAAACGATCAAAACAGCTTTCCCAATTGAAATGGGACAAATGCGAGATTTGATTTACATCGGTTAAAATACTGCCAAATGGTATATTTCACTTTAAAAGAATTAAATATTCAACAATCAGCCTGACGTGGCGGTGACTGGATTTGTTTGATACTGGTCGCAATCATTTGCTTACTTTCCTCTAAGTTTCCCAGATTTCATCACAAGCCTTTGCTTTTCTAACCAGCGGACTCATTTCGGATGCGCTCGGGAGTCGAACACTGAACCCAGATGGCTAACAGGCTACCATAACTCATAATTTGAAAATGTTTTTAAGCTTATTTCAAAATTGGAACGAACGTCACAAAATATGTGCGGAAAGTACAATAACTAAGGAGATTTCTCTGCATGCAGGGAAAGAGGACTTTGGGCACGGTTGTTGATTGAAAAAAAACGAATGGACAAACTTTAAACTTGTCGCGGAAACCACTGAATACGTAGCGCTCAACGAAGGCAAGCCGCAGATTACAGTACCTAATGAATATTAAATGAACGTTCTGTATGTTTTCTCCGCCAGGGTGCGTGCAGGTCAAGAGCAGCAGTTAAAACTATGGAGAGTCGAAAAGACATTAACGAAGAGTTACATTTTCCTTGGCACGGGGCTAATGATCCTTACGGAACAAAACGCAATTCCATCATTCGATGACGGATCAATCAAAATACAAAATCGTTCATCACAGATTTTTTTAAATAAATAAAATATTTACTATTATTTCACTTTTCTAATCGTGGGCAGTCACGACTGAATGAAATCGAAGGAAAACGGAAAGAAGTCGAAGATGTGAGAGCCCTTTAATTTTCGCTGCTGTACCACATAATGAGGATTCAAAAGATGGCAACCAGAAGCCTTACTTGTTTAAAGGGAGAGGGTAAACATCAAACCCGTCCGACCATCTGGCCAAATTAAATATATCCCAATGTGCAGTCAATGAAACAGACGTGTAACGACGCCGTGTGTGGGGAACCGCAAGTGGAATTACTCCACCTCGTGTTTACAAACTAATTCGAGGAAGCGTGGTGGCAAAAGGACCGAATTCGATGCCGGCTGGCAGAGTCATGCAAATGCAACTTCAAAAGGGGCTATGAAAAATTAATAAACGGGAAACAATTATGTTTGGCTCTAGTAGAGCACTATTAGGATTACGAGAGAAAGTTACACAAAAATTACCCTCACAGACACAAAACCTATTATAAAAAACAATGGAAATTGGCGCGAATGCCTACTTCACATGAGAAACACTTGGAAAGAGCTACATTAAAATGTTCTGTAAATCAAATTGATCATTACTTCAGAATTATATGGCCCGTATATTGTAAATGAATGTCAACCACTTCATATTTATTAATCCCAACCTCTATGCTCCATTCTCTTTCGAAGCGGGAGAGGAATTAGCGTACATTTTCGCAGGATAAATTAAGCGACAGTATTAAAGAACTTTATTTATGCTTTCGAGATCCAAAACATTTTAACTTGCTCTCACATAAATATTGAGCATCGACTACGAAAAATTTTATTATAAGAAACTTTTTGCGAATCAACTAATTCAAAATTCCTTGACTACACATTACACCACTTTCCTAGGGAACTAGCGAATATAAAACAAACAGCGAGAGGAGAAAACCTATCTGTTTTTAACTATCATAAAATGCTTTTGTGCAAATATGGAAGTAATTCGTGAAAACGCACGAACTGCCGTTCTCTAGCATGCAAATACGGGGGCATTAAAAAATGCACGAATCTAACCAGGGGAAAAACATTTAAATGGTTTAAGAGAGTGTCTCACCTGAAATTCGCACTCAATCACTTCTGTGTCTTCTAGAAGTCGCACTGTACATTTGTAACTGACGTTAATATCGCTTTTACTCCCAAATTTTAACATCGTTGTTATAGTACATGAGATTCACGAATATTAAAATGATCACCACAGGAACAATTCGCACGACTCAACACTACTCGTCTTATCCACAATTGGGAACCTACTGCTTGCCCAAGGAATGAGGTTCAGTGAAGGAACGGAATTTGGACTAAGCATGTATCCAAAAAATAAGAGTAATTTGCCTTAAAGTTGAATGACAACTTTTGCTATTACGTTGACTGAAGCTCTTTTGTCGTTTCAAGTACAAAAGTACATGTTTTTTGAACGATTTCTGACGCCAAGATGCGAATAATTCGTGATTTTAATCCTCGAAACAAATCTTTTGGTATAGCTGATCATGAAGATGATTTCTAGACAAAGGAACGACGCATGTATGAGACTTATCTAAGTCTGAGCACTGCAATTATTCCTACTAAACTGTTTAAACTAAATATTTTAACTATATTTCACCAAAACGATATTTTTTTATAAATTTATAACGTGTCATTTGATAATATTCTTTAATGAAGCTATAAAGAACCCAACCCTTAAATTAAAATAGATTTATGAGAAAAGTTTAAGGTGTTTATTTTTCGAATTTATTTAATTTATGTAGTTCATATTTAAAATATTTCGTTGAAAATTTAAACATTTTGATGTCTATTTGTTCTATGAAAGCATTTCGCAGCGAGTTTTTCGGCCTAGTTGAAGGTTTGGCACATATATTTCACATACACCGTGACGTTTGCCATTAACAAAGGGTGCCGAACAGGCGGTTTCAGATTCAAACATGGCAGCGGCGACCAGTGTAGTAGTCCTCGACCGGGGAAATAACACAACGTGCACAATTAATTTACATGGTGAGTTTGTTATTATTTGAAAAATATTCAATTTAAATATTAGATGAACTTGTTTCAAAAATATCTCTTGGATATTGTGTTCGATTATAGTGAAATAGAGGAAAACATGAATTCCATATATTGTCGTCATGCCTACAGCATGAGAAGCCCAACTGTGTTTTTAGGTGAAAACGCTACTCTGATTTTTTATGTTTTGACATTCTTTTGGATTTACTTTGATTATATATGTGTTATTTCGTCCTTGTTAGGTGCAACTGTGGTTTCATGGCGAGTAAATAACCAAGAACAATTATTTGTTAGGTGAGTTAAGTGGTATTGTATTTGTTTTAATGCGATTTTCTTGTTCAAATCTTCTGTTGAAATGGCGTCGGCTATGGATCTTGCCCGCAGCATTTGAGTTAAGTCTGCACAGCCCCAGCCCTGTTTTTTGTGCGTCTGGCGCAAGCCCCTATTATTCTCGTCAAGCTGGCGCAAAGGGATGGCCATATATCAGGAATCCATACCCATTGAAAGTTTCATATGATTGTTAATGTCTTAAACACATTGTTAATGAGTTTTTAACTAGTTAACACTAATAGTAAACTTATGTTGTACTTTCACCTCCAAATAATGAGGATTAAAATATTTTTATATTCCGCCCCAAATTATGTGTATATGTGTTTGATTGATTGTTTAACACCTTGGTTCGGAGGGCTGCACAACAATCAAAAAAATTCTTTCGAGGAGGTTAATCGTGACTTAATAGGAAGCATTTTAAAATTATAATTGAGCTGTTTGATTAGTTAGATTATGTATTTGGTCTTGGTCCATGCTTTATTTACTAGAGAAGTTTTATATACGTCGCATTATTGCCCACAAAACTAATTAATTTTTTGTTTATGAGATTTTTGAAAGCGGGAGTCGTATTTTGTCTAATCAGTGTGACCAGCGAAACTCGCTAGTTTCAAAAACAGATGTGGGGGTTGAGAATATACACCTGCTGTAACAAGTAAACAAGTATTTCCATGTCATGTTTATCCGCGTTGACACGAATAGTTGATGTCTTAAAATTACTTTTCCGATCAAAGGCCTAATTTTTAAATCGGCTGCTGGCAGCTTCCCAGCCAGCGGGGTCCGTTTCCTCATTTTACCCATCCACTTCCTCATTTCAGTATTCGTCTTAAGAAAACGCGACCCACGCATATCTCGCGGCGCATCTGCCCCTTTCAAAGTTACCCCAAAATTTGAAGAATATGAATATTTATGTTACAAGTTTGAAATATCTGTGTCCGATATACTGACGCACGAAATTTTTTCCTACAGCAAACAAGCCGTTTTCGATGGCAAGAGACCCATTCGAGGTGGCATCCCTTTTGTTTTCCGTAAGTTGCAGTGGTTGATTGCGTGTTCAACGTTCATTTTCAATAGGCTTGATCAAATTCATTTTCATATTTTTCTTCGCCTTATAAATATCCAGCACATTTCGGTCCTTGGAATTATGGCCCGCAGCATGGTTTTGCGAGGATTATTCGCTGGAATCTGGAAAAAGCTCCAGAGCGTCTGGCCAGTGGTGACGTTGAAGCAGTATTTTCTCTTATGGACAGTGACTACACTTGCTCCTTGTGGAACCACCAGTGAGTTGCTTTGGGGAACAATTTTTATATGCTATTGGTTTACTATTTATTGTTCATGGTTATTTCAAAGTTTTTGCGAATTGCTCTCAGCCATGTTCCTCATTCAACGGATTAACAATTTCTCTATTGAAGGTTTCGCATTACCTACCGGCTGATTCTGCGCGAGAAAGAGTTGCATTTCAACATCGGCATTTATAATCCTAGTGAGAATCAGTCCCTGAGTTTTAACCTGTTAATGCACACCTATTTCAAAGTTCCTGATGTACGTCGTTGTCAAATTACTGGCCTCTATGGGTGCACCTATGTTGACAAGGTAAAGCACATTTAGTGCCTTTCTAAAAGTGGATTAGTTCAATAGCTGTAGTACTGGTGAACCTGTGTTATTTACTTTCAACTGCTGTTTGGATTGACAGACAGTAATGTCTCCATATCAAGGGAAGGCAATTGCTTTGTCCACATACACATGTAATCAATTTTATTTGGAATCATGAAGGATTCTCGGGTCTTCCACTGGGTCAGGGGTTCCATGTTGGCTGACGTTTTCATGCACGAGTCAGGCATCAAAATGTCGGCCAACATGGAACCCTTGACCCGGTGGGAGACCCGAGAATCCTTCATGAAGTAAATATGCCGGAAAAGCACCAGATGTATTTGATATGCTAAGTTCACCAATGCCTTTTGTGGAAACAGTTATTTAACTACAGGTATCCCTCTCTCTCCCTTGAAGACTATGAATTGTCACTAAAAGTACATAAATGAGAAGTGCTCATATCATATATGTATAGTTGTTAACTGGAGTGATTAGTTATCTAATGTGTGTGCCTAATGAAAAAGTTAAAACATTGTGATTTTTCCAGTTCTGGTAATCCTATAACTTATTCCAATTCAATTCCTTGTAGAAACTTGTCCAGTCATGAACCTACTCTGCTTCCATATCCTTGTATTTATATTCTTGATGCTTAATGTGCTGCATACAAATACACTGCAGGGTATAAAAATACATTCGCCATGATTATTACAAAACATGCGTGTTTGCCATGGACAAAAACTTGTCCAATCATGCCTGAATTGCATTGATTGATTTGTGGGCAGCATTGCATGTGGTAATGCAGTCAATCATGTGCGAGGACCAGCAACCTCAAAACCTGCGAAAAGTTGGACAGTATTTGAAATTCAAGAATGTTTTAAGGGATGAGAAAATGAATTCTAAATGCAACTTAAATAGTTTGTTTTTAAGAGTCTAGTGAATGCTACTGCACAAGTTAATAATAATAATAGCATTATTAATTGAAAATACATTGAATCATTTATTTTCATTAAAATTCCTCATTGATTTCTGTGGACTTTCATTTTCATGTTATTTTCGTCTCACTTAAGCAGTAGAAATGAAAATAATTTTGCAGATTATCTCAATTTTCCTCAAATATCTTCTGCTCCAGGTTTATTTGACATTTCTGTCATTAAACCTTAATGTTTGTAAAATAAGTAAAACTTGGTTTTATCTATTACAGTTGTAGTGTAAAATGCAGAGTAGGTCAGTTAAAAAAGTTGTGTTAATGAGTATTTAATGATGGTGGTTTTGGAGTCTGGGATTTTTAATAAATGATGAATGTTTGTGATTTTTATTTATCTCATCATCCTCATCTTGGAATTTGAATTTTCCTTAAAACTAAGTGCATGCTTCCTTGAAAAGATGCATATGAATCATTACATGCTTTTGTCACAATTCCCTAGATTGTAATTGTTGGATTATTTTGTGTGGTTTCTTGGAAGTGGTCATTGTGTTCAGGGGTGGAAGTTGCTGAGCTGGTATCCAATTATTGATGTGAAAATGATATTTGGATCACCAAAGTAAAGTATGCTCATAGTGCTCTTTGAGCTGTCATGGGGACAGGAGGCAAGTGAAGTAATTTTCTCAAAGGTGCGAGGCCCACGTGTGTCATTCGCTTGACCATGCCTTTGTTCATTTATGCAAGCATTGACAAAGCTATGATTTCTACTACAAGTACAGCTATCATTAAAATACCATTAACTTGTTATATAGTAATAGATAATCTATGATTAAATACCAGGGCATCCTAATTAGTACATGAAGATGCATTTCAAGGGTTTTTTTTTATTTCATGCATGGTAGTGAATTCATTCTTTTAAAGGGTCTAAGTGAACTGTTTAAGACATGAGAAGTTGGTGAGTGCATGGATTGCCAAGTTAGAAAATTTTGAGAATCATCAGTTGATAAATATGTGACTTTGTAGTGTGCTTAAACCCGTGCAATGACTTCCACTGATTTTTTCTTCAATTTGGACCTGATGTGTGCTTGTTTTTCATTCAATTGAAAGTGTTCATTTTGTACCTTTTGATGTCATTTTCTATTCTCAGACACGGGACAATACGGTATTCAGAGAAGTGAGAGATGTTGTTGGGATTTCTGAATTCACTGACCGTGTCTACCACAACACCCCCCAGGAGCATATAATCACGAATGTTGTCTCGGGGAGAAAAATGAGAATCCAGAAATACAACTTCCCTGACACAGGTGAGTATTGTGTTAAAAGTAATTGAGTCACGAAGGTTATTTCCAATGAATAAATGTTTTTGTACTGATGTATGTCATGGTTACCAGTGCAACTTTATTGATGACAGTGTGGAATTTTAATAAATAGCCATCCCCTGGCTTACACCAAGATATGTTTGGAAAACCTAACTGCAATTTGTGTTAAGTCAGAAATGATGCATGAAATTAACCTGGCAAGAAATGCATTCCTTGACTGATTACATATTTGGTCATTTAGCATTGTTATTGCCTAATTTACATTCATTTTATCTGCTGTATCATAATTAGTACATACAAAATAAAAATTAACAGTTGTGCAGTAGTATTACTCTGACAACATTGTATTTTCTTGAGTATTAAAAAGACATAAAACTCAGCTGACATGGCAGTGTGAAAGTTGCCCTCACACCTTTGCCTGCCATCTATGGTGAAATCTCTTTTTTTTACAAATAACTATTAATGGTTCAGCTACAATGATGCAAAACTACTATGCTTTTGAGTAAGGGGTAGCCGCTGTCCTTTAACAGAGTGTCGTGCATCGAAACACTTTAGCCAGTGGCTTTTCCACATTTTGAAGGTTCCTTGGTATGCAGATTCTGGAAGCTCCTTAAGGGTCAAGGTGCAAGCTTCTTTTAATGGCACTTTGGGTCCCATTGTGGTATCCTTTGAGGGTGGATTACACTTTTGGGAAAATGAAATGGTCTGCTGGTGCCAAGCCTGGACTTTAAAAAGGATTGGGGAATTGTGGTGATGCCCTTGGAGAAGGTCTTTGCAAGCTGACACTTGATTCTGCTTTTGGGCATCCTTCCAAACCCAACCTTAGGGATGAGTTTACCATAGATCTTTCGCATCACCAAATTTTCAGTGATAATAGTGTGCATTGTCATTTTATCAGTGCCAATACAATCTGCAATCATGTGCACATTTAAATGATGGTCTGAATTCAGCACTTCATGTGCATGTCTGGAGTATATTGTTATCGATACTTTTTGTGCAAAACTTGGTTTCGTTTTTTAGGACAATTTATTTTCAAAAGTGTAAAATTGTAAAAATACATTGTTTAAAAAGAAGTAGAATATCATTTGTCATGCGGGGCATTAAGGCCCTTGTTAATTAGCTCAGAGGTTGGTGTGGTAGATGAGATTGAAGGGGATGAACGAGACTGCTGATTACTCAGTCCTTATAATTCATGAGGTGCTTGAAATGTACACATCAGGGTATGAAGGCCATTTCCTTTCCCTGTGCCACTTGGCCAGTCATGGGTCTGTAGTTTTTTTTCATGTTTCTCTAATTGTAACAACCTTTCTTGTTTCCCATTGTTTTTGTCCAGTGGTGTGGAATCCTTGGATTGAGCAAGCGAAGGAGCTGCCAGATTTTGGAGACGACGAGTACCCTAACATGGTGTGCGTTGAATCGGGGCACGTGTCCAGTCCCTTGATGCTGCACCCTGGCACTGCCTTCGAAGCCAGTCAAATCTTACAGGTGGGTGCGCAGAGTCATCTCCATGGTTTCATGTGGCAAATAGGGGTCAAGTACGGATTGATCTGGAAAGACAGTGGAGTGGGGAGGCATCTCGGAATATTGTGAGGGACTATAACAGCCAACTGTTAGAAAGTGCAAAGTATATCGGCACCATACAATGCCAGAGCCTCTGAATCCAAGTCAAACCATGGATCATAAACCTCTTGTGTAGAGTTATGTCAAATTCATTATTCTATTGAAGTATTGGTTTGGGAAAAAGTTTTTTTTTTATAGTTTTGGTCTTTGTTTTCATGATGAACTGTTGAAAGGAAGTGCTTAAAACGTCTGTATTCATTGAAATGCAAGTCATTTAAAGTTCAAGTTTTGCAAATAATAATAATATTTAACAATCAGCTGTTTTAGTGTTCCAAGGAACCAGGCCCAGGTATCTATCACAAAATGCTTGAGATGTTTCTTAAATCTACCCCTAGAAGGAGCAGATTTTATGCATGATGATAGATAGTTGAAAATTTTGATGGCCACAGGAGTGGGACTCTTATTATACATAACAGAAGGGTTTAAATATACAAGGAACGTAGCTACTGTCTCAGCATTTTTTTGTTTACATAACAGAAGAGTGGCAGAATAAATGTGCATCAACACTCTCTCGAGTATTTTGCTCATATACATGAGCATTGATGATTTGTTGTTTCATATTATCCTTAAGATACACAAGTAATTGGAACATACAAAACATTGGAACATCACTGGACCAAGTGCATTAGTGTATAGGGAGACTACTTTGAAAAATAAAGAAGTGTCACTGAGGTAGGTCGTTTATTTCTATTCTGTTCCAAGAACTTTTCCAATTACCTTTGTTTAAACAAACCTAATGTTTTTCTCCCCACTAATTTATTCCAACACATGGTTTCAACTTGACAGCATTTTGAAGGGTTTGCTGATATAACAATTATTCAGTTTCTTTAAATAGTAATTAAAGGGGAGAATGGAGGGAGTTGGGGGAAGCAAAGGTTTTGGGTGAGGAATGGGGATGAAGCTAGCTGCTGTGTGATAGTGGGGTCATGTCCAAAGGTGTAGAGAGGTGCCGAGGATGGAATGCTTTCCTCTTATACAGAACCCTACGTGATGTGTGAAATGTCTACATTATAAAAGCTGGTAGAGGACCAGCCTCTTATTCTCAGGGCCACGGTTGAGCTGCCCCAAGGAGATTAAAGGCCTGGAAACTCACACAGCTTCGGAGAAGCTGAGAATTAATTCAAAGGCCCCCCTTTGGCACTCAACTGCACCCTGGGTATAAATTAACATGCTGTGTGGGATGTCTTGGGAGAAGTGGGGTGGAACCTGACTCCTTGGTGTCATTCCCTCCTCAGGTTATGTGAGCTGAGGGGACACGGCCGAGCCACGGTAGAAGCGGAGGGCCGGCATCCGGGAGGAACCGTGTGGGCTTGCCAGAAGGGGATGGATATCCTGGTGTGGAGGGTGGGGGGCCCCCTACCCAGGCCATTGACATAGATGCTTGCACAAATGGTGTTTTGGTGGGGGGAGGAGGGGGCACGGGGGGTGTCAGCAGCGAGAGGGGTGGTCTGATGCCGTGCGTGACGGTGCAGCAGCCGCAGGAGGGTGGGGGAGAGTTGTCTCCGAGATGGCCCCCCCTGCCAAGCCCCAGCTATGGCTGGCTGGCCCTGAACAATGCCATGTACTCAGAGATGATAGGTGCTTCCAGGATATTCCTAGAGAGGGGGTCGGTAAGTGGGAAGGGTGACCACCTCCTGGCCAGCGGTGTGTCCTCCGATGCGGTGGAAGGTGGCTCCGTCGTCACACAGTGTTCCATGCCATGCAGTCCACATTCATCCTGCAGCATTTGCTCACTCAACCTCTAGGGGGAAGCCATCCAGATGCTCAAAGGGAGAGAATGCACTCACTCAGTTGGGTTCCTGTTTAAAAAGGCTCCTCATTCACCATTTTCCTTCATCGATTTCTGCTTATCCACACAAACCCCTGGTCACTTCCAAAGTTTTTCAATAATTAGACAATGAGTAGGATTACTCAGCAAATGAGGATATCACTATATTTCCTGATATGCATGTCGGGAAAGAAAATGAAATTATTCACTTGCTTTTACTTATCATTTCAAATTATGGAAGGCTTCTTGGAAGTGATGATTTTATGACATCTTTGCATGAGTTGTTAGTATTGTTTCTGGATTGGATAAGGAATGTATTTGGCTTCTAGCATAAATTTCTGTTTAAAGAGCATTGGTTGCAATATTGTCACCAATGTGGAATTATTTTTTATATGATTTGTATATATTTGTCATTTGCTGTCTTGTTTGGGGGCCTTGAAATGGCACATCTCTCTCCATTGCTCGACCACTGGATAGAGAGTAACGGTATCTTGTAAGTGATGGTACATCAGCTTCCATTTATGCTCGGTTGTAGTGGATTTTCACACCACTATTTTGTGAAACATTTTCAGAGTCAATGCATTTGGCTTCCAAGGCTCTTAAAAATGCTCCAAATAAGGTAGTAGTACATAAATAAGTTGCCTACAATTATTCCTTTTGTCTCAACTGAAAATAAACAAGGATGGATTATTGTGAATGGGTGAGGTTTGAAATGCCATACTCCCTGGTGTTAGAGTGTTAAGATGGTTTCAGCATTTTCATTTTTAAAAAGTAGCAAAAATTATATGCCAATAATGCTGAAGTTATTGAATAAACAAATGCCAATCATGTGAAGTGCTATTAAAACATTATGTCCCTATTATGTTTTCTAATTTTTAGAAGAAAAGTTTATAGTGGTGCTTTTGTGGGTTTTCTCCGATTGCTCTGGACTCTATAGGTAATGTTTGTTGATTCTCTTTAGTTTTTAATGTCTTTATGTGATTTACATCAGAGGAAATGATGCTTGAATTTAATGAACATTATTTGCAGATCTATAAATGTCCTGTGCATCTTTATTGTAGCCTTCAACAGAGGATTAAACGAAGAACTGGGCTTCCATGGTTTATGTCTTAGATAACATTGCAACACAGAAATGCCTTTTATGGCTTTTAGATTCAAGAATGCACAAGGCCTCCTATCTCATAAAATGCATTTATTTTCTGCATTCCTTCCCTAGTTGTGGACAATTAAAGCACTCGTAGCGTGCAATGCTTTTGTGATTTGAAAACCTCCCGGGATCAAAGAAAAATTCTACATGCAGTCATGTTTAGCTCACTGTTGATTTGAGCACTAAAGCAATTCCACAACAAACCCCATTTGAGAGAAGACTTGCATGATTAGATTTGATCTTATGATGTGGGTCTTCCAGATTATCTGAAAATGCATGTAAGCTTAATGCAAGTTGGAACCAATTGTCTTCATATTAATAGTCAAGAGTCGCTTCTAAACTTGAAGAAGGTGCAATTGCCTTCCCCCATCTACATTTAGTCGCCCCTAGTTGGAAGCATTGATTTAACATTTTGAATTGACTTGCTCTTGCTATGACCTGCTGGTTGTACTATTGGCAGTGGGTGGGTGCGGTTGCATGCAGTTACGTTGATGTTAGTCTATGAAAGTACACTGTTCCAGCAGAAATAAAGATGCTGCACTGATCAAGTGCCATTTGTTTGTGGTTAATTGGGCATAGCTGTGAGTCCTTGGATTTGAATCTCATCACTGCACCATTTTATTTCAATTAGGTGGTGGAGCAGATGACCCGGAGGACAGTTGAAAATTTCATCATGCATCATCCCATGCTTGTCAGAATAATTTAAATTTGTCTATGACTTGTTGATTCTATGATAATTTTTTTAATGTAGTCCATTTTTGTTCCTTTCAAGAATGAATCGATGTATGACAGAATAAGTATAAAGCAATGCAATAAGTAATGTTAAATTGTTAGAAAGTGATAAATGAGTAAACTTATTTTTAGAGAAAATATTTAATGACATTTTTGTTATCAGTCATATTTCATGCCACTGTTGTTAAATCCACTAGCTGCATCTTTTCATTTTGCCATTTTTCACTTTTCTTTGCACAGCATTTTTACAATTGTATTAGTAAATTAGTTTCAGTGATGTTCAAGAATGATTTGAATCCATGTTTATGCAACTATAATTTGCGATGAAAACATTAGAGAAGTTATTATTTATTCTTGTGTTTCTATTAAACCAAATCTTGCTAGTTTCCTATGCAGTGCTGGATTAGTGAAAACAGTGGATATGTGACTTCCAAATTTGCTTGCTTTTCAAATTCACATCGATGTAGCAATAATGTACAGTTATAAAAAAATATTGTGGTAGCTATAGTTGAATTAGCTAGTTTTCCACAAGTTAATTACCATAGTTCATCAAGTAATTCTTCTCTCGTATATCTTTCTTCGTAAAAATAATAGAAACATGCATAGAAATCCCTTGAACTTATAACATTGATGTTTTTAAGGAAACTCCTAATAAATAGTTTTAAAGAAAGCCTTACTGTGCTACTTGAGAAAAGTTTAGCTTACTGCCTTGAGGTGTATACGAATATTTGTAAAGGTGCTTTCATGGCCATACATTCTCATGAAGTGCATTCCTGTTGGATAGATATCATTTTGGTTATGTGCATTTTAGTGGTAATTTCAATTACTCAGCCATCCAAAACTGGTGCATGAATACAATGAATTTGTCCTGCCATTCCAATTTTCAGAATGTTCACTCTGTTTTTATGCCTGTTAAAAAAATCACGTTTTACATTTTAATCCTGTTGTAATTTTTATACTAATATCTTATTATAGTTTTGTTGGACTGTGAATGTTGCCAATTTTCTGATTCACATAAAATAAATATGTACATCGATTTGATGTGTGTGATTAGTTTTAATGTTCCTAAATAAAATCTATCATTGAGAATATGTATTCAACACCAAAGTCCCATTTGTATGTATTATTACTAGGTGATAATTAGTGCGTAGGGTGAATCACAAACTGTCAAAAAATTTAAATGTGTAAATTATTGTTTGTCTACTGAATGTTTATGAAATCTGTACTATAATTTTGTGGCAGTACTGTGACTGTCGGTATAAAAAGTTTAATGACATTGGTACATGTGCTACTTGGTGTGGTAGTCTTTAATTATACAAACCGCTCCACGGTAATCCACTGAGAAACTGAAGATGAGGATTATAAGCAAAATCATTTCATTGTATGGGAATGGTGCAATAAATTAGATGAACATACTTAATGGAGTTGCTGGCATTGATGATTTTTTTTTGCTTTTTGATCTTAAATTTAAGCAGGCTTACTTAAATTTGCAAATAATGCTTGATTTTTAGTTGTTTTTATGTTGTAAAATGTAGGAAGCAATAAAAATATTTTTAGAAACCAGCACCTAAGACTTGTTCATTTCCTAAAAGCTGATGGGCTAGGGTTGTGTCATTGAAAGTCGACAATAAATACACAAGGAGTCACATAACTTTCACAGAATAGGACTTTTAATAATAAAACCACTTTACTTTTCCACATAAACTTTTTAATTTTTACTACCTAGGTTTCGTTATAGCATAACATCATCAGGTGTTATAACGAAACCTAGGTAGTAAAAATTAAAAAGTTTATGTGGAAAAGTAAAGTGGTTTTATTATTAAAAGTCAGTATGAAGATTTTCCACCAAGTTACGCCAGAAACTGTTTTATTTAGAATAGGACTTGTTTGCCATGCAGTTTTTTTATCATCCTAAACTGCAATTTTCAGAGATGAAACAACAATATGCCAAGTCCCCTGGGGAGATTGAATCGAGTATGTTGGGGATAAACATTTCTCCTGAGAGATTGGCGTTGGCCACTTTCTCTGACGTGTCATAACTGGTTGGTATTCTGAAAAACAATCACCATTGCAACTTCCGCACTCTCAAGCTGTGGAATTGGCTCAAACAAGCTTCAAAGCAATCCTCTGCTCGAAGAGGTAAGTTTGGTAGCAACAGTATAATATTATGTTATGATGAATTTAAAAGGCATATAATCCTGAAGTAGTGAATAATGTAATGTTGAAAATAATATTGTGATGAAAATGCATTTGTCCATATACCAAGGGTTCACTAAAGAATTGCAGCAAAGAAGAATTGTCTAGCAAAGTAGATATACTGCTGCATTAGTTATTCATTATAAATTTCTTGGTGTGTACTATTTTGGTAGCATACAATTGGGATGTTTGATTACTAATAATTGCTGCTAGGAACGCTCTTTCAAGAGGGTCACCTCAGCCAACAGTTTTGATACCAGTACCTAGACCTGGGATTCTGCTAATAAAACGACCTACATCTACATAAATACCCTGCGAGCCACCAAAAATGGTGTGTGGCAGGGGGTGTAGCACCAGGAGGAAAGGGTAAGGGATGAGAGGGTTGGGGTTTATTCAAATAGGTAGGGGAAGGGGGGGAACCTGTAAGAAAAAAAATATATATATATCCACGCGCAGTCCCTAACCTGTACGTTAATATCTATTGTTTTGAACTGATTCCTGGGGGGTTTCGACTACAGGTATTCTGATCTCTTATCGTTCTAGGAAAAAATGACATTTTAAACCTGTCAGTCTTGCAGTCTATCCCTCTAATCTTATATTCATGATCCCTCTGACCGTAATACATAATATATTACAATGAGTATTATTAATTGTATTAAGAATATTATTAATTATATTAAAAATTTATTAATTATATATACGTGTATCTAAGAGATGGTGGTGAGGTGGGGGACTATGGGTTAGGCACGAGGAATGAAGGCGGGGAGAAAGCAATTGAATTCTGCAGGAGACAGGGGTTAGTCATCACTAACACATGGTTTAGACACCACAAAACGCCTAGGTATACATGGAAAATGCCAGGTGACTCAGAAAGGTATCAGTTAGATTATATTATGGTTAGGCACAGGTTTAGGAACAGTGTGATAAATTCGCAGTTTCCCAGGAGCGGATGCGGACTCTGACCACAATTTAGTTGTTATGAAATGTAATGTTCGTTTCAAGAAGATAAGGCAAGGGCAGCGGGTTAGGAAATGGAATTTAGAAGCAGTAAATGGATTAACGAGGAAGGAGTATCAGCAGGCTGTAGAGAAAATGATGGATGACGGTAAAGAACTGAGTACTATCGAAGAAAAATGGGAATGTATCAAGAAAGGGATATTGGAAGCCGCTAAAGACACTATAGGAACCGTTAACGGGAAAATGATAAGGAAACCATGGGTAACGGATGAGATGATTGCAAAGATGGATGAGAGAAGAAGATGGAAAAATGTAAACACAGAGTTAGGCAAAATGAAGTGCAAAGAGTTAAACAATAGATTGAGAAGGGCCACAAATAAAGCAAAAGAAGAATGGTGGAAAACGCAATGCGAGGATATGGAAAGTTTACAGAAGAAGGGTGAAATTGGTGCTCTATACAGCAAGGTTAAGTTATTATCGGGAAGTAAGAAGGCAAGATCTGTGTTAACAGTTAAAGATAAATGGGGTAAGATAATAGTTGAACCAGGAAAAATCCAAGAGAGATGGAAGGAATATATAGAAACACTATATGGTAAAGAACTTATGCCGACAAGGTTAGACATAGAAAAGGAACATGACGTAGAAGAAGATAGCTTAGGTCCAGGCATACTCGACGATGAAATAGAAAGGGCATTAAAGGAGATGAAAGCAAATAAGGCTGTGGGGGTGGACAATATTCCTGTAGAAATGTTGAAATGGTTAGGGAAAGGTGGGAAGAAGGCCATATATGGACTGATTCGTAGTATCTATGAGGAAGGAATCTGGCCGGAAGATTTTGTGAGATCGGTGTTAGTTCCTATTCCAAAAAAGGCAAAGGCTTCGTCATGTGAGGATTACAGAACAATAAGTTTGATATCCCACACAGCTAAAGTTATTCTCAGGATCATCAACAAAAGATAGGGAGTAAGGCAAATGATTACTTAGGGGATGATCAGTTTGGGTTCAGGAAAGGAAGAGGTACGCGCGATGCCATTGCAGTAATGAGATCACTAGTCGAGAGGAATATAGAATACAATCAGGACGTATTTGCCTGTTTTGTAGATTTCGAAAAAGCGTTTGATAGAGTGAATTGGGAAAAATTAATGCGTGTATTACAGAAAATAGGAATGGATTGGAGGGACAGGAGACTGATCTGCAACCTATACATGTCTCAGACTGCTCAGGTGCGAGTGGGGAACGGAGAGTCCGGATGGGCAGTGTTAGGATGAGGGGTAAGGCAGGGTTGCCCATTGTCACCAGTACTGTTCAACGTATATGTAGAGGAAATGATTAAAGAGGCATGGGAAGAACTGGAGGTAGGAATGAAAGTCGGAGGGGAATTCGTAAAATCGGTTAGGTTTGCTGATAACCAAGCATTAGTTGCTCAGTCAGCCAAGGGGTTGCAAGCATTGTTGAGTGAATTGGAGGTTCAGTGCGATAAATATGGGATGAGAATCAATATTAATAAAACAAAGGTTATGCGATTTGCCAGAAAGAAAAAGGCTAAGCTTAATATTAAAATAGGCGGGGAAAAAATAGAGCAGGTAGAACAGTTTACATATCTCGGAAGTGTTTTGGACCAATACGGTCAAAGTGGTAGGGACGTAAGGAGAAGAATTGCGCTAGGCAAGGAGGCTTTCTCAAGGAGGAGGGAGTTGATGACAGGGACGTTGAGTAGGGATGTTAAGACAAGACTCGTAAAAACTCTGATATGGAGCGAGGCTATGTACGGCGCGGAAACGTGGTCGCTGAAGCAGGAGGATAGACGTAGATTGGAGGCTTTTGAAATGTGGGTGTGGAGAAGAATGGAGAAGGTGAAATGGACCGAAAGGAAAACAAATGAGGAAGTACTGGAAATGGTGGGTGAGGAGAGGGGTTTGTTGAGAGAAATCCTATGGAGGCAGGAAAAATGGATGAAAGGCGTATTGAGCTGTAGTGGAATGTCGAAGAAGGTAATAGAGGGAAGAATGTTAAGCAAACGAGGAAGGGGCAGGAACGGGAAACGGATGTTGGACGGGATGAAGGGAGGAAAGAAGTACACCGAGATGAAGAGGGACCTGATATAGATTAGTTTGCTAGGTGGGGAGTCACAAAATGTTTATTTGATAGTTGTGTCCATCCAAAAACCTACCTTAACCGGTAGATTACCTAATAATAATAATAATACGTGTATATATAGCAGGTCGCGGTGGTCTAGCAGGTAGAGCGTTGGACTACTGACCAGAGGGTCCCGGGTTCGATTCCCGGGCAATGCACTTTGGGCACCTGCAGCTCCACCCAAGGTAGTTGATTTTTGGGCACCAGATTTTCCTGGGAAACCATAACCGGCACAGGGAAAGGAACTGGCCCCCCTACCCTGATGTGTGAATATTCACACGCCGTTGGGCTTGGTACACGGGTGAGCTCTACCATCACCTACTAAACCAACCTTCGGGTTGATTACTGTGTTTATGGTTTTTTTTATACGTGTATATACGTATATATATGTGTTATATTCTTGATTTCATCGGAAAAGGGGCCATCTTTAAATGTTTTTAATAAGTTTAATCTATATTGTAAATGCTGCTGCATAAGAGTATCCCAACCTAAATTGTGTAGCAAAGTAGATATGCTGCTGCATTGGTCATAACAATGTTTGACAAATCTAACTCCCCTCCGCTGAAGTCGATCTAATTCCGAAATCAAATAAATACTTTGAGCATCCCATATACTGCCAGCATACTCTAGGTGGAGCCTGACCAAGGCAAGCAAACATTGTTCCTTCACTTTTTTGTCGCATTTACCTAGCACTCTTTTAACAAATCCCAATTTTTTATTCAGATGACTGCATATTTCTCTGCATAACTTAAGGTACTTACTAGTGTAATTGTCCTTGTCTTATCAAACCCACTTACACCGATCAAGTGATACCATCAGACTCCTGCCACCCTATCACCCACAAACTAGCCAGCTTCAACTTCATGATCCACAGACTAATCAGTATCCCCTTGACCAAATCCAACTTTGAACGAGAGGTCAAAACCATAAAACACATAGCCCTTAAAAACGGTTACCAGGTAAACCTAATAGATAATTTACTAAAGAAAAAACTTAAAAAACAGGCCCTGAAGTTAAACGTTTCCCTCGCAGTCACCACTACTTCAGAGCGTAAGTGGTGCAAACTCCCATTCCATAACTCCGTGTCCTATAAAATCGCCAACAGGTTTCCCAAAGATCAATTCTGCATTTCATTTTATACCCCCAAAAATCTGTTCAAAGCCTTATGTTCCAATAAAGATCCCATATATTGCAATAACCAAAGTGGTGTATACGAAATTCAGTGTGAGTGTGGTGCTACGTACATTGGCCAGACAAGCAGGAGTTTTTCGACTCGCATCAGTGAACATAGGAAAGGTTTCATCACATGTCTTACCAATTCTATTTTTGCCAAACACCTTCTTGACTTCAACCATTTTTGTTATTTCAATTTTAAAGTGCTTCACAACCTGCCCAAAGGAAAGAAATTAGACACCATGGAACAGCTGGAAATTTTACATTGGAAGGACTTGGACCTCATCAACGAAGTCCAATTCTCATCTTCACCCTTCCCCCTCCTCTCCATCACCTTCCCTAGATGCACGTGTGACCAGTGATCCCCTCTCCTTAACTCTTGGAATTTCCCCCCCACATCCCCCGGTGCATCCCAGTCAAAAAAAATTATTTTTACCCTAAGAAACTGATGTATTGATGAAGTAACACACAGAGAAAAGGAAGCGTGGAGGGAGAAGCACATTGAGCACACGGAAGATTTGCAAAGGAAGAGAAGGCTAGATTGGATCCAGAAGAAGGTTACAGGACTTCCGGGAAGTAAGAAGGGAAAATGGCTGTTAATGGTTAAAGATAAATCAGGGAAAGTAATAGTTGAAAAGGAAAAGATTGAGATGAAATTCAAGGAAAATATTGAAAATCTGTATAGTTAATAATTAAGGACAGTAAAATTAGATATAGAAACTGCATATAAGTTAGATGAAGATAACTTAGGTCCAGTAATCTCTGCGATGAGACACAGAGGGCTTTAAGGGAGATAAAATTGGCAGTTTTAGCAAAAATTAATGTCTGTGTTGTCCATTATCGTCAATGCTGTTCACTGCATTTGTGGAGAAAATGAATAAAGAGGTTGGGAAGAGCTGGAGATAGGACTGAAAGTCAGCATAGAATTCATAAAATCTCTTAGGATAGCAGGTTAGCAAGCTCTAGCTTGTCAGTTAGTCAAGGGGTAGTAATAATTGCTAAATAAATTTCAGTATATAGTGGATGAAATTGACAGTAAATAAAACAAAGCTTGTGTGGTATTCCAGAAAGAAAATGATAAGGCAAACGCTAAAATTGGAGGACAAAAACTAGAGCTGATTGGACAGTTTACGTATCTTGGAAGTGTTTTGGACCAAAATGGTCAAAGTATTAGGGACATGGAGGGAGATTGCACTTGGCTAAGAAATATTAATGAGACTGAGTACCTTAATCACAGAGACGTTGAGTAGAGATGTTATAAAAAAGCCTGTTATAACTTTGATATTGAGCCTAGTTTTATACGACACAGATACATGATGAATGAATAGGAGTAGATTGGAGGCTGTGAAAATTGGGTTCAGAGAAAGATGGAGAAGATTAAGTGGACAGAAGGAAAATCAAATGAGGATGTGCTGGTAATGTGTGGGATGAGAGGGTATTTTTGGTAAAATCCTAAGGAGACAGGTAAAATTGATACCAAACTTATTAAATGACAAGGAGATGTTGAAGATTTTGATAAGGATGAGTATGCTAGGCTAAAGTTAAAGGAAAGGAAAAGGTGAGGGATGTTGGACCCATTAAATGGAGGAAGGAAATATCCGTAGTATTTGTAATGTGCCCCCTATGGACTAAAACCTTATCGTGGTGGAAAGGCTTGTGTTTTCCGATGATGCCTTGAGTTGTGCTGGCATGCTATGACATTGAATAATCATAACTATGTATTTCTGAAGCATTAGAAACAACATATCTGGTATTGAAAATCTCTCCTACCATAGTCCGATGAGGGTAATAATACATTTCCACATCACTGCTAAAGAGACGTCCTCCGAATATATGCAAGAGATTTAATCTTTAATTTTATCTTCGTTCTGTGAGTGATTCCCAGCCTAGCTGCTCTAATAATTTGAATACACTACTAAGTTTTACAAATCTAGCTCCTCTACACTGCACACGATCCAATTTGGCAATCAATCTAACTTTGTGAGGATCCCATATACTTGCAGCATATTCTAAATGAGGCCAAACCAATGAAAGATAACGTTTCTCTTTGACCTTTTCATCACATTGACCTAGAACTCCTCTAATAAATCATAAATTTTTGTTAGCTGGTCCACATATTCCCCATATTAGTTTCATCCAAGAGAGGTCATGAGTGGGGGTAACGCCTAGGTATTTAATTGAGTCCACACATTCCATTTCTGTGATTTATGACTATGCACTTGCGAGGTGAGATGGAAGGATGGCGGGGATTACTGGAGTAATAGTTATAGAATAATATACACTGATGGGGATGAGAGCCGACAAGGGATTGCTATAATATTGAATAAAAAGGTAGGAAGGATTGTAGTCAACAAAGGGCAAGCAACAGATAGAGTTTTACCCAGGTAAATAAAAAACCGAACCGACAAACTCAATCATTTTTCAGGTATACGTACATGTCACCAAGCAATGATAAGGAGGAAGAAGTTGATAGGGTATAAGGTCAGTTGGAGGATATAATGCCGGATGCTTCTGGAGGGAAGGGCAGGTCCAGAAAAATCCTTTTGCAAATTAAACTAATATTATAGATAGAATATTATTGACGAATTAATAACTTTTCTTGAAAAGCTTGAACCCAATTATACTCGTACACAGCCCTATTAATGTGAACAAGACGATTTATTGACCAATTCATAAACTATTTCCTAATTGCATCCATTTTTGCAAACATGCAATGCATTTGTCAAAATAGCCCTAAGACAGAGGAATATTATTTTTTAATTTCGTAAGCATTAGTATAGATATTTTGACTGAATTATATTAAATCTAAGTAATCAATTAACCTTTGGTGGGACTCTTCTCAATATCTTATGTGATATATCATTATTTATTTAAACTCACAATGGTATCGCATATCCAGAACTTTACTATGAATTACAAAAATGAATAAATTATTGTAATATTAATATACATAAATGCTTGCCCAACATTGTTTTAGGAAATGCACAGCTACAAATAAACATGATCAAAAAATACAAGGTACAGTTGTAATGAGGACATGAGCCTAGCACCACCATACTCAATCTTCTCCACCTACAAGAGCACCCAAAAATTACTGGGAAGGAGAGCACGCAAGAGGTTGCCACAAAGTGGTCACTTTGCCTTCATCCTCTATGGGTTGTGTTACTTCAAAGGCCAACAGGAGGATCAGTGAAATGGAGATGGCCAACCATGGATTTTTCTGCTGTGACATGGTGCCAGTTTTGAGGAGAATGACTTGTCCATCCTGGAGTTGGTGAGAGTGAAGGGAGGGGAATCAAGGACATGGAAGTCAGCCTCAATGGCCAAAAGTCATGAGATGGTCACAAATCATCAGGGTGAATTCGAATATGAAATAGGGAATCATTACCTACCTAATGTATATTATGTACCTGATGTCTTGTTATTATTAAGATTACATATTTGTAGTGTCCAATTTGGCCTTTGTATTTGGATGCATAGTCGGTGGTGCTAAAACTTTAGTCAATAGATACCATTCTGGTCAGACAGGTTACACTTATCTTAGGGGTGAATAATTCCCAGAGTATGTGGATTGTGGAAATGGAGTTTGATTTTATCCTCCAGGACTTATTCATAACCTTGTATGAAATGGGGTCAATAAACTGAATCATTCACTTTCATTTGGGAATGACGATCGAGCAAATGGAGGCCATTTGGGTCATTAGATTTATCATGAATTCTTTTGGCTTGTGGTCTAAATTTTTTCCAATGAGATAATCCACATAAGCAGTAATAAAAGCAATTTAGTTGAATCAATGGAAATCTCCCGGAAGGCAGTGGACTATTCCATTAAGGGCAGCTATTTTAGGATGATGATGATGGCAAGAATACTAATGACAGTATCTGAGTGCAAAGGTTATAGAGAAAGAATAAGTGAGAGCATCTCATTCCTCACCATTGAAAAGTTTTGACCAAAGAGATCCCCAAAGACGACTCACAGACACAAAAACAGCTCTCAGAGCATTAGTCAACAAGCTGTTTTCAATCCCTCACGAGAGATGGGAAAGATTCAGAAGAGCGGCAGATGAAGGGGTGCGAAAAGACAGGTGAAATTTTGCTTGCACGGTACAAAAGGAAGTCATTTTTGCATTGTATCATTACTGGGGATGAAAAGTGGATTACTCTTCAGACTCCCACATGCAAAAAATCATGGGTAGACCAGATGCATGTCATCGACAGCAAGACCGAATCGCTTTGGCAGAAACACGATCCTCTCTGCTTGGTGGGACTAGAAGGGTGTGGTCCATTATGAACTGTTAAAACCTGGTGAAGCAGTTAATACTGAACACTACCGACAACAATTGTTTGATTTGAACAGTCCACTGCTTGAAAAAAGACCAGATAATCAAAAGAGGAAACACATGGTCTCTTTTTTTCAAGGCAATGCTCAATCACAGGCAGCAAAACTGGTTCGCCACATGTTGGAAGCACTCAGCTGGAAAGTTCTACCCATGTGGCTTACTCACCAGACTTGGCTCCTTACAATTACCACTTCTCATTGATGGGTAACACACTTGCTGAGCAGCACTTTTGTTCGTACAAAGATGTGAAAAAATGGCTTGATGAATGGTTCGCAGCAAAAGGTAAAGATTTTTACTCGCATGGTATCTAGAACATGCTCACAAGATGGGAAAAATGTCAACTAGCAATGGAGCATACTATGAATAAATCTCTTTTTATCATTCTTCCAATATTTTTGGAAAAAATCCACATTTCCTTCTTGTACACTCAGTATTGTTGAAGAAAAATTCATTGGAAAATCCCTTCATGCAGACTTTTCTTGTGGTGCCTATCTTCAAACCAGAAGTGGATTCCATTCACTTCTGGCTGCCAGATTGAGTTACATATTTGACCCAATAGATTTCTATTAAAATACTCTCCCCAAAAACAAAGCCTGCCTGTTATATAGCTTAACCCATGGAAGTTCAAAATTCTTTTTTTCCACCACCTGCTTCATGATTCTTCATCTGCATCATAGCTTCATGATTCTTCAATGATTTCAACTTTCAATTCAATCTCTTGGTGTTCACAAGAAATACATCAGTACCAACAGCAGCAAATCTGCTAAATAATCCTTATTCAGAGAAATTAGACACAAATAATATATCAACATCCTTTACTGACGAGCTTGCTTCATAACATTTCACATAATGACTCAAATTTAATCATCAAACATTCAGGTACTCATAGACACATGAGAACAAATTTATTATTTTATAAAAGAAGATCAAAGAAAGAGATTTTTACCTCAACTCCAGTGCTTTGAGCTTAACTCATCCGCAAAATGATTTGTTGGCTGTAAAACGGTTTATTAAGTCCATTGCCCACTTTGGCTGGTCAGTGGGAACCATATGGCCAGCATTTCTCACGAGAATTTCTGTGAGTGGGCCAGCCACTTTGGAGTAACCAGCTATCTTCCCATCAACATGCCAAATATTCCTTGTGGCATTTTTGTATGCATTAATACCATTCCACTCCAAAGAATTTAAAAATGACACAGTCAATGGGTATGCCACAATTATGTCCAACTGTCCATTGTAAACAACAATTCTATACAAGCCAGAATCCAACAAGGCTTCCACCCATGGCTTGACGGACTGCATAACATCCAGCTTCAGGTGTTGCTCAACCACGGTACCTCCATTGAAGGGCTTATTTCCAACATGAATGGCCTCGCGCACCTTAGATTCCTGGATAAACTTTCCAAGGTCACCAAATTTACTTTCTTCCTTAGCGTGCAGGTAGTTGTAGTAGAATGTGAATCCCGTTGCATTGTAGAAGTATGATGGATATGGTGTGAGATCTCCATTAAGAAGCTCATCAAATATCTGCCAGATTATTTAAAAAAAGGAGAATTTCATTTTAACTATTTACATTCTCTAGTTTTAAAGCTATGAAGAACATTATGAAATGCAAAAAAATAGTTTTCAATCTCTTATAATGTAATTTTATACACAACACAGTAGTCAACCTGAAGGTCGGTTTGGTAGGTGACGGTCGAGTTCACCCATTACTAAGCCCGACAAAGTGTGAAATTCACACATCAGTATAGGGGGGCCAGGGCCAGTTCCTTTCCCTGTGCCGAATATGGTTTCCCTGGAAGACCTGGTACCCGAAAAATCACATAGTTTGGGTCGAGCTGCAGGTTCCCACAGCGGCTTGGCCGGGAATTGAACCCAGGCCCTTCGGTCAATAGTCCAACACTCTACCGCATCTACCATGACTACCATGACTCATTAATTTTGTCTTTACATATAATTACAAATTATTTCCATTCTCAGAAATTAAATTTTCAATAAAATATTTATCTAATTTATGGTACAGCATTTTTATGGTTTTATCTTTTTTCAACTAATTGGGCCAATGGGCAACTCTCTCATTGGATGCACTTCCCAATGAAAAATTCTATGCATTTCAGTTGTACCATTTTTCCACCATTAATAATGTGAATAAATCACATAAAATATATTGACATCTAATGTGGACATCAGGCCATCATTGACCCTGCCAAGTAGGCCACACTGCCATTTTATGACCACTTCCCTATAGTTGTTGAACAGTGTATCCTGCAGTGAAATCAATGGTTTTTCTGTATTACTATAGAATTTTCAGAAGAATATATAAATGAATGTGGTTTCTGGATGAGAGTTCATGACTTTTAATTTTTTTCCAATGATCCTCTGGGTATTCTAGGACCATTAGATCTGCTGTAATTACTCAACCATATGAACTGTTTACAATACCCTACTGCACTTCGATTAAGTTTCCAAGTTTGAACAATGGTGCTAATCAAGAATTATCATCAATATCCACTGAATATAAAAGAAACTTAAGAATAATAAAAGAAGATTAAGAAATTTAAAAAAAATTATTCATTAATCAATATTCACT
This sequence comes from Hetaerina titia, assembly GCA_037158775.1. Lineage (NCBI taxonomy): Eukaryota > Metazoa > Arthropoda > Insecta > Odonata > Calopterygidae > Hetaerina > Hetaerina titia. Next base: position 139,126,677 of record CM073768.1, read on the forward strand.
GCAGAAGAAATTTCCAAGGGTATGGATGGAACTCTGTCTCCAGGCAACTTTGCTTTAACATGGTTTCAGACAAATAAAAGATAGCATGTGGAAAGATTGAGTTCCGTGGATAAAAATTTAGATGAGTTTCTTGTTTAAGAATCATAAAAATATCAAAGACATTTTGTGTTCTTGGAAATTGAAAACATTTTATTAGCTCCAATCTAAATAGGATGTGCCCATTCCTCCAATCATTCTAAGACCAGATCAAGATAGATCAATCATACACTGAAATATCAATGGAATGCAGAAGACAACAAATCATTATGCAATAAGAAAAATTAATACAATTAAAAAAGAAAAAGGTCTTGTTGCCCATGGCATCTCCAGTCTAGTGAATATGACTGCACAACAAAAAAAGGTTTATGGTGTCAAATAAAAATGTTTGGTAACTACATATAAAACCTGATATCATGCTGGATTGCATTACCAAAATATTCAAAGGAAAGCAGGAAAATGGTCTCAAATGATGTAAATCTGGGTTGGAAATACAAATGCTCTAATTGTCCTTAGAGTAAATATGTTACTATTCAAAACTGTTAATTCTATCTCTTTGATATAAACACAATATGGAACATAGCATCTCACAGCATTAATGACTTTCAGCACCTCCTATGTCATCAGGAATCTTTCCATCCAAACTTCCGTGGCCATTGCAGGTGCGATGATTGTTCCCAATGTAAACAAAAAATACTGGGACCGTACATTTGAAATCCAAATGACCTAATGTTCCCAATGACAATTCAGCAGCTCCCAAAATTCACCAATAGCCACACATTTAATTTTTCTTACTTAACAATGCACAATAAAGTCTCACTTCAAAGCTATGTAAAAGTAAATAGGAATTAAAAGCATTCCAAATTATGGTGATACATACAATGAAATCAAACAAGAATAGGCGAACCAATCAGTCAGAATCGTAATGTTACAAAAACAGCAGAAAAACCACCGATTTTAGATGCCAATCAGACTTTATCAAACAATCATTCAAGAAAAACCAGTATTAACTGACCTTGAAAGCATCCTCAAATTTTTTTTCCTGTATAAACTTCACTCCTTCAGCTTCCTTTGCTTGGAAGATATCTCTGGTTTGGGTGTCAATCAGACCAATTTGATACAAATAACTTGAATATTTGAGCATGTGTTCTGGATCACATAGACCATTCCCAATGGCCAAACCTGGGTTGAGGGGAAGGAGCGATCAGTTAAAGGAATATCTTGGTAGACAGTGGTGGTTTCCCAGGAAGATCTGGTACCCGAAAAATCACACAGCTTGGGTGAAACTGAGGGTACCCAGATTCCAGGGTCCCATCCACCTAGAATGGGACCCTGGATAGTAGGTCGCCCAGGCCTACTATCTATCTTTACTACTACCTTTCCCTACTACTATATGCTATGCATATTTCTGGGAAGATAACATGAATTCTGCCAAATTGTAGGTTTTACTTCTAAATTACAAATTTTTCTCCAGAGTTTTCCCACTCTTGTGCCTCAAGGATGGCTGGCCACCTTGTAGATGCTATCCTGTACACACTCCCTTATCACACCAACCTCTTTGTTGATTACAGCTACTGATTTTTAATAGTAGGTGGGCCAAGTTGCAAATACATGGAAAGAAGAATAATGCTACCTAAAGAAGCTATTGCAAAAGGGTAATACATAATGGGAACTGTTACGTAAAGCTGTAAAGAAAAGACTGGTAAAAAATTCAATAAGTTACAAAAACTTGGTTATTGAGGCAAGAGGATAAAGAGTTACTTGGGAGGATTTTGGTGTGGCTGTGGAGAAGAATGGAAAGGTGTAATGATGGCAAATAAGACAAATTGCAGGCATGGGGAAAGAAGAGACGACTTATGGAAGAAATTCAAATAAGTCAAGAAAATGGATACAGAGCATACTGCATAGCTGCAGCATGTTTAAGACTGTGAAAGGGGAAAGAGACAATCATGTTGGGAATGTGAAGCAGAGGCAGGAAAAGTACATGGAGCTGAAGAGGGGCTTATTGCAATGCAGGGTGTTCACATAATTTGGTGTCATTTTAGATGGTTCTTAGGAGAGTAATGCCACTGAGTTCCTGGATCTATCAATTAACTTGATTCTGTTAATAGTAATAACATTGAAATAATTCAAAAGTGAGACAAGTAAGCATAATGCTCCCTTATAATATATTCTACTGTTTCAGGCTTCACTTCGTGCAAGTATTTAATATCCATACCGAAAAAAGGAAAGAAATATTTGTACTTTTCCACAGATTTTATTAGATGGTACAACGCGTTTCACCGACTTGCGGCATCATCAGGTACAAGTTTGCTACACAGACAGTGGCAGAATATATACCCTCAGGACCGAGTGGGGGCGGGAAGGGGCGGAGGGGCCTGAGAGGGGTGGGGGTCCTCAGGTTCGTTGAGGGGTTGTTTTGCCCATTTCCGGGCTAGTTTCTTGCAGAGGAGTGGGGAGGGGTATGGGAACAATTGCTCGTTACAAAGGGTCGTGTTAGGGTTTGCTAAGTGCCTTCTTGCGAGCAATTAGAATTGCTCGAGAGCGTCCATTTTTAATCCTTTTGGGAGTATGTGTAATATCTCCGGGACAAAGTCACTGCTATAGTCGAATTCCAGTAAATGCTTGGCGAAGAGAGAGTTGGTGTTCTGATTTTTGTGACACCTTATAATGCCACCAATTCCTGTCTCTCCTTACGTTCTTCATTCCAACATTCCCGGTAATGATTTGATGAAACCAATTCCTTTAACCTCAATGAATATTTCACCAAAATGCACAATTTAATGTGCACACCTTTGAGTTTCCCACAGATAACAGAGGGGCGTATTTTGTTTTCATGAAAATAATTAAACTGGCACAGGAAATACATTGAGAGGTTAGTTTATTGAGCAGCAGTAACCTTAAACTTCACAACGGTTACTGGAAGAAAACAGTCTTTTTGAAGAAATAGTTAAATATACCCAGAACATAAAATTTAAAATATAGTTGTACCAATCATGCGTGCCTATTAGATCATGTAGGTGACAAGAGTTTTGTGACCACTACAAAACTACTGAAAAAAAATGTAAGATACTTCTTTTAAGAAAAGAATAGATTAAATGTTGGCCCTAATCTGGCACTGGAAGTGACATCAATCCATATTAATATTTACTACTAATCCTCAATTCACTACTTTATTAACTTTCACTTAAAACTACAAAATTTTGAATGACTTCAAATTTAAAAAATGTGAAATAATTTTCTAAAACTTCTATTATTTATATTTTTCTCAAAACTAATGGATGAGAAAACACTTTTCTTATCAAATCAAATTTTATCAAACTAATAATTGATAATAAGATATATCTAGGATAGTTAACCATCTGAATTAAAATACCTTTGAGGTTAATGCGCAGTGCTGCTTTTGGATTTTCCTGGTGAATTGTATATGAAATAGCGGGGACATACTTTCCTGTAAAATATAATTGAATGGAAAATTACACTGACTTTTCAACATGATATTAACTCTAGTAGGCCCGATATTAAGTGCATACAAAGCATTAAATGAAACATACCAGCATATGACTCCCCCGTTACAAAAAAATCATTGCTCTGGAGATTAGGGAATAACTGGAAAAACTGTAAGAGTGCAGAGTAAAGATTTTTTCCAACTTCTGTTTCATTCTTAGAATAACCAAGATTATTTTCTGTGAAACTGTATCCTGAAAATTTAAATGAAGAAAATTATTTCATTAATAAAAATGTAACATTAGGGAGAAGACTGCTACAAATAAATTCCATCATAAACCTACTAAATTATGCATACAAGTGTGAAACCAAATGGCTTAACATATCAGTATTAATCATCCATTTAGTCAGTTTCTCTTTATTTACGTGATATCCTACACATTTAGTGAAGATGGGAAACATTATGTTTATGGAAAGTGATATCTGGTCACAGTTTTACTCGGAAAAATATACATTCCAGCACAATACATGACTATACTATACATGGGGGATACTTTCACTGCTTTTATTATCTTGAGGCCAGGCATTCTAAGAAATCACGGTAGAACCCGTCCATTCAAAGCGCAAATTGAGGGGAAGTGCCAGTTAAAAACAAGCATTTAATGGGAGTGGCTTGGCTCTGTGACCACTATTGAGTCGGTAATTACAAATAATTCGCTAACTGCCCATTTCACGTTGTTGGCAACTTGGTTTTATACCGCCGATTTGAATATTTTGTGCAGCAGTTTGGAATGAGCTTCATCCTGCTGCTAGGCATTCTATGAAAACAATAAAGGCATTCTATTATTTACCTGTTCCCACAGGGTTGTCAATGTATAAAACACTATGGGTCCTCGTCCACGAGTATTTCCTAGTTTTTAGGAACAATTTTTTGTCCACATAAAATGGTCCATGCTCCGTAAAAAGACCGAACAGCGATGTAGCTCCTGGGCCACCTTGCAACCAAAGAACTACGGGTGCGGTTTCATAATTGTACTATAATAGAAAAACATGGGAATCAATGACACATTACCGTAACTTATCAGTAAGTTTCTTACTCGCTTGAAGTTTAACCCCATTTCCATTAAACTTACCATGGCGGGAAAAAACCAAATGAAAAGGTTGGAATTATATTCCTTGTTTACAGTCAGGTAGCCAGAAAAACTGTGTATTTTGGAAACTCCGGGTAACGGTCCAACACGAGCCAACTTCTGAGCCTGTTCGATGTTACCATTTTCTATTAAAGGCGTGAGATACAAGGGTTTCCCCGGATCACCTTTAATAGGATATTGCTCGAATTTTGGGTAAACGTTTATAAACCCATTAACGCAGGACACCCCAAATAAATAAAGAATGATATGTGCTAACATTATTGTTTCAAGTACAGCTTGACAGAATGATGACTTGCACTGTGGTTCACTAGGCACGTGAATTCGCCCCACTCAGATCTTGATGATTACAAGGAAAAATCACGAGGAAGTCGAACTTTGAACCTATGCTAATGGAAACAGGATGACTGTTTACCACAGGCCCCTTCCGGAAGAGTCACATCCGTCTCACTGAGTAACCGGTTCAGTAACATAGTTCAAATCTACGCTGTCGTCAACATCGTCGGCTTGTGTTATGAAATTATAGCGATACGAGCCAATAGAGTGATAGTCACGACGATAAATGAACTGAAAGAATTACTCTTTCTCAGAATCGGTTCATATAGTGAACAGGTCATTTAGTCGAACAGTTGAATATAAGCTCGCAATCGCTCATAATTCAAACTAGTTCAAAAGAACACCAGAAATAAAAGAACATCCATTTGGAACCTTTCACCGTCTTGTTCAAGTTATAAAATAAGGATTAATAAATATATGTATTTTACATTAGGAAAAATATAATTTCAAAAAATCTTTTGCTAAGAGTCAACCTTAATTAATTCTATATCTTTCGCAACTTTAACTGAACTTGGCCTTGTGGAACAGGGAATGCACAATAACGTTAATAACTGTGATACCGGGACCAATGTTTTGGCATGATTCTAATTATAGACAGCACTAATGGCATTAAACAGAGTAATTTTGAATTGGCGAGAAAGTAAGTTTCATAATTATACTTCCATATTTCTTTTGAATACATATATTTCAATGCACATTTTGTATTACTTTAATCATAAGGGGGATCAGGGTCATTGACTCGCCATGTGTATTCGTCAATGCCGATGGAACGCTGAAAACCCATTATTTCTAGAGGTAATTGGCATTCTTATTTTTTTATTCGATACTTTTCAACAAGGAGTTAAACATTTAAAATCTTTCCATTAGGTGGATAGGACACCCGAGAAGAAGGTGAAAGGACATGGTTCATTTAAATAACAATGGTATGTACATCCTGCTGGAAAATAACATAGCAGCTAATCCCTTAGATTGTAGCGGGAGGTACCGCTCGTTCTTTCCCTTTCTAATAAAGGGAAAGAACGAGCGGTTTCTGATGTCTCCTGGAGATTTTTTTTCTCTCATTCCTTCTGCAATAACAAAGAGAAACGCATATAGGGAGTAACTTCTTCTGGTTATGTGGAATGACTTGCAGAAATATTAAAAACGTAAAGTAAACTAATAAATACTAATAATAAAAAGAAATAAGGTTATCCATGCATGCCATCTACAAACTTACCATCAAAAACTATTTTTACAGTACCAGCCTTCAGAAAAAGACGATAAACAGCAATAAAGGACCAGCGGAAACTGAGGAAAAGAGGAAACAGTGGGCAGGATATGGTCCAAAAATGATAACGAAACAAACTGTAAGTAATGACTATGGAAACTGGTTGATGAAGAAGGGTACATTTCATAAAAACAAATCTCTATTGTGCGACGTATGGGGGAAAAAATGGGTCGTATTAGAGATAATATACAGTACATAGTAGAACTAACTTGAAAAGTAACTGTCATCATAAGCCAAATTCAATGTAGTGTCACAGTCACATTTTGTGGGCCCTGGATACTAAACTAGGCAATGAGCATAGGGCAACCATGCATCTAAAAATAAAGGAAGTAATTCTAAGTGTTTCTGCTAATTTTCAAGAAAAAAAATGTTCTAGTTTAAGAGATATTGTCTAGTACTTTCTGATTTTTGGCTGAAAGGACGACTCATAACGAGTGGGCCATGGATCCTAAGCGAGGCAATGAGCATGGGGTAACCATATACCTGCTACTAGAGGAAGTAATGTTTAGTATTTAGGTTAAATTTTAGGAACTAAATGTTTGTCTTGATCTATTTTGAAAAGTAGATTCCTCCAAGCGTACAAAATACCCGTTTACTTTGGTGGTTACTTTTTTGTTTGACCATAGATTTTCTAAATCTATATTTTGAATGAAGAAAGAGGGTTTTCATGGAAGTTGCCTGAAAAAGTATTAAATAATATCGTTTTAGGCACCATACCGTAGCGTTTGTAAAAAAATGGAAACTAAATAATTCTGTAAAATAATTTGCCCCTCTTTGTTGATGGAGAATGCCATAATTAATATTAGGTTAATTAGGAAGAAAAATCATGTGTGTGATAAAAACTTAGTGCCTTGATCATTTCATATTAAAGACGATTTTGTAAATCTCTGGAAAACTATCCAGTCATTATTGGAAGGGAAGTAAACTGGAAGACACTGAAGGCATCAGATTACACAGACAATATAATAATAGCTGGATGTAGCCTCATTACTTAATTAATTTTATAATTAATACTGGTCTACAAGAGAAGGCTTTGCATTTTTTAACAAACATTTCCTTCACTTTCAGTCTTCGCCATTCCATTTCAACTCATTATGCTCCGAATACATATTTACTTCCTAATTGGTGCTTGAATATCTAACTAGCACCTTTGTTTTTCTCCTGATTATGCAATTGACATTATTCTCCTTACCCTACTCTCATGAGCCCAGAGAGGACATAAAATACACAAGATAGTTGCACATTTGGCCTTACTTTATTAAGCAAATGGTTACATCCATCTTTAGTGATGATGTTGAGAATTTCTTATTAGCACCATCATACTATGGTAGGGGAGATCATGTAAATAATATTAGAGAGGTTAAGTGTGCAACAGATAGAGTTAAAATGTATGGAAGACATTCTGAATCCTTAATTGGGCTGATGCAAATTTGCTGACTAGATACATATACCACGAACAATGGAAAACTTCTTCACTTCTGTCTTCAAAATCTGAAACATAAAAGAGATGCAGGAGTTATTATTGGATGTCAGTTTGTGCAAAACCTATCAGCTCTGGTGGCTTTCAATTTCATTATTAGGTGATAGCACACTTTGATAATTTAATTTTTCAAAATTTGCTGTAGTTGCCTTCAAAGACTGGCAAAGTCAAAAGAAACCTCCAGTTCACATGCACTTGCCTTTTATCACAATTGGATATTTGCAAGAGAATATCAACATTCATCAGTGATGTTTGTTGATGCTCAAAGTAAAATTCCCATGAGGTGGGCTAACTATTCTATTTAATAGTGGTCTATCGAATTAGGGAAAGTTTGTGGTAGAACCAGGGGTAGCACACTACTGAAGTCTTAAGCTCTAACTAAAATGACAAAGGATATCCTTGAATGTCACACTGCACACCACAATAACTCATTAAGTTATGTGTACTTTTGGCTTTGCTTATTTCCATTCCAAATGTCTATGTCTCCCTCTCCCAGCATCCTCCACTCTCTTGCCATTGCCACTATCACCTTCAACCACTTTGTTTGCATTCTCCAAACAGCCACTTCATTTTTTCTGTACCTTTCTGACCAGCTTATCCTCTCCACACCAGCATCTCAAAAATCTCCAATCTATGCATATCATTTTGCCTCAAAAACCATGTTTCAAAGCCATAAAAAATTACGCTCCTTATTTTAGTTTTCAGCAGTCTTTTCTTTACATCTTTTCTAAACGTGCCTGTCATATACTCTTGCCTATTCACAAATGCTGCTAATAATTTGATTATATCCCTCCTTGAAGAAATAGTGGGATTTCATATAGTATTCATCCATGCCTCAGTCCATCAAAACCCTGCAAAGAGAGTATGCATTGAACAGCTACAGGAAAGAGCCCACACCATCTAGCGGGCTTCAGATAATTTTTAGAATATTAGAGAAGATCATTTTGATAGTGAGATGATATAATTTTAAATCAATGGAAGCAGAGAGTTATGAATAATTATAAGTTATGAATAAGACCAAAGAAAGTATCCTCACACTTGGTAATTTTGTTTTCTCCACAAGCATTTATGACTTTGCATTATTCACTTAACTTCACGACTCATTAACTTCATATAATCTGCGCGAGTAACTCATGTTGGCTTTCCGAAAATAAAAATAATTATTTAACTTTTATGTCTGAATCTTTAGCCATCAATTTTAACCCTGCATATGGTGGGGTGGGGCTTAGAGAGAGATCAGGGGGGTATGGCCCAATTGGGAAAGAGGTGTGCAGAGTGTGCAGACGAGAATTCATCAGAGCTCCCTCAATACGTCGGTGGGCAAGACACTACCCCCTGGGAGGTTGGTTTTCCGAAACATGCAGGATTCCAAGCCACTTTGTATCCATTACAGCGAATGATCTAATAGAAATGAGTGTTCACCAAAACTGGTTGAGTTTCATGTTCACTGGAAAAAATGGAGAAGGTACAAAATATTATTTTTTTGAAGAACTATCTGTGACCCACTCATTGACTTGTAACGTGTTTTTAAAAATATGGATTTTACCAATATGGTTATCTTATTTGGTACATTCGCCAGGAGGAATAATTAATTACATGAATTTAAAAGGTCTATTTATTAATTAATGTATTTCATGTTAATAAAATCATGAAATCCTAAAAGATAACATTTTCTATGCATTAGAATATTATAATACAATTAAATTTTTATTTAATGGAATTCTACTTTGGAAATAGATAACATCCCTGCAGAATTATCCAAGAATTAAAGGAAAAACAAAGAAGGAAGACATGGGTACCTCTCAGCATTATTGAGGGTGGAATTTTACAGGAAGACTTAATTAGATTGAAATTGATGGTTATCCCAAAAAAGGGAATAGCAATGCTAGTAAAGGCTTATAGAACTAAAAGTTAAATTTTACACATGCCAAAGGTATTCCTTAGGATAAAATCCAAAGATGGGGTAGAAAGAAAATGAGAACACAGGATAAGACCAGTTTCAATATCGAAAGATAATGTATAGTAATAATTAGATCATTATAAGTACTTACTGTAGTACATTAGCTGGTGCATTTGCATTAGCACATGCTATTCATTTATAAGCTTCATAGGCTTTTAGAAAGTGTTCTTCTACGTAAAATGGGCAAAATCAATGATCATTTTGCAGAGATAAGAGTTGGCTAGAGGGAAAGATATCTAAACATGCATAAATGGTACCATGTCAAGTCACTGCCAGGGTGTCTGTCAGGGAGTGATTATAAACAACTACTTTGACTTAAATACTTCTCCCAACTACCATGGCCAGAGAAGGTTATTCTGATCTCTTACTGTTCATGGGAAAAATTACATCTGAAATCTATTTGTTCTACACATAATCTCTATAATTTTCTTGACCTGCTCTCTCCTATCATAGTATGATGGGGTAATAATATAATTTCAACTGCAATTTAGCATTTGGAGATAATTATGCATCTTACTTTTTTGTAGGTCATACTTCTTATTTGCCGGATTATGCGTGGCTTCATCTTTTGGTCATAATAGTTGAAAAATATTTTAGTTCATAAGAAAATAGTCAGAAAATGAATCACATTACCTGCTTGGTGGTGAAATGTCAATGTACTGGGCCTTTTGTATCGATCACCTATGCACATGAACTGTGTCAATGTGCGATATTCTAATTACACATAATGTTACTAATACTAATATTATTTATTATATTTATTTGGCACTAAACATTTTTATGTACAAGTATATTATCTATGTAACCTTATACCTCACATGACCGAGTTATAAATAATTCTCAAACAGAAAGAAATTACAAAAATGTTTAACAGGGCGGATGTCTCAATGAGAACAACACAGCTCACCAGTTTTGAGATAAGGTTATGGAGAAAAATTGAGAATTTGGAGAGCTAAGATGACAGAAGACAAAATTTTTAACCAAGATGGGAGAAGAGAGTAAATGTTTTGGAAAAATGAGAAGTTGAAGTAAAAAGTTGGCCGAGGTAATATCTGGAGGGAGTGGACTGAAGGCCGTAATACTTGTTCAAGGGGAATAATAGGTAAGCGTGGAGGAGGAAGTAGGAAGAAGGCTTATTACACGTCGATGAATCAGTGTACGTAGATGTGTAGTAAGAAAGGCAGGAATTTCACTAATTGTATTAGCTTGAGCTGGTAAATATAAGAAATATTTCATTTCAAGTCATGCCATATGACATATGATCCAGGAATGCCAGAAATTATTTGGATTTGACAATTCAGTGAGACTTGGAATCCTTTATGTAATTTTGATTATGTTCTCAGATGTCAGAACTTTTCATATTGATTTATTCATGTCAATTATAGTGCACATGGTTCTAGTATTTGGTGGAAAATCTGTTTTGGTAATGGAATTATTCAATTTTAGGAAAGCACTGTCTTCCAAAATTTTAGTAAGCCTAATTAAGTATGTCTGTCAAACTCAGCTCCTGCACAAAGATGTTTGAATCAAATATATCCCATAGGTGGCAGGGTTTTTCTGTGGTATCCTGAAACTTTCTTTGTTAAGTGATTTTTGAAGTGATTAGGCTGGTTAAACTGTGGCTGCATTACCAGCTTTTGTTTAGAGTGGGTTTATACTGACGCTGGGTTTCTCACTGCCCTTCCATTATCCCTGAACATCCTACCTCTGCTGAATTACTCACCTAACGCCAATAGTGCAAATAACCTTAGCTGCTACCTTCCGCAATAGCTAACTAGTACTAAATAGAAACAGTCAAATTTCTAGGGTCAGAGTAAGTGCCCCTGACTGATGGTGGGAACTTTCTGTGGCCATTGGTAAATCATCTTCCAATGGTCTGAGAAAGAAATGAATAAGTGAATGACTCCATACACATTTTTCGATCAAAAAATATGAATGGAAATTTGAGTTCATTGGGGCCATATATGATTTTGAAAGGTTTTTTGCCAAGATAGCCTTGGGATCATTCAAACTGTTAGGGAAGTGTTATGTATTTTGAACTACCTGGCCTCTGGCCATTGGCCAGTTCATTTTGTGCTTATATAAAAAGTGGCAAAATTCAATATTCATCACTGTTAGCTGAATAATGATAATTTTTATTCATAACTGTTGTGCCTATTGCAAGTGGATATAATCGGTTTTGGCTACAATTTTTTCCAAGCTCTTAAAATATCTGAATATATCACCTTTAGACTGACTATATTAAATAATATGTCCTTAAGTTGTAAAGGGTTAAACCCTTTGCAACAAGGAAATATTATTTAATGTATTCAGTGTAAAAAGATGCCTTTAAGAAGCTCAATGTAACCCTTCCATATCAGTTTCAGGTTACACATTGAATTAATATGAAACTATTTGTCATAATGAAGCAATAGAGTGAATAAAAGTCATTCAAGGAATATATGTAAGAAGTCTTGAGTATTGTGGCAGGAAAACCATAGTATACACAAAATCTATTGACTCTACCACTAGTTTTTATTATCCATTCTTTTCCTCAGCCATAGCGTTACTGATACCATTTCCTTTATTATGTTGTGAGCAAGTTGAAATCTGGAAATTTTTGGCTAATGGTATGCTGAAAAAAAATGAAAGGTTGATTGGAGTGAATTTACCAGGACATGCTATGACATCATTTGAAAGGATTTACCTGCTCACTCATGAATATTTATTCAAACAGATCCCTTTGAGAAAGAAGAATCATCCATTTGAGTTATTCCACATATTGCAGGTACATGGATACTAGATGATCACTGAACACTATTATCTTTGACATAATGTGGGATTTTACTTTTGTTTGCCCAGTATACCGGCCAAATAACCCTCATTTCTTTCTCCACAACCTCTACCTGCCATCATGCCATCTAAAAAGCCTCTTCCTTCTCTTTCTTCCACTGATTCGCTTGGAAAAAAATTTATTTCATTAATATATTCCTTTTATTATGGCCTTCAACATTTTGGGAGAAGGTGGTGCAGTTTACCTACCTCGAAAGTATTTTGAACCAAAATGCTAAAAGTACGTGCAATGGGGAGAATAAGATTTGCGTTAGAAAAAGAAACCTTCAAAAGGAGGATAAAATTGATGACAGAGACGTTGAGTAAGGATGTTAAGAAACAGTCCATCAAAATCATTAAATTAATAACACAATGTATATATCCACTGTTCTTTATTCTCATACAACTAGTTTCAACATTTAGGCATCATCGTCACGTACAAAATAAAACCAGCTGTGGCTCATTTATATAGCATTTATGAGGGAGAGTGGAGTGGGTGAGAGAGGGGGAAAAATCAGGTTGCAATCGGCGTAAATGGGAAGGAGGAGAGGGGTGTAAAGCATTAGTGATTGGTGGGTTCACAGTGGGGGAGGGGGGGTTATTGTGTCTTTCGGTGAAGGAAAGGGATACTTCCAGGATTAGGGAGAGGTATTCAAACAATAATTCCTTCACCAAATGACCCGTTTTTAAATTCTTTCTAATTTCAAGCTCTTTCCACTTGTCCATCCTCATCCCTTTGTCCATCTGGTGTAAGAGTTCTGGGTTGAAATCACTCTCTCTGTTGTTTTCCCATAGATGCTTTGCGAAGTGCAATTGCTTGAGGTCACAATTCCTAAAACAGCATTTATGCTCTTCCGCCCATGTTTTTAATGACCTCCCCATTTGGCCTATATATATTGCACTACAGTCATTACAAATTACCTATAAATGCCACTTCTATTGTTTTCCTACTTTGTCTTTCGTAGAGTTCAAAAATGATTTTAAGTTATTCTTATTGTAGACGGCTATTCTAAATTTTTCCTTAGGAAAGAGGTTGTTTATCTTCTGTGAAATTAAACCATAAAAAGGGAGTTTACACCGTTTGTACTCTTTTCCCACCACATTAACTGATTTGTATAAAGATCGTTTGCTTAAAGGAATGTTTTCTTTGTAGCATTTTTTCAATTAAGCTTTCCTTGTAACCATTTTGCATTGCTAAATTTTTAATTGTTTTAAGTTCATGACCAAAATTTTTTTGGGAAGAGGAATGGCCAACAGTCTGTTTAGTAAGAAATGAAAAGTTGAAAGTTTGTGGGATATGTGATGGCGGGAGTTGAAGGAGATGATGTGGTCTGTGGTGGTTATTTTTGGAAAATTTCAAAATCAAAGCCCCATCCCTTTTATGACACTGCAATGTCTAGAAAATTTAGCTTATGATTGAGTTCCTTTTCACAAGTGAAACTGATTTTTTTGCATTGGGCATTTAGGATATCATAAAATTCTCTGTCTTTCAGTGCCTGTGCATACAGCAAAGATATCATCTATGTATCGATATCAGTGGACATATACATTGTGTTATTAATTTAATGAACATGAACCTCCACAAAGTTGAGCCTGAAACTATAGAAAGCAGTCCATCAAAACTTTAATATGAAGAGTGGTTTTGTACAGGATGGCAATGTGGTCAATGTAGCAAGATGACAGGCCCCATAGGCACCTTGGCTTTTGAGATGTAGAAGTTGGAGAAAGATGGAAAAGGTGAAGTAGACCAAAAAGAAAATGGACGAGGAAGTGTTAGGCATGGGGTGGAGAGAGGGCTATTGGGAGAAATCATAATGAGACAGGAAAAATCAATGAAAGGCATTGATTTTCCATGTCTCATTATGATTTCTTGGCAGTGGGATGTTGAAGACTGTGATAAAGGGGTGAAGTCAGGCAAACGATGAAGGGATAGTATTAGGATAGGGATGTTGGATGGAATGAAGGGAGGAAGGAAGTACATGGAGATGAAGAGGGTCTTTTTGTAGCGGTACCCTTTCCAAGTAACTTCCAAATTAGGAGAGCTTCCAATTTTTGTCTCTCAAAATTACAAGATTAAATCTCATCATAAACCAACAGTGATTATGTGTTGCGTTCAGCAATAATTGTAGCCTGTTAGCAGACTGGCCAACTAAATCTAGGTCATCCACAAATCTAACTGATTTGAGGAGTTTCTCACTTACTTTCACATCAGCCCTCCTATGATCTGCGTACCAATTACTGCACACAAATATTGAAAAGATCAGGCTATATTGGCCATCCCTGACTCCCTCCCCTTCAGCCTATTCTCACCATTCTCCAGCTACACTTCATTCACTATATTATAAAATACGTCCTCACTATAATTGTATGCTCCTTTTTACTAGGTACCTCATTAATGTTATGGCATCACACATACCCTTCTCCTTTCCAGAATCAAACTGATCATTGTTCATATACTCATTTGCTCTCTTCTCCATCCATTAGTTAATGACCCCCAACTAATCTCTCACTTTAAATAATGCATCAGTAGATAGTTTTCAAATGAGTAAATATTGTTATCCCCTTTTGTGTGAGCAAAATCAAACTTCCTATGGTGCTTTAGTCTTTTGTACTGTTACTGCTTTTTTCGGAATGGTATCCACATGGACTTAATTGTCTTCCGGCCAAATCTGCCTCATAAATGCTCTGAATAAGCCCATCAAAAATATTTGGTCCTCATTTTCATAGGTTTTTAATTAGTTCAGTAGGGATGCTATCTATTCCTTCCTCCTTCTCTGATTTCACTTTCTTTAATGACTTTTTTTATCTCACGGAGAAGTATTTCTGGTCCTAAGCTATCCTTTTCAATATCATACTCCCTGACACTATCTAAACGCCCTGGACTGTCATTGTAGTAATTTGATTTTGTTGTAAATTTTATCTCTTATAATGTGGATGGATAATCTTATTTTACACAATGAAAGCTTCTATAACTTTCTGAATGGCATGGTCATTACACCCTGTCTCTGTAAATTCCCTATATCCTTGCACTACACTTTTTTCTATTCTTCCTTTGACTTGTTAGTTTCTGGGCAGAGAAAAGAGTAAAAGGATTACTATTGCTCTATTGAATGTGCATAATGTGCATGTGTATTTGTTTCTCTGGAGGTTAATGAAGTTAAAATAGGTAGCTAAACAAGTCATCATTATGTTAAGGTAAAAATATTCCTCACTCTCACATTTATTGAATATGGGATGCAACTTAGTGATTAATCAGGACTCAAACACCTTAGAATAATGGATGGTATGCTCCCAATAGTGTGTCTAACATCTAAGCCAAAAACAATATTTTCAAATTTAGGTAAGTAAAATGAGTGATTTATGTTGCTGCCACCCTTGCAAATCCTTGACTGACTGACAAACTAAAGCTTGATTAACTGTAAATCTGATTCGATGAACTCCCTCTGACTTCATTCCGACCTCCATATATGTACGTTGAACAGCACAGGTGATAATGGACAGGGTTGCCTCACTCCTTTTCTTAACACTGCCCATCCAGACTCTCTATCTCCCACCTGCAGCTGGGCATCTCAGACATGAAAAGAATATGGATTAGTCTCATAAGTCTCCAGTCTACTCGTGTCTGCAATGCATTCATTAGTTTTTTCCACTTCAATCCATCCACAATACACTCAAGTATTTCCGCAATAACACTCAAACATTTGCGGAAACGAGGATTTTGTGTTAAGAAAACCTTTGCCACACTGATTAAAGGAAACAGGTCTTTAGTTGCATACTGTCCATACAATGTCAAAGGTATTCGTTGTAGTGCGCGTAAACACTTGAGTTAAAAATGTTGACTTTAATTTCTTGAATTGTCGAGCTACGCGCACGACTACGGATACCTGTGAAACTGCATATTCGGTATTTCGTCATAGCATCTTATTCCTTTAAAGCCCCCAATATTTCGGAGTGTAAGAGGACGCCTCGGTATGTGTGTATAGTATGTGGTATAATTTTAATTGATTTCACTTCACTCTGGCATAATGTGGCACCGGTGAAATTGAAATATTCTCGGTCCGCTTACGTCAGCGATAGAGGTAACATGGCTCTGCATTGAAATTTTTCTTTCGACCAAACGAACAATCAGCCGAGACCTACCTACAGCAGTTCCTATAAACAGTCGGTACATCTTCGTTGAAATGTTTTAAACGGTTTTTCATGTTTGAAAAGGGGAAAAAATCAGTTAAAAGGGAGGTGCTCGCGGAGCCTCAATCACTGCTCTAACCGCTGTTGCCATTGTGAGCAAAGATCGACAATTACGTGAATACACCATCAGATACATCATTACAAATACAATTGGGTGTCACTCACACGTTGGCAGCAGAGCGTGGAATTTCACAAAAGAGAAATTCCTTCCCGAACGCCTACTGCATTGGGAACACCGAAATGGAATGTGTAGACTCAATTAAATACCTAGGCAATACCTTCACTCACGATCTCTCCTGTGTGAAACACATACTAGGGGGAATATGTGGACAAGCTAACAAAAAATTAGGATTTATGAGAAGAGTACTGGGTAAATGCGATGAAAAGGTTGAAGAGAAGTGTTATATTTCCCTGATTAGGCCTCATTAAAAATATTCTGCCTGTATATTGGATCCTTATGAAGTTGGGTTGAATACAGAATTAGATAGCGTGCAGGGTAGAGGAACCAGATTCGTAAAATGTCGTAATAATAATAATAATAATAATAATAATAATAATAATTTATTCATTTTAAAAATGGTACAACCATATTAAATGTCGTCAATATAAGTATTATTTAACATATAAACATACTTTCTTAAATGTGATGAACATTGTCACAAAAGAATTCATCCAATGAGTATAGTGGGTGAGCAAGTAACCAGGTATATACCCTATTCTTGAAACTCTGGATACCATCTGATTTCAACTGAGTAGGCAGATAGTTATACAGTCTTATGTTCATATTGTGAAATGTGTTGTATGTTGATGACAATCTACAATAAGTAGTATTTAGATTCGATTTACCTCTTGTGGAGTAGTTATGGAGGTTGGATCTTAATTGATAAGTTTCTAGATTAACTTTCACATGAATCAGAGCCTTAAAGATATACAAACAGAATACAGTCATGATTCCATACCTAATAAAAAAAGGTTTGCAGGAATCACGTGGTGGTATATTAGCAAGAGAGCGAATAGCTCTCTTTTGCAGTAGCAAAATTTGTTTAACATGAGGGGAATGACCCCATAACTCAACACCATAATTCAAATGACATTGAAAGAAGGCATGGTAAAGTGTTAAACGATACTCATTTGAAATGAGAAAGTTGAGCTTTCTTAACATGTAAACAGCTTTACTAAGTTTATTACAGGTCTGACTGATGTGAGTCTCCCAATTAAGTTTTGTATCAATATAAATTCCTAGTATTTTAGCAGTTTCAATATCAGTTATTTTTGATTTAAGACTGCACACAATATGCTGAGTTTTGTTAGTATTTAATTGTAAATGATTAACTTCAAACCATTCCTTAGCCTGTTTTTGGGTAGCGCTAGATCGTAACTTTGCATCTTCTAGATGTTGACACTTTTGCACAAAAGTAGTGTCATCAGCATATAAAACAGATCTAGGTTTCATATTACAGGGCAAATCATTAATCATGATGATGAAAAGTACTGGGCCAAGCACAGAGCCCTGTGGTACACCACATTTTACTTTAAGAGCTGCAGACCGACAGCCATCAAGTTCAACCAATTGGTGGCGATCATCCAAATATGACTTCATTAGTTTCAATGCAACTCCCTTAATACCATAATGTTCTAGCTTTGTTAGTAATATTGAATGATTAACACAGTCGAAGGCCTTACTAAGGTCACATAGTGTCACTGAGACTGATTCCTTTTCTTCAAATGCATTAATGACATAATTAACTATGGACTCTACTGCCAAAATTGTAGATTTCCCAGATCGAAAGCCATACTGGGATTTGGAAAAGAGATTATTTAACTCAAAAAAATTACATATTTGATCTTTCATAATAGCTTCAAAAATTTTACCAAAAACAGGGACTATGGAAATGGGGCGGTAGCTAGCTAAATCATCTTTATCACCTTTCTTATAGACAGGCACTGCTTTGGAATATTTTAGAGCTGTTGGAAAATCTCCTGTCTCAAAACATAAATTGACTAACATTGCTAATGGTTCTGCAATTAGCACAATAATGTCCTTTATTAGGGAGTTAGAGAGACCATAAATATCCTTACTGTTATGTACCTTGTTATTATTGTTTTTATTATATATATATCTTGTTGTTATTGTTGTTATTATTATATGTTATTATCCTTACTGTAATGACTAACTTACGAGAATTTCTAAAATATTGAAGGAGCTAGGCAGGGAATCACTCATGGAGCGAAGGTTATATTACACTCAAAATCTCTTACATAAATTGGAAGGCTGTCTCCTGAAGGAAGTCATGTATAAAATGTATTATTACCCCCATTGTACTACGGTAGAAGAGATTAGAAGTCGGTAAAATTAGAGAGATTAGGTGTAAACAGATGGTTTCAAGAAGTCATTTTTTCCACGAACGATAAGGGATCAGAATAATATTGTCCAACCTCGGTAGGGGTAAAACATAAGTCTGGTTATAATTAGCCACACATCCTAGCAGTGGCTACGGGATACCAAAAATTGCAAGGTGTATGAGTTGAGTGCGCGTTGGTGTAAGCTGCCTGTCTGTTTTCTGTGATGATCCCTAGCGATGGAATAATTCTTCCCGTCCGCTATCACCACCTAGCATTTAGGTCAACTTTTCCTTCACGTGTACGTTTGGTATCAAACTCTTTACAACCTAAGGAGGGTTGCTCGCTTTATTTTAAGTGATTAAGGCTGTGGGAACACAGATATTTTTCATGTTATCATCAGTATTTCAATCCTAGGATTGGTTTATTACAACCCTCCATTCACCTTTATTTAATGTCAATTCCCTCAATCCCTGATACCTTTTCTGTTTTACGTCTTTCTTAATTTTTCCTATGTACATGTCTCTTGGTCTTTCCCGTGGAATCTTCCCTTCTATTTTTCCTTCTATTATATTCCTAATCAATCTATTGTGCCTCAATGTGTGTCCAATCCATCTATTTTTCCTTTGCCGTAGAGTTCTCCATATGGTTCTATCCTCTTCTGCTCTTCTATATACTTTCTCGCTCCTTACTTTGCCTGTCCATTTAATCTTCGTCATTCTCCTCCAGCACCGTTTCCAAGGCTTCTATTCTTCGCTGGTCCACCTTTCCAATGCTCCACGTCTCGGAACCATAGAGTGAGATGCTCCACACGAAAGTCTTGACGAATTGTTTCCTTGTTTCCAGCCTTAGGTTCTTTGAACATAGTAATTGCCTCTTCTTCATGAATACGTTCTTAGCTTGGGCTATTCTTTGCTTGATGTCGGTCGAACTTATTCCATCCCATGTTGTGCTGCTGCCCAGGTGGATGAAGGATTCCACTTGTTCTAGTTTCACCCTTCGAATTGTGATATCTGCATTCAGCTTCTCTCTTCCGCACATTTTTCATGTATGAACTCTAATTTAAACTGGTAGCGCAACAAATAAAAGGCCGACAATGAGTAAACAAATTATCTGTGCGGAAAATGAAAAGAGAAAGATATAGTAAATGTTTGAGAAGGATGTGGGAGCATATTACATGAAAAAAGCCACTTTGAAAACCCAAAGATTGGCACTACAAACAAACTAAAATAATTTTTCAGGATTCCGTGAAAGCGTCAACGACACGAGGAAGAAGAGGAAGAACAAAATTGTTCACGAACGAGGCGGACTCCTTTGGTATGTGTTTCAATCTTAGTTCGACTGCTTTTGCTCCAATTGTCAGAACGCCTTCTATATACCTACCTCATTTGTTCATTGCAAATTGCTCGTAAGAATAATGCGTTTGAACTTTCAGCAGCAGCCAGCACGACCAATTAATGCTAACAGTTCGGCGCGTGAATGAAAAATGTGGACAAAATATCTCCTCAAACGAAGAAACAATGGAAAGGGAAGTTTAAAATATGAAATTAAGAGAATATGGCCCACTTCGGAGAAGAGAAATCATCCCGAAAGGTATGCGAAGGTTATTTAAACTGACTAGCCAAATCTGACTGGACGCGGGAATGTTGTTTCTTACTCTTTGATAGTTTCTCACGGTTAACGTCTGATTTTTTTTATAAATTATCCCTTAGCGCTATCCAAAGCAACAGCGCAGAAAATCAAATCCAATCCAATCATCTTGTCTTGATGCAAAGACCTGTTAGTCTGATTCTGGTAGTGTGGGGCGATCTTAATAAGGTATTTCGATGCTACGAGAAGATTTCGTATTAAAGAAAGAGGTACCTAGTTTAGCGTTGGATTTTCCCAACGTTATCTGTGACTAGAATTAATGTTAATTGTAATAAATTAAAATACCTAGATAAATTTAATTTAGCACGATGATACCCTAGCGTTGGCTTGTAGGGTAGTAAGGAGAATTATACTATATGGTTTGATTTTCAGATGAGTAATTTAACATCAGCCATATACACTCTACATCGACATGCCTATGCTGCTTATTACATATAAGTATAAGTATACTTGTGAAAATTAAGCTTGATTTAAACGTTAATCGTTGTGCTTCGCGTGATGCAACCGATTTCAACAGGGAAGTCCTTCGAACAACCCCTGCCACACACCCTAGCGGTGGCTTGCAGGCTACTGAAAAAATACAAAAACCTTTAACATTTCCACTAAACGACTGATACCATTTCTCACATTGGTGAAAAGCGAGCCATTGAGTAGATTATTGCGAGAGGAGCGGAAAGAGAACAGGGTCTAGGGGATGCTAAAATGGAAGAATACCCTTTAGGATATCTTTCGGGATTAAATGAGCGAAGGAATGGATTGAGAAAAATGTTTCAATTCGTGATCCATTTATCCTTCACCTCAAGTGTTATAATTTGTCCACTAAGGTGACCTAATCAGCGGAATAGTGACCTAGTTAGGTGACTTGAAACGAACCCTTAAGGATTAGAACCAGAGACTGGTGGGCTTTTGAGGACTGGCTGGCCGCGTAGTAAGATCCAATTTGCCTAGCCCAGGCGAATAAGAATTCCGATGTCTTCATCCATCCAGAGACTGGTTTGGTGGCTTCTCGCATCGACATCGTCTTGTTGGCGAATTGACCCTGGCATAGTCACGGGAAGTAGCGCGCTCCACACTCTGGAATTGATTGAACCAGCGCGTTAGTCTAGCGGATTTCATCCAAGACCACTCCAAGGAAAACCACCTTGTTTTACTCCAAGTGCTCCGTAATCACATCGCAGTTTGAACCTATTCAGAGTGGCGCCAGTGAAATGGAGACTAGTGGGTACCTCGCTTATTTGGTCATCTCTAAATATCGAAGGGGGCAGAAACACGACATTTCAAATAGTTGCCATTCGGGAAATATTTCTGATAACACAGAAAGTAAATTAAGGAAGGAAACCAGAACTTGCTGAAATGCTGAAAACAGGTAGAACTAGTAGAACTGCTAGCACAATCATTTTGGAAAGACGGGGAGTTTACCAGTTTCAGTCAAGCAAGAAAGAACTAACTTTGCAAGGAAGCACTGAGTCTTGAATTTTTCCAATTTTAATTTTTCACCGACCACGGCTTCAAAGTACTTGTTTAATGATCGTGGTACATCGAGTGTACCGAAGTGGTTGTCAGGATAAATTGTCTCATGGGAAAAAATTGTAAAAAGTACGGAATGTGGTAACACACTTTGCAAAACTGTTACTGAAAACTTATGACTAACCAGTGTAAAGTAACTCCTTAAAATAAAAAAATATCTCCTTTTCTATATTTTAAAAGTATCGTGCTTTAGCAGAAATATTGGTGAACAATTTATCATTCGCAAATCAATATAAATTTAAAAAAAGCTGCTACGTTTCAGCAGTTTCTTGTTAGGCTATTGTTAAAAAGTACTAAGTTTTTTTGAGTAACTAACTTGTGTAAATCACTATGAAAAGCAAAGAAATACGTAAATACAATAATCGATTAAGTGTTCTCGGGCCTTCCACCGGGTCAGGGGTTCCATATTGACCCAATATAGAACCTCTGACCCGGTGGAAGACCCGAGAAAACTTCATCAAGCAAAGACGCCAGGAAAGCACCAGATCTTACTTCACAATAGCTGAGTGGCATTGGACACACATGTTAAGGATATGTGATATAGGCAACACGATAGGCCTAATTTTGCGGTGAAAGAGTAAAGAGAAATAACGTTCACAATTAAATGTGAAGAAAATGGACTTCTTCTCCAAAAACCTCTTCAAATATCGACAAAGAACCGCAGGGGATGATTTAGATATCAAACATCCTATTTATTACGTTATCCGAAAGAGAATAATTTGTGGATTCAGAATCTTTGCACTGTGTCTAGAAAAATAACAGAATAATATATAGTATTCTATTTTTGAAATAGTGAAAATATCATCCCAGAAATGACGAAATTTACTTATTTGTTTATTAATTCTAAGAAAGTTTCTTTTAAAGCCGAGGCAATTTAAAATCCCCGAAATATTAGTTCTTAAATCTCCTCAATGCATCCAAAAGCTAGCTAACACATTAATGTTCGAGGAACTATTAAATAATTCCAGATAACATTTGTGAGGAAATTAAAAGAAGCGCCTCTTCCACTATTGGCTGCGATAAGTTTCTCTGGGCGGAGCATTTTCGTGTGAATGCCCGTGAATCTTGGTCCAATGAAGTGACATGGCTTCCGAGAGAGGCGCTGCTGGCCCGAGTAGTCAACCTGTCGTCCGCACCCCAGGATGGCGTCCGGTTGTTCCTTCTAACACGCCCCCTTTCCCTGAAGCGCCAGACCAAGCCGTTCGAAGTTGCAGCACGACGCCATTTCGCTTATGGGCTGATCGGATTTCCTTGTAGTAGGTGACATATAATAATAGGAAAACCTATTCTCTTCTTTCCAAGGTTAGAGTTTTCGTTTCCAAAAAGTTATTCTCTGAAGGAATCGTAACTTATAATTTGCATTTAAAAAGTAACTATCGAACATTGTAAGCGGGGAAACAACCATCAAATGATCATTCGTTAAACCCGAATTTTCTCTCTTCAAAGAATTTTCAGGTATGTTTTATGCATTTCGAGTCGAAGATATCCTGAAATTAGTTTTAATATTTATAGATATCATCATGTAAAATAGCTAGAAATACAATAGGAAAAATTAGGTCATTTCTTTAGCGATTGGATCCCAGTAAAAATGGAATCATGACACCTTTTACAAATTTTTTCACCGTTGGAATTCATAGAAGGTTCAATGATGCCGTGAAATAATTGAGTTAAGAAAATTAGCATGTTGATAAAAATTGATGGGATTACTTCGCATCGGATGACGTATTAATAGCATCGACCCTAGCTAGTCTAAAATCTTAACTGTAGTTTTCCCGACTCAAAATTATGGGATAGTGTCATAATTCTTAATATTACTGAGGAGAAACTCGTGATTACATTACATCCATTTAAACTGTTAAGATAGTTAAACACTATTGAACTTACAATGAAAGAACTGTACCGCGATTTTAATAATATGCCCATAACATAGGATATATTTGGGTAAAGCTTCAAGAAATTTTGGGCAGAGTAAAATGAAATATATGCAGCCAATGAACTAATTCCTAATTCATACATTTCGTATCATCTGAAATGCTGCACGATTTTTGATAGCGAAAAATAACGTTTTAAATTGAAATTTAAACTTTGTTCATGAGATAAAAAAAGGGTGCATGTTTCAAAATGCTCACTGGTGTTCCGTCACTGGTTGACAACAGCCTGCCCACTGTGCCACACTGAATCTCGGTGAGCTTGATACAAAATTCGAAGTAAGAATTCGTAACTTTGTTCACCTACATGAAATCCGACAAAGAAGGATGACTAATTAAAAAATCAGAAAGCATTCCATTTTTTATAAAGTACAACTCCAATGTATTTCAGTAACGGAAAACGATAAGTTTTGTTGAAAAGATTAAATTCATGTTCGTAATTTTGCTTATCTTTTCATATTTTCCAGTGTTTACATGAATTATTACGTAACAATTATTGTTTGAAAAATAAATAATGTGCAAAATTTTGATATTATAAACCTTCAAAAGCTGTGCAGTATTTAGGTGAACTTTTATATCCATTAGCCGAATTATCCAAATTAATGTTTTGTCAAAAGTTTCTTGTATATTATCCTTGATCTCATTAAGGGACCAGTCCAGCCGTGAGTCTGTCTTCCCTCACTCCAAACTGCACCGTGGTGCCTGGGGTGTTAGAACACCACCCGGAAAATAGAACGTAACCGCATGGAAAACAAACAAAAATAGTGCCTATCCACACCCACACAGACGAATATGTTCATGCAACACCCATTTAACGTACATGCATACAAATACTGCTGCTGCTTCTATTGGCAACTTCCATACACGTGCAACAACGCATGTACAAGAAGACTACGTGGTGTTTAGTCTTGCTCTCACTTGTAATTCTAATGTATTTACCCTTTGTATCATGACTTTGCGAACTAACATTTTTGATTCCCGATTACTAGAGGAAAGAACGAATATGTATATCCTGGAGTGGTCTAACCTGCCCAAAACCTGCCGGTCTAAATAGTGTGGAGCCCTAATAATTCCCTCCCAGCGACTCCCAGTCTAATTCCTCTAAAAGACCCATCACACTCGTCATCTTATCGTGACAATGTTTAACGATTCTGGCGGATTTTCTCTGACCTACTGAACTTACGAGGGTTGTCCAGGAAGCTACATCCGTTTTCGATTAGCGTGAGAACTAGTGGAGGGAGCCAAATGGTCTCTGTATTGACGCACACAGTAGGTCAGTACACCTCGAGCTGTTGCAGTGGTTGGAATGTCGTTTGTTCACATTTATGAGTCAAAACGAATAAGGCAATTGAAGTTCTCGCCGAATATGAAGTTCGTTCAGTGATAAGGTTTTTACTGATAAAAAACTTCAAAGATGTTGACATTCATCGTGAAATTTTTGTTCTATACGGACTAAATGTAATGAGAAACAAGAGGTGTGTATAAGTTTTGTTGTTCAATTAAGACTGAACATAAATGTCCATGATGATGATAAAAGTGGCCACCCGTCTGTGGTGCACAATGAACTGGACCTGAAAATTGAATAAAAGTTCGTGAAAACCGAGGTTTTACGATATCTGAAATCTTAAGAAAGTTTTCCACAGATTTCTGCGACTCTATTGCATGGAAACACGACTGAAAAGTTAGGCTACTACATGTTTTATGCTCGTCTCGACTCAAGTTCAAGATGTGCCGTGTCGTCGGTTGACTGCGATCTCGGGTGGCAGAATTGCATGTTAGGAAAATTTGAAAACTAGTTCAGAGATATTACAAATGTGTAATCTCTTTGGCGAATATGTAATGAAATAGTAGTGGTATTAGTTTTGAGATGAAAATAATAAATAGAGATAAAACGTTGCCATGCTGAATAAGCAACATTGTTATCAGTAATCTACCGGTTAAGGTACGTTTTCGATAGATAAAAGCTACCAAATAATTCTCTTGTCTCTCCAAACAAAACACAACCCAACATCCTACTCTACAATAAACCCTACAACATCTCTTCAATTCCATACGCTTCCTTCCACCCTTTATCCCATAAGCAAAATAAATGGGCAAAGGATATTGGAAATGAATAGTCAAAATGAAAGGTTATTACAGCATACGAAAATGGATAATTTCTCCATCCCAATCAATTATTTAAATAAAGCACAAACAAAAACAAATGACGAAGAGATAATAATTGAACTTATGAGGTGCGATTCACTGATAATGCAGGAGGAAGCTGAAATAGTACAAACAGGAACCACATTTATTTATATTCTAGTAAGAGGTCCTTTCATCTAGCAGTGCTTGAAAGAACTAAGAAAAAATATTTGGACGTCTCTCATTACCGTCGTGACTTTGGTAGATCTCTTCACCCAAACATTCTATCATTATTGAATAGTAACAACCTGAGATTTGTGGAGCTTAGAATGGTTTCATAGAGGATTTTTCACGGGTTTCATTTCGCGGATTTATACTCTTATATCTCCGCTCAGACGATGAACAAAATAAGTAAAGGAATAACATCACTGAAAACAATTCAAGAATGACTAATATATAACAATGTGTTGACCATTATACGTAAATATAAAAAAGCAGTCAGCAGCGTGTTGGTGTGTTTACTCCCATTATGTCAGTAGTTAATTCCATTAAAAGCGTGCAAATAACAAAGCGGTAGTTTTGGCCAGCCGAACAAAGTGAACAAATTACATAATTGGTCTATAATTTCATTTACATGAGAAATCGGTGAAAGAATTATTTCATTTCTGCTCTTCAAATGTAACGGCGATGTTTTACGTCGGAGCGACTCGGCACCCTGGCCAGCCGTCTCACCCACCGGTCCACGCATTGTATACTGCGGATATTTTCCCACGATGTCCAATGTCTCATGCATCGGCGACGGAACAACTAGAAACACAAGGTCGCAGGAGGATGAATCTCTTGATATGGTGGCCCCATCGAAGGCATTCTTGGAAGATAAACCAGTCTGCACGCGGAGCAATAAATAACATGGATGAAGCAGGGGAAGAAGAGGAAAAACGAGTGACGCAAGAAAAGGGAGAACGGGATAAGAAGGGAAGATGCCATCTTAATAACCTGACGTTTTAAATACTTACCAGTCGAGAAGAGGAGGTTCGCTGGAAGTGCTTAAGTGAGATACGACGGCGGAAGGGTGTCGAATGCATAAGCAGACGGGCGGGTGTGCGTTTGTGTGTGCGTGGGGGGAGAGGAGGGGGGGAGGAGGCAGCAGCCAGCCATACCATGTAAATTACGGAGTGGATGAAAGGAAGATTGACGAAGAAGGCCTTCGGCGAGGTTTTGCACCGCTTCGAGACGCCGCCGCTCTTGGGTGACTACTACTACACGCGCGCGTCGTCGCCGAGACGATCCGAGTGAGACGGGGGAAGAAGGGTGGCGCGCGACAGGGCACTATGACGCTGAATTCAGTGGAAAAGGGCGTCCACACCCGCTCCAAAACATTGGCGACCTCACCGGACCCTGCCAGGTGGAACAAGGATGGCTATTCGCGGAGAAATTGATTAGACAGGCTGTTGGAATTGGAACTCACGCTTTCGTTATCCACAGCACCGACGAAAACTAAATTGTAGAACTTATGATTGGATTCTTAGAAAAAAATAAATTGAGAGAGAAAAATACACGGTGCCCAAATGACGTGGAATTTCGTCTGTGATCTCATTTTTATTCAATTTGAAGAGGTAGCAGAGCTAAATTAGCGGAGAAGATATCCACTGACCGACGTGACTTTGGGTGATGGAAGTGCATCTTTGGCTCCTCGAGAATAGGTGGTTTGAAAAATATTAGAAATATCTCTCGCTTCATCAAATTTCGTCAAACTGACTAAAATCAACGCCATACATAATGTTTTTATGGATTTATAGTCTCCGTAAACATTTTCTATTCGGTTTTTCATAAATTTCATTTCATTTGTTGAATGAAGCTCGTTTAAGGTGTACAAGTGAGGGGAAACGGACGTTGAAAATGGATACGCAGTTAAGTACGTGATGGTCGTTATTGGATCTAATGAAATATCTATTTATATTATTGCGGGTCGCGGTGGTCTAGCGGGTAGAGCGTTGGACTGCTGACCGGAGGGTTCCGGATTCGATTCCCGGGCAAGGCACTTTGGGCACCTGCAGCTCCACCCAAGATAGTTGATTTTTCGGGTACCAGATCATCCTGGGAAACCATAACCGGCACAGGGAAAGGAACTGGCCCCCCTACCCTGATGTGTGAATATTCACACGCCGTCGGGCTTGGTACATGGGTGAGCTCTACCATCACCTACTAAACCGACCTTCGGGTTGATTACTGTGTTTATATAGGGTTTATATTATTATTTATTTTTACCACCAAGATGGAAAGAACTTCAGATGATGAATTGTAATGAAAATTATCTTAATATTTAGACATCTAATATGAATTGAACGTAATGCCTTGTATATTACGACATATGTAACTCGCTGGCCCACATTCTGATTTCGACGGTACCGATGACCATAAAAACTTGCAAATATATAAAAAAAGAGTTGGTAGGTGGGAAAACCTAGCATTAATTTCGGATCAATACGCAACCAATTTTTAAGCATGATGTCGAATAAAGTAATAGCTAATGCTCTCGCAAATTTAAAAAATGTTGACAACAGTTTCAGTGTCTCCTAAACTTGCAGATTAAAAAGAAAAGTGTTTCAGGACTAATGTAGTGGACCTCATTCATATTAAAAAGAAGGTTTTTTGCGGTTTTCTACACCAAATTTTTTCGATCTTTTTCGGATGTTATACACCCTACATCACCTCTGATGTAAGTGTAAGTTTCGAAACTGGTTGAATGAACTAGATTAAAGAGAAAAACTGCAACAATTCCTTACATTACGCAAAGCAGCCGAGAAAAACAAAATTTAAATGTTACTAATGGCAACCAAGAAAGTAAGGATATAATAGCCCTGCGGATATTTTTAGCTATATCCGTCGACCGATAATTCAGTGAATATTCAGAGGATCATGATTTTGCCATTCACGATTAAACCTCGTACCTAATACAATTCGCATATCACAATCTTTCTGTTGAATTATTCATGGGAGACCTTCGTGGCTGCGTTATACTCAGCCAAGCAGTTCGTTGAGGCACATGATTTTAGGTGAATGATGAACCTTAGTCTTGAATAACTTGTTTGCCCGAACTAGAATTTACCTCGAAGAATCGAAAAACCGAACGAATCAATTTCCCCCCGGGGAGCAACTTCCTCACGGCGAGCGTCGGGGTCGGCGGTCAGAGTGGCTGGCGGCCCACGGGAGCCTAAAGACGGGCAGGAACCCTCCGAACGCGTCTGGTTACGGGGGGGGGGAGGGAAGGCGGCGGACAGAGTTATGAAGGGGACCCCGCGCTGCGAGGGAGACCGCACATAAAGAGGGAGGCGGACACCGCGAATATGTATGCATGTGGAGAGAGAGAGGTATGTGACAACAGACCTGGAGGAGGAAACGAGGGTGGAACTTTATATGCATTCTGCTCATGCACACACACAAACACACACACACACACATGACGTACGAGTGGGTATATATATCTCTCGGCGAGGCCAGCATCTCGGGCACCAAGCAAACCCCCTCCCCCACCCTCCCTCCCGACCAGCTCAGGATGGCCGCCGCCTGTGCATCCCCCTCCCTCCAGCGACCCCTCCCCATTGCCCCTCTCTCCCCGTCCCGTCACCGCTCTCTAAAAAGATGGGAAGAGTTAGAGGACAAGGTAGACAGCGAAAGGGTTCTTTCTACCGTCAAGGAAGAGACTCAATCACCATTCCTATTCATACGTACAAGTCGCTTCCTCCCACTTAAATGGCCATCGGTTCGGAGATTTCCCTTTTCCTGTCGTCTCTATTTTAATTATACACATGAGAAAGTTGGTCGTTTTCACAGCGCAGATATGATTATGCGTAGGTATGTATGTATTCATATGCTTGCACGTACATGTGTGTGTGCGCGCGTAGGTGTGCGTTCACGTGAGCGAACACAATATGTCATCATTGATCGTTCAATCCTAAGATTGGTTGACTGCAGCCCTCCATCTTACCCTATCTGATGCTAATTTGTTTGCTTCCTGGTATTTTTTTCAATGTACTTTCTTGTTTATTTGTTCCCTGTATTTTTTATCCCTTGGCATTCCTCTCGGGACTTTGCCCTCTATTTTTCCTTCAATTATATTATTCACGAATCCATTGTGCCTCACGGTGTGGCCAATCCATCCGGTTCTTCTTTTCTCTGTGGTGTTCCATAAGGTCCGTTCTTCGTCTATTCTTCTGTACACTTCTTCATTTCTTATTTCATCCGTCCATTTGATATTAAGCATCCTTCTCAAGCACCAGGTTTCGAAGGCTTCTAGTCTTTTCTGATCTCTTTTTCAGATGGTCCATGCTTCTGATCCATCGAGTTCCACGCTCCATACGAATGTTTTCACGTATTGTTTCCTCGTCTGTAGTTCTATCCTCTTTGAGCATAGCAGTTGTCTTTTCATTGTGAATGCTCTCTTAGCTTGAGTTATTCTTCGCTTGATGTCTGTAGTACTTCTTCCGTCCCATGCGATTGTACTTCCGATAGAGACTTCTCAGTCGAACTCGCTCCTCAGGAAGTATGGGCTCTGGTTTTCGTCATCCACTTCACTCTCCTCCTTCATCACACAATATGATCCCTATTAATTATTAGGTTTGCGTCTCCTTATAGTCAGTGCCCACTTCATTGAGTTGTCACTACCGTCGCATGCCTTTCAGTTGGCACCTGGCAATTCGATCATGCAGCTGAGACGGGACTGGATGTGGCGTCGGCACGATTACTATTTTAAGTGAAGGGAATGTGAGACCATGGCATTCGAGGACGTAGGAATGAAGTTGCAGCGACCATAAAACCATGTTAAGTTACCTACATTTTGTGACTCAAGCATAACTAGGGATTGTGCATCTTCAACTACTCCCCGTTAAAGGATGCAAATAAACTCAGTGGTAACTCCTTTTTCGGAAGGAACAAGGCATATAAATAAAGCATTTAGTAAATAAAATTGGTTGACCATTTGGAATACCCACTTTATTTTCAATCATTTTAGTTCCCATCGTATTGTCTTCCGCAAAATATTTTTTCTCTTTCAAATGAAACGCATTAAATCAAATTAGTAATTTTAAAATAATTTCGTCACTTGACAAAGGTTGTCCTGCATATTGACATGAGAATGGTCACTAGACTCGTGCTCCTCGAGCGAGTGCATGTATCATTAAAAGGTTGACAAAATCAAATCATTAAACAATTAAAAACGGTTCAAGCTACCAGCAGTAAACATAGTTTACATTCAATGGAGTATTCAAATTGCAACAGACACCATAACGGTTCGAGACAATCTGTAATTAGCAGTCATTCATTAGAGTTTAGAAGTTAATTTTTTATATTATTTTAGTCAGTTTATTATAGTACCCTATAAGTCACCCCTAAGGCGCGTGGCAGTGGGTGATTACTCACCAAACTACCCATGACCCAAAACACCTTTCCCTCTTTGCGCGGTCGGACAACGTTATTCTGATCCCTTATCGGAAGTGGGATGAATTAAATCTTAAATCTACCTATTCTAAACTACCGTAGCCACGATTAGGCTAATAATACATTTTCAACATCATTACTAAAGAGACATCCCATTTATGCAAGGGATTTACTATGTAATATAAATTGATGGTTTTCGGCGTAACTTTATGGAATCAATTCACTTTGGAAATGAAAGAATTGTAACTTTGTTCTTTAACAGAAAATTGATGACGATACGACCCGGGTTTCGACGTTCACCTGAAGATGACGTTGAACGTCGAAACCCCTGGTCGTATCGTAATAAATTTTCTATGGAATCATGAAGTTACTATTCTTTCATTTCAAATATAATATAAACTTTGCTCCGTGAGTGAATTCCAGCCTAGCTCCTCTAATAATTTTGATATGATGCCCAGTTTGTCATAACAACGTTTTACAAATCTAGACCCTCTACGCGAAAAGGAAACATAATCATGTTTATAAAGCGAGCAATATAATGTTGTTTTCTGCCTTTGTAATAAATAAAAAATGTATATTTATTAAAGTAGTACTAAAGTTTTCTAACTTTAACGAGCACTAGCCATTTTTCCCACTCAATTCAAGCAATCTCTTTCCACTACTGAAGAGCATCCACGCTTGTTATGTCTGCGATATAAAACACTTAAAACATACTTATATATTTTCGTAGGTAAATTTGATGAAAAAACATTTGAAATGACGAGCATCCCTCTCTTTAATTGAGTCGCCTTTCTCAGAAAAAAGACGAAATAAATGGCAGGGAAAGGAATCGGGAAAACGTAGTGGATCAGATTCCTAACGAGACCCGCGCGATCCAGGCAGAGTAGGGACCTATTAACAATGATCCAAACAATACATACTTGAACGTCGGGACGACTGCAAAGAGTAGCGAGAATCTTTTGTCGGATCAAAATTTGTTGCATGTATCTATAGATTTTGGTTCGTATCGTTGAGGGTAGGCCTACTTCGACGCCAGGTTTCCCTTCACCCTTCTTCCCTCGCAACCTTAAACCTAGAAGCTCTCCACTTTAAGCCATCCAAATATCCGCACTGGCGCAATGACCTCTTCGGTCCCTCCCATAAACTTCAACAGCAACAATGAACAAATGTTGAAGTCTCCCCCGGCCATCTCGAAGCCCTCTCGCTACTCTTACTTCCCCTTCCACCCCACCCCTCTCTAGCCGCACGAAATAGGCCCACGGGGGTGGGGGGCGGAGTGGCTCTCGGTCCCCCTCCGCCCCTCTCTCCTCTCACAGATGGTACACCTGCTGCCATCAGCGAGGGGTACAAGGGGGGGCAGGGGTTGGGGGTTGGCAGGATTGCAGATGATGACGTCGCGATTGGGGGAGAGGGTCAAGAAAACCCCCCCCCCCTGTATGCGTATGTGCACGGAGACGATGTTTGGGGCCCCGGGAGGAATAATTCGTGGATGGCGGGCGACTTGGGAAGGGGGTGGGAGCCGGGCAGTGCCGTCACTTCCCCCTCCTCCATTCCAGCCCTCCCTCCCGCTTCCCAGAGGCACCCGCCCCCTGCACGCCGACTCACTCCATCATCCCCTCTCCCTCCCCGAAACGGCAGGGGTCCTCCTCGGGGCGGACATCCACTCCTATCTCTTCGCCCACCACCCCATCCTCTTATCTCACCCTCCCTCCCTCTATCTCCTCCCATAGCCTCCCCCTCCCCCCTATCCCTGCCCTCTCTTCATTCCACGCCCAGTGAGAGAAGGGCCAAGGTATCATCTCTCTCCTCCCCATTTCCCCTTCCTTCAGCTCAAAGAAAACCTACGACTCCATCTTGTTCCAGGTTCTTGTCCGAATCTCCTCTTTCTTTAGCGTTCCGATAGTTAAAGTAGGCTCTTTACCGTTTTTTAGTATCAATTCCGAACGTCCGATTCACTGTACTTCCAATGTAGTTACTCAAAATACGTGTTCAAGCGTGGTTTCTGACAGTTTATACAACTTTCATAGTGATTATCGATGCCATGAGATGTGCGAAAGGGAAGGGAAATCGCAGCCTACATGAGATTTGAAATGTAATTGAAGAAGATAAAGTGTAAAATGGGCTTAAGTACGTTTTTTAATATTAGGAGCTGTTGGTCAAACCCCGTTTGCGTCGCTTTTTCCACGCGGTGACCGCACGGGGCTCGTTAACAAGAATGCATATTTTGCACCCGAACACCCTCTGATTCAACGACTTACTTGGGTTCAAGACCATCACGGACTCGGACTCGGAAGTTACGTAAAAGAGGGCTCCCAACTCATGAGTAGAAGGCTAGGATGACTCCAGACGCTGACTTCCTCTCCATCCTTCCTTCCGTTTCGAAGATACCACGCGTAAAACACCATCTAGATCTACATGATCTAGCAAAGTTTGTGACCGTGGGCTCAAACCAGGCGGGCGCCGTCCGCGAAGAGTTGCGTTCATGTACCGTACATGAAAGACTGGCAGTTAAAAAAAAAGCTCAGTCACATTAGGTAATGAAATGACACCAACGAACCATGTCCACGAGTAGTAATAATCATGGAAATAAGGAAACATTTCTAATAATTGTTTCCAATGTATTAATTAAATGTTCACCAATGCACATGGTAAATGAGCAGGTAAACTTTATATTCTATTTAGTTTTAGCGGGCATATGTTGTATTTGAGTATACCCTATCCACCCATTTGAGTTTTGGAAACTGCATAGCTGTTTTTCCTGATTTCTTTTCGTTATTACAGAGACAGCCTGCCAAATCGAAGCTCGCAACAAAAAAGTTCACTTGGTTTAAAAAGAATAAACTTATCATAACGGAGAATATATTTCAAAGAATGATTCACGTAAGAGATGCCGGGTAGTCGTTTGGGAGAACTAACTTCCACGCTCCCGGTCGCATACGTAGCGGCGGAAATTCGGCTCAGTTGGTCCCCACGCGCGATACAGCTAGGGGCCGAAGGCCCGTGTCTAACCCTTTCCTCCCCATTACACTCCCTCGCAAGGGCCCGTTTTCGAATTCTCGACGCGTTATCCATGCAAGCTCCTTTCGAAGACCCCCGCACCCACCGATTGGCACCGGTCGAGATCAATTCATGGGTAATCCCACCAGAAAGGGGATGGGTGAGGAAGTTGGTCGAGACCATAGAAAACACGTATATACAAGAACATACATACATACATTTATATCTTAATACCGAACACGCATACACACACACAAACTCTCTCTCACTAACTAGGGGCAGTCAAATAACAACGGGACACCCGCCATATAAGGAAAAGGGATAGGAACATATATAAAGGATGAGCACAGGAGAGGTGGGAAAGGCGGAATCAGGAAAAATCAAGAGCGTAAAAATATTTCCTTGAATATCGGATCTTTTGACTCACTGGGCCGATGCTCTATGTATACTATACACATATGATTCCGCCTTCCCCACCTCTCCCGTGTTCTTAAATTTACATGTGTTCCTATCCATTTTCCTTTCATCTATTTCCGTGTGAATGAATATACTTACACATGTATATGGAAGTACAATATAAGAATATACATACATACTTAAATATGTATATGTACGTATTTGTGTGTATTATAATTTTTTCTACCGTCCACTGGCCGTCTCTCAACCAATGGAGTCGTTCTGATTCGGTACGCGATGCGTCTTTCAAGGGGCAAACCATCTAATTGAGGATTCCGGTCACAGGCCAGGGGACATGTTACTCCGGGGCGAAGTGAGTCGGGAGTGTTAACGTCGTTTCTCCCAGAAGAAGGGAAAAAACGGCGCGGGAGGAGTAAAAAAGGAACTGGTCCTCCTTTCGTTTATGTGACGCTAATGTAAAAATCCTGCCGCGCCTAATATATGACGATCGGATATAATGATGTTAGTTCCAAATCAAGAGTGACTTTCCCTGTAACAAATTACTTTCGTATTTAACGCACGATGTATCCAAAGGCAATTATTTCTGAGTTTTTTTATACAAAACTCGTACGCAACATAAATAATGCAATGGGCATGATCGAATAGGTACCTCAGTCAATAATGAAAGAGATAACTGCGCATGCAATTCATATGATTTGAACTTGAATGCTCTCCCTGAGGATTCCAATGGTGGTAGTAATTGATGGCGGTAACAGGAGCAAATTGTTGAATATTTACGTAGTAAATGAAAGTGAAAGTTTTTACGTAGCAAGGAGATAATTGCCCATCTATAGTCAGGCTTTGTTTCATTACTGTCACTGTAGTCAATTGATAGGTTCCCTCAGGATGCACAGCCTCCTAGGGAGCTAGGGGTTTCAAGTTAATCTGCCAGAAGCATGGCCACCAACGTGTCTATTCAATTAGAAGTGTACATCTTTAGATTTCAGACATTATTTCATCGGAAAGTAGCAAAAAATGGAAGGTCGCACTTGTTAATCGGCCTCGAAGGACTCATCTACATATACACAATACCCTGAAAGCCGTCGCAAGGACGTGTGGTAGGGGGTGGTAGATCACCAAGCATTCTACATATATTCCCTCTATTTTCTCATGTACATGGCACCTCACGATCCTCCCAAAAATCGGAAGGGGGCCACCGAACACCTTTCATGCAACATAGCTACACCTTTTACGGGTATTAGGAGGTTAGCATCTGTTCCTGTGTCTACACAAAGAGGACATAAAATATTAAAAGATGGCAGGCATAATTGAGAAACTTATTACCGGTTAGTATTCTACGCATTCCGGACGGAAAATTCACAAATACAACAGACTTTATCTACATTCACCTACACCTTATCCGGCACAAGGGCTCACGACGTCACGATACGGACCATTCTACATCTACTTAATACCCCACAAGTCTCCGCAAGTGCGTGTGGCGGGGGTATTAGGGCACCACCCGTAATTTAGAAAGAAAAGCGCATGCAAAAGCCACAAATTTATACAATATACAAACCAAACATGGTATGCATTCAAGCAAGAACCCTTACAACCAACACACAACAAATTTGTGTATGGAACACAAACTACCAGCTAACATATCGTATACATGCACCTACAAATATACCCGATGTCTTCGCAATGTTTAATTTTGTTCCGATTTGTAAATTAAATGTACTCAATATTTCCAAATTGACTTCGGCTTTCTTCTACCATGACTCCCGACTGTTCGTGGACAGAATGACTACTTGTATCCGTCTGTACTGAAATCCACCACCTCATCTTCCCGCTTGCACAGTTTCCCGGCACTGGCCGCGTGATGGCGGTCGCGCAGGGACATCATTTCCGTGGTGACGTGAAAAATTGAAGAGCCAAAATGTCCGGTTCGATGATTTGCCTTACAAAGTCATCATACTATGGTGCGGATTTCGATACTCAAGGTTGTTCAGCCCCGCAATTAAGAAGGAGGAGGAGGAGGGTCCCCCTGGGCAAGCGCGCCACGGTGCGGGAGAAAAACGCATCTAGACGCGGGCAGGGGGGGGAGGGGGTTTGGCTTTGGTTTTTTTTTATTTTAAGCCTTTGCTTCCGTTTGACGCGTGGACGTGCTGCGGAAGGGTCACGCACGGGAGCATCCGGCATAAAATTATTATGAACGAAACGAAATCGGTTGCAAAGGATCCTAAAGTGGGATCTCCTGATTCGGCTTCAGCAGGATCCGCCGGAATGTTTTCTGGGAACTCAATCGCTTTAATGCACGCAAATGATTCTCGTTACAAAAGTATATCCCATTAGTGAATGATAGGAGAGGAAGAATTATTTGAGACGAAGAAAACTTTACCGTGGAAGAACGGGAGATGGATCCATCTATTTCCCAGCACCTCTGGTAATGGGCCACTGTTAATGACCCATTCGCCATTGGTGGTGAGCCCCAGTTGATCTTAATAATCCACCTCGGAATAATGTGGAGTGGTAAGCAGAATGGGAAAGTTTTCCGAAAGGCCTTCTATTTGCAGTTCGTGACGCCCTTTGTCGGAAATTTTGGATGAGGAGAAAGGGAGAGATGCTTTTAACGGTGAATGAATGAATTTTAAAACCAAGAAATTCACAATTAGTACTCGTAGCACAATTAGTATTAGAAAATCAGTGACGTGTTTTGGACAAGTTTTGAGCAAAGTATTAAAGAGGAATTGCATTAGACAAAAAAGCCTTCACCAGAAGGCTGAAATGCATTGTGTAAAGACGATTATAAATCATCTCAATAGTTTCAGCCTCAACTTTGTGGAAGTTCATTTTAATAAATGAAAGTAGAAAAAAATTGTTACAATCCACCACTTTATTTTCGATACTACTAGTTTCGACGCTACGGCGTCATCCTCAGGTACTAGTAGTATCGAAAATAAAGTGGTGGATTGTAACAAATTTTTTCTACTTTCATTTATTACGATTATAAATATTTGCGGAAACTTATATTTGGACCGTGTATTCGGGTTGGGCACAGACATTCGTTCGGTCGGGCGAAACGCCGTAAAGGGAAGTAGAAAATATATGGAATTGTAGTATAGGATGCCATGTTATCTCTTTTTCAGTCAGGCGTAAAAATATTTAGTATGTCAAAACCTTGAATGGTAGAAAACTCCATTAAAAGTAGTAATAGTGTATCCCCAGGTCAACTAATGAACATTGTACTTCCATTTCGAACGTCCATGTTTGGCTCGCCAATTTGCCGAAGAGGTAACAGCTGATGCGGTATTTATCTCCCCACAATAAACCAGGTGGAATTCCTCAAATATTGTTCCAATATTTGGAAGGTAGATTGATTCTTCCATACTATGTCAATCACGGTATCATCGTACATTTTGTCGGAAGGTACATTGCCCTATAATTCTTATATTCCATTTTACATCCCTTCCCTTTTATTCATATGTGCTCCCGTCGAATTAGTATTAGGCTTTGATTTTGGCGCAATTAAAATTCACAAGCAAAAATTAAGCAATTTGCAAATCGTTATTGTGAATTAACATAAAAATATTGTATAAGGCGCTGTCAACATTCTCTGCTTTTCCCTTTTGTAAAATTGTAACTGCTGTTTTGACATTCATTTTCCTCAGTCTAAGTAGATAGCTGACAGAGTAACATAATATCTGCCGCTATTGTATAAAGTTTCAAAGTACAATCAAAGTCTCTCCAAACAAAGTCCCTCCAACAATCATTAGGTCAGCACATATTCGAGATCTCTCTGTTTCTGTTAATTTCATTTTCCCCCCTTTTCGCTCCTCTTGTTTGGTTCATTTCCAAAATAGTTTCCTATTTGCTTGAAAATTATTATTTATAGTTTTCCTGCTGCTCACATTTGTATTCTTTCCTCACTTTCTTTCGCAATATATAATTATCATTTATTCCTTTTCTTATAATAAATATCATGAGCTCTCTTCCACGCGTCCTCGCGCTTAGGTCTATTCATAATTGTATACGTATACCTATTCCTTTCCACGTACAAAGAGAATATTTCATTTCTTCATTCCCCCAGGCTTCAACCGATGTCCACAGCCAGTTCATGAAATGACTTAAAGATAAATAAATTAAAGTACCAGTGTTATCTTATCCCATTGAAATCTCTTCATTTGTGATTTTTTAGGTAATTAAATCGAGGATTAGGAGGATAGCAATATTTTTGGAACGATATTATAATGAGGTTATAATCAATAACGCGACCAGTATGTCAACTGTTCACAAACCGGTTAGTGTAGAATAAATGTAGTATGTAAACGAAAAGCCTCTTTCTGTGTTGAAGACATGTTATAAGCACAACCATTTTGTATGGAGAACTCTGGGAATATGATTTAATTAAACGATCCTCCCGTTTAATTTCAACGGGGTACCATTTTAATACATAGAGTTATCGGATGTTGTTAGACATAAATATCCTAGATGTAATATCATAAATATATTTAATCGGAGTGCAGTGAAGATAATTCACGGCCAGTAACGCCAGAAATAGTTATAACTTTAGATACATTTTAAAAAGTGGTCAATATTCTTCGGAGGTCAAACAGTGAACGTTGCAAGCTGCTTGAGTGGTTTTGAGTCGGTTATGGGTCAGGGTTCTTCGATTTCGACCCGAATGCCGCGATCAATTCGTCTTTTATGAATGACAATGCACCGGCGGACAGATGAAAAATTGCGCGTGATGTCTCGGATAAATAAAATATCGTGTCACTCCATCACCCATGTATTCGTTTCATTTGGCTCCATGCGACTTCTGGCCGATTCAAAAAATGGAATTGGCGATGAAAGGAAAGCGTTTCGGAAAATAAGTGCCAGGAGTGCTTCAGAGACATTGTGTCACCACTTCCGGCGTGCTAATGATTCACAAGGAATCTATTTTGAATGAAAGGCAATTATTATTATTATTATAAGGTAATCTAGTGGTTAAGGTAGGTTTTTGGATGGACACAACTACTAAATAAATATTTTGTTACTTCAAACAAAACCCAATCCAGCACCCTAATCTACATCAGGTCCCTCTTCATCTCTGTATACTTCTTTCCTTCCTTCATCCCATCCAACATCCCTATCCGACTCCTGCCCTTTCCTCGCTTACCCAACATTCTCCCCTCTATTACCCTCTTCAACATTCCACTACCGCTCAATACGCCTTTCATCCATATTTCCTGCCTCCATAGGATCTCTCTCAACAAACCCCTCTCCTCGCCCACCATCCCTAGTACTTCCTCATTTGTTTTCCTTTCGGTCCATTTTCCCTTCTTCATTCTTCTCCACACCCACATTTCAAAAGCATCCAATCTACGTCTATCCTCCTGCTTCAGTGACCAGGTTTCCGCGCCGTACATAGCTACGCTCCATATCAAAGTATTTACGAGTCTTTTCTTAACATCCTTACACAACGTCCCTGCCATCAACTCTCTCCTCCTTGTGAAAGCCTCCTTGCCTAGCGCAATTCTTCTCCTTACGTCCCTACCACTTTGAGCGTGTTGGTCCAAAACACTTCCTGAAAGGCAATATGATATTAAAAATAGATAACATTTTGTATAATTATGCCTCAATGAACTTGCCAATTGGACAGACTGAGTACAAGACAGTATGGAAGAGATTATTAGTGGTAAATATTTCCCGTGGATTTGTTAACTTAGCTAACTTAATTTGTTAACATGTCTACACCCGTAAAGGTGTGAATGTATATATGTCCGCACCTGTTACCGGCGGGAGAGCGAGATGAATATTTGTGAAATTCACCGCTAAAAATATGTTGCACAACGACATATTATTTTTACCGTTTGGGCTGCTCGCTAATAAGTGAGACACCTCATCTGAATGAACAGTGACATGCAGAAGTCAGATGGGGACTGAGCGAAGGGTGCAGCATATTTTGTGAAACAGTAATTTCAATTCTGAGAATTAGAATTTCTTTAAATTATTAAATCAAAATAGAGATTTCTTTCATCAATGGAAGCGGGTCAAATAAAACATCTAAGTCACCAATATGCTTAGAACTGATACGCTGGGAGTTCACAGAGGGATTAAATTTTAGCGAAATATTTAAATGTTCAGTCCTAATATCTTTAAAAGAGGACCAAAAGTTGTCAAAACAAAAATTAAGAAAATCTCTTTTCGTAGATAAGTTTGATCTTTTAAATAATGGACAAGTTGAATTTGGTTATATTTTTTTCCTATTTTCAAAATATTTTGTAGTTTAATCTAAGGTGTAGAAAACAAAAACAAGTACTTTTTTCCCATAAAATTATGGTTTATGTCGTGTAAGATACAGAATACGTCATTAAACAAACTTGATAAGTTGTCGCACTCTTGTTTCTTTCGGTCATATCCTTCCATATTGGCATGCTCAAGAACAGTGGAGGACAAAGATAAATTTGGTTTATTTTGCGAACATTGGGTAGATGACAAAACTACCACACCCACATTACTTTGATATGAACTCTTAAAATAAATTATCTAGTTTTTTCATCGTCATGATCACAGATTAGAATGAAGAAAAGAGTTGATTGTTAGAGTGTTTATTTCGCGTGACGAATGACCTTAGAATAAGGATAGGAAATTGAGAATGAATGATCAGGTGACGCACTCGCATGGCAATATGGTATATCACTCTTACAGCTTTTTTCCGGGTGTGATTGATGATTTACTTTTATTAGTAGTAGTTTAATGAATTAAATCAGGTTTTTATTGAACACATCACGGTAGTCCGAACCCTAAACTAAAATAACACAAATTATCTTGAGACCCCATGCTACATGTTACATTAACTACACTCTCTGAATATTTCTACATCCCTTTATTCCATCCCAAATGCGTATTATTTTCTTCTCCCTCCCTCTATTTCCCTGCATTCTCTCCTCTATTGTCACAGTGTTCGGCATCCCATTTGCCCCTCGGTATCACTTGCATCCACTTGTCCATCCCAAATGCGTATTATTTTCTTCTCCCTCCCTCTATTTCCCTGCATTCTCTCCTCTATTGTCACAGTCTTCGGCATCCCATTTGCCCCTCGGTATCACTTGCATCCACTTGTCCATCCCAAATGCGTATTATTTTCTTCTCCCTCCCTCTATTTCCCTGCATTCTCTCCTCTATTGTCACAGTCTTCGGCATCCCATTTGCCCCTCGGTATCACTTGCATCCACTTGTCCTGCTGCCTTCCAACTTCTCCCAACAGTCGTCTCTCCTCCAACGCTACACATGGAATTTCTCCGTTCATTTTCCTTTCCGTTCATTTTATGTTCTCCATTTTTCTCCACCCGCACATCTTGAAATCTTTCAATACATACTTATCCTACTGCCACAAATACCAAGTCTTCACTGGTCTTTTCTTTAGATACACTCGTATACTTAAGGTGCCTGCTATTAACTCCCGCCTCCTTGTAATCATTTACCACTCACTCAATCACTTACCTTACGCCATTCTTCTTCTAACGACCCCACCATTCTGCCCACTCTCATTCAAAATATTTCTCAAATATTTCAAAAACAACTATTTTAAATGTTTTAGTTTATGGCCCACTTTGGTGTACATCTCCATTGATATTATCGATTATAAGTCAGTCGAACGCCTCACACATTTAGATGAACAATTATATGATATATATCATATGAATCAACTGTACAGGCAGGTCATCTGTGATCATCTATATATCTCCTTCCTTATACTTGAGAATCTCTCCTTGCCTTCATTTTCATATGATTAATTTTCATCCCATACCTATCACACTGATTCGCCATTGCGCTAAGTCATGATTCGGACCCTTCAGCTTATTGGCTAACTAACGCAAACCTGATCACTGTAACCCTTATTATACCTCGATTACAATTTCCTCTGCACACATGCTGAAAAGAACAGGTGATATTTGACATTCCTGCATTGCTCTCCTGCTGCTACCACTGTCCATTCCTACTCTTCACTGTCCGCACCAGTGTAATCTGAGACATTTACAGGTTTCGGATATGTTGTCTATCTCTCCAGCCTACTCCTATCCTGTGAAAAATATTCGTTAATTGTTACTAGTTTTTGCGATCGAACG
Source organism: Hetaerina titia (assembly GCA_037158775.1). NCBI lineage: Eukaryota > Metazoa > Arthropoda > Insecta > Odonata > Calopterygidae > Hetaerina > Hetaerina titia. The sequence goes on from CM073768.1 coordinate 139,169,865, forward strand.
CCTGCCCAGAGTTAACGGAACATTTAAATACGTATTTGTCGTACTCCTACGTCTATTTAAACCGGCGACCTCATAATTGTTTTGGCATTTCACCCTTCCCACTCCCTTTTAAACCCAAATCGATCTTCGCCTGAGTACTGATTTCTTCTCTTCTCCCTCCTCGAGGTATAGCTTACTCGCGGTAGAAATAATACCTACATTCCTACAGTTCTTACACATCTACTGCTGTTTTACCTTCTTTTGAGAATGGTAGGTACTGGCCTCTAGCAAAGCCTTTCGGCCAAATTCTTCCCTCATTAATGCTATTAATGAGCCTAAAAAACCCTTCTTTCACCGTAATATTGATGACATTAGAACTCACAAACTCACGAGATCCCTTCGAAACATCCATTTTACCTCTGTCGTAAATTTGCAATGCATGTGCATATAGAGTCGCTGGTACATCTTTGTGAATGCTAATTTTTCCTTTCTCACTCATGTTTTTCCACTCCTTTTTCTGGCTTCCAGCCTTCCTGCTTGGGAGTCCTATAATTTTCTAATTTACCTTCGTCTAAAGAAGACATTTTTTTGCCATAGATTTTGCTGCCTCAGATATTTCACTGGCGCGCAGAAAACACAAAGTTGGACTTTAAACAAACGAAGTGCAAGTACTTGATCTCGCGATTAGTTCGCGAAAATATGAGAATAAGTGTTGGTATGGAGAAGAGGTAATGATTGCTAAGACGAAGGCAAGAGAAAATGGCAGCGTGAAAGCATATGCAGGGGGCTAAAGATGAATGATGAAAAGATGAAAGGGACCGGCTCTCCAAATACACTTTACGTAGATAGGACGTGTCTCCCCGCCGATCGCCGTCAAGGTGGTCTACTTCGAGTCCTCGCGCCGTGAAAATGCTTTGCTTCGGAGAAACTCCCTTGCGTGGAATTGGATCGGGCCGCAAGGCGACTTATTTGGATCACAACACAAAATGCCAAGCCGCAATCACGGAACGAAAGATTTTTTTTCCTCCCCAATGACTTTTTATAGCGCTTTCAGTTTTATTATATACGGGCGTAATTGGATGTTTACCCGAGTTTCGGAAATAATGAGACTGACCTAGAGTCATTCGCTGCAGCTACATACAAAGACATGCTGGAGACTGGTAGGCGATAGCCGTAGAGCTGGATTCCACGGAGAAAAACAGAGTGACCCCGTCATTCCAACCATTATTAACCGGCTGAAGTTTCAAATAAGATCCATTGCTCTGGGAAAGATTAATGCCGTTGTCCTTGGATAAGGAACGAAGCAAATTGCCACGTTGTTATGTTCGGGGCTGAAATGGGCATGCAACAAGATTCATTAAGATAGTGCTAGTCTCTTTTTTAAATTTATTTTAGCACAACTGCATCAGGCAGAAAGCGAAACGACGAATGCGCATCCTAAATTAGAAGCAACGTTTTGAGTGATAGGAAAGCAAGCGCGTCACTTTCAATACATAGGTTAACTACATTCGTTTATTTATTCTATGGTAAAGAGTAATTGAATAATTGCATTTAAATGGTTTTAAAGGTATTTTGTTCCACGTTAGTTGTGTTACATATACATATATATATATAATATATATATACATAATATATATCTATTTATAATATATATACATATTCAAACTTGAAAATCCCGCCATACGGCTGCACAAATATTCATTCAAACAGAAATAGGTATAAGGAAAGGGGATAGGAAAACACATAAAAGGCGAACACAGGACATCTGGGGAAGGCGGTTTTTGAGCAGATCACGAAAGTAAAAATATTTCCTTGACCGGGATTTGAACCACGGACCTTCCACTTGCCGGGCGGATGTGCTACCATTACACCACCGAGGAATATATATATGTATATATTTATAGAGATATAAAGTACATGTACTAAGCCTAAGGTAGGGAGGCCAGTTCCCTTCCCTGTGCCGGTTATGGTTTCCCAGAAAGATCTGGTGCCCGGAAAATCAACTAGCTTGGGTGGAGCTGCAGGTGCCCAGAGTGCCTTGCCCGGGAATTGAACCCGGGACCCTCCGGTCAGTAGTCCAATGCTCTACCCACTGGACCACTGCGACCCATAGATATATATGGGTATGTATATAATGTATATATACATGTATATAAATTCACATGGAAATAGATATAAGGAAAAGGGATAGGAACATATATAAAGGACGAACACAGGAGAGGTGGGGAAGGTGGAACCAGGCAGAATCACGAACGTAAAAATATTTCCTAGACCGGGATTTGAACACCGGATCTTCCACTTGCCGGGTGGATGTTCTGCTGTATACTATATTATATACAGGGTGGAGGAGAATGAACTCCCTACTTTTAAAAAATCACCGAAGAGCGCGCAGGTAAATTAGCAGAATGGGAGTAGTGGCGTTAGCTGGGAAAATTACGTCATTTTTAGTAAATAAAACAGTTTCTGGCGTAACTTGGTGGAAAATCTTCATACTGACTTTTAATAATCAAACCACTTTACTTTGCCATATAAACTGTTTATGTGGAAAAGTAAAGTGGTTTGATTATTAAAAGTCTGTCATTTTTAGTAGTTACCGTGCTCAGTGGTCTGGTGAGCATCTAGGCCTTGTCTTCTGAGAGAAACGTTCTTTAAGAACAATAATAGTGTGGTAGTGACGCAGAGGGCGTTGTGGTCTAGCGATGAAGCGCATTTTCACCTCTCCGGCACAGTAAATAAGCAAACTTTTCGTTGCTGGGCGACTGATAACTCTCGCAAACTTCACTGAAGACCTCTTCATAGCCCTAAAGTGACAGTTTGTGCGCTGTGTCCTCCATAGGCATTATGGGGCCTTACTTTTTTGAATCTCGAGGTTCAACCGTTACTGTACACTAATGTGAGATGCTGGAGAACCTTTTACTCCCCAAATGGAAGAGTACGGCGAGGAATATTATGACACGGAAGCCTTTTGGTTTCAACTGGATTGTGCCACATGAGCCACAACAGGATTTTGGCTCATACCGCCCGTATTTCACGCCAAATCCTGTAAAAACAATTTCCCGGCCACCTGATCTCCTTATGAAGGGATGTTCCATGGCCCCCTCGCTTCCCGGGTTTGAGCCCATGTCATTTTTGTCTTTTGGGATATCTTTACAAAGCTGAGGTTTGCAAAGTTCGAACAAGGACTTGGGAAGCTCGTGAGGAGACAGTTACAGATGCCATCGCTGGAATAGCGCAAGGTATTCTGAGAAGCTTTCGAAAACTTTTTTCTACCGACTCAACGTGTGGATCGCTCACCTAGGTCGTCACCTGTATGTAATAATTTTAAAAACCTAATTAAAACAAATGGCATAAAATTTAGTTTTCGTAAATGAAAACCTTTTTTAATTATCCAGGTTGGTTTTTTACAATTTACCCGTCAAATCAGGGAGTACATTCTGTCTCACCTTGCATATATATATTACATTAGGGGGTAAGAGATTAAAATTAGGGGAGAGGATGTATATATATATATATATATATATATATATATATATATATATATATATATATATATATATATAAATTTTTTATATTCATTTACATACTGAAAGGTCTTGGGCGCGGAATGGTGTACGGGTAGGGAAAAAAAGGGGGGAAGGTGCGGACAGGGTATTCTGGGAGGGGAATTAAAGATGGCGGTTAAGGGTAGGAATTTTAAAGGATCGGAAAGATAGGATATTTGCGGATTCGCTAGTTCACTGGTGGCTGAATCGGGTAGGGATTCTAGAATTGATAGGGAAAAACATTCGTTGAATGACAGGTTGTGTGAAGTTACGTGTGAAGGAATAGGAAGAGAAGAGAGTGAGACAGAATTACAGGAGTAGCGGTGATTATTCATTGGAATGGATAGAGGGGTAATACGAGACATTCGCCAATGTAAAAAGAGGTGCATATTTTGCATGACAAAAGACAGATAATGTTTTTTGAGAGCCAATTAGTGTGAGAACGGGGTGAAGGGGCAATGAGAGGAGGTGGGGAGAGGGGAGCAGATCTCATCAGCAGACATGTTTTACATCGGGGGCGGTTGCAGGTTGGGGAAATATGAGGAAATTTGTCAGGGCGTGGCGCCAAGGGTTGGTGGATCTCAGAAGGTTTCTGAGATTGACTGGTCGTCTGTAAGCGACAGAGGGGCATTGGGGCAGTAAGGATGAGGTCGCATCATTGTCATGTAATATAGGAAAAAGTTATTTAAGAAAGGTTTTCAGTCTGTGTCAACCGGGGAAATAGGCTGTGCAAAGGATGAATCCTGCGTCAGATGTGGGGTTGTTATTCTGTGGTGTGTGTGGTCGGGTGGAGCGACAGATTTTATTCTGTAGGAGCTTTTCTGGGTAACCGCGTTTGTGGAGTGCATGGTGTAGATTGTGGAGGTATTTGTTGAGGGTAACTGTGGTGTTGCAAATCCGATGTTCGCGTATAGAGAGAGAGTGGGGAATTGAGCGTTTGGTATGAGAAGGATGACTACTAGTATAGTGTAAATATTGTTGATGATTAGTGGCTTTGATGTGTACTGAAGTGGTGAATTTGTTATTGTGAGATGTCTGTGTCAAGAAAGGTGATGGTGGAGTCTGAAATGGAAGAAGTGAATTTAACATTGAAAGAAGAATTTAAGGCCGATAAGAAATTGTCAAGAGACTCAGAGCCGTGTGTCCAGAGAATAAAAATGTCGTCGATGTAGCGGACCCAGAAAAGAGGTTGGAAGGGTTGCTGTGAAAGGAAATTCTCTTCAAGGTGGTCCATGAAGAGATGGGCGTACGACGGCGCCATCCTCGTTCCCATCGCTGTGCCTTTCATTTGCGGATTAAAGCAGTTTTGGAAGGAGAATACATTTTTGATCGAGACGAAAGTGGCTAGATTGAGGAGAAATTCGGTAGAGGGGCACTGGAGTGGGGGGCGTAGACAAAGATAGTGTCGGAGGGAGGATAGACCTTCTGCATGGGGAATAGAAGTGTAGAGGGAGATGACGTCGATGGTGACCATAAGCAGGTTGGAGATGGAGGGAATGGAGACAGAATTTAAACGGTGGAAAAGTGATACGTATCTTTCGTGAAGGAGGACAAGGTGAGTGCGATAGGTTATAGGTGGTAGTCAAGGAATGCGGAGATTCTTTCGGTGGGAGAGTTGTAACTAGAAACTATAGGGCGACAGGGGATGTTGAGTTTGTGTATTTTTGGGAGGAGATAAAACTGGGGTGTTCTGGGGTTTGGAGGTGAGAGTAGAGATATGTCCTGGGAGGTGAGGCCTTCTTCTGGTCCAAATTGGAGGAGAAAAGACCGAATTTCCTTTTGGAAGGTTGGTGTAGGGTTGTTGGTGAGAGTGGTATAGGTGGATCTGTCGTTATATATATATATATATATATATATACACACATATATATATAATTCATATGTTTACACACATATTATATATATATATATATATATATATATATATATATATATATATATATATATATATATATGCATGTATATATCGATGATGTAAAAGCACTCGCGAGAGCAGTATAACATTTGTACGGCACAATCATTTCCATAAAAAAATATTAAACCTGGTATTTATTCGTGAATATCTGTTCTCATTTTCAGTTAAGGCAAACTAAATGAAAATCTTTTACCGCATTGGAGAGAATTGAGATCTCTCCTTCATTAGTTTCTCATTTAACGCGCAGGATTTCACATTGGGGCATTCGCCGTGTCGAGCGCTAAGGCACCCAGGCGAGGCGCGAAGTGACGCCACCGAGTTGTCGGGAGAAGGGATGGAGGGGGCTAAAGGCTAAGGGAGGTGGGTGGTGGGGCGGGGGGGGTGAGAAGGCATCGAGGGAGAATAAAGAGCCGCCGGCCGACACCGTGACGGACGTGGCTGTGGTCGTGTCCCTGTGGCCTTTTCGAGGGATGCCGGTGAAAGGTAAGGCGAGCGGGGGTTGGGAGGGAGTGGCGCTTGTGCTAGAGAAGAGTGATGGGAAGCTGGTATGAAGAAGAGAGAAAGTGGAAGTGGGGAAATCTAAAGTGAAAGGAGACAGGACGGAAGGCACGAACTGGAGACCCTGGAAGGGGAGAAGGAGAAGGTGGAGATGTCGCGAGGGATAATTTAAATTCGCCGCCGTCTTTGAAGTGCGTCACAGCGTTGCAGGCGTGACGCACGGGCGGGCGGGGGGAAGGGAGCGCTCCTTCCGCGGAATCGGACCTGGATCGGGCCGCAGTGACTCGGAGTCCGGGACTGAAATCACAATCGGCCGCGAATCTGGGAGTCGTCGGAGGGTGGCGCCCGAGGAAGGCGCAGACATTTCCCCGCGATCTCGACGAGTCGAAAGGCGCCCTTGGCTATTGGGAGAATATATGCATTGGGAGAACTTTTTTATTTGCCCATGCTCACAGCATTGCACATATACTTGTGAGTTTCATTTGTGTATTTCTCTGTGTATTTGTTCGCTCGTACTATCCTCGTTACATTATTATTCACGACCGTAAGACTTTCATACAAGTTTTATATATACCAGATTGTGTATATATCTATACACATGTGTGTGTCTGTAATTGACGATACATATTTCAACGTGTGTAGCCAATACGTGATTGTGTGTGACCTGTGTAGTCATCCGCGTAACGATAGCATCAGACAAAAAGGACCGCAAAATTTTGTTCTTTGAATAATTCGTTGAAACAATCACTTTTCTCAACATAATGAAGAAGAGTGACAGCACAGGGGGTGGACCAGAGAAGAGAGAAGGTGTAGGAGAAGGGTAGGGGAGAGGGAGTGTTTCGAGAAGCGTGATAGGATTGTGAGAAATGGGAAGTAAGACGGTAACCATCAGTGGGCAAGGTTCATGACTGGGTCTGAGCATGCTCATTGGAGCAAAATGCAAGATAGCACAATGGACATGGGCTATGGTGGTGTGTCTGAAGGAATGGAGGAGATAATTGACATGTTAAAATAGAGAGATAGAGGTTTTTTTTGACATTGGGCGAATTTGAAACAAAACCGTCCCTTCTTCCATTTAACCCATCGTCATACTACCTTGATCAAAAAGTTCCCGGAATTTATTCAGAAAATTAAAAATACAAGTTTATTCATCTAAATCTATATTGTCCCCTTCAAAGTAATCCCCATCGACTGCAACACACTTATGCCAGCGCTTGATCCAATCCTCGAAACATTTTTTATATTCGGTTTTCGGTATGTCCATCAGTGCTTCCTGCGATTTTTCCATTACTTCCTCTCGGCTGCTAAAACGCGCTCCCCGTAATGGTTTTTTAACTCGATTGAACAAAAAGAAGTCACAGGGAGCCAAATCAGGTGAATTCGGTGGCTGTTGGATGGTATTTGTTGCATTTTTCGTCAAAAAATTACGAATAATGATAGCACTGTGCGACGATTTCTGGTCTCTTTCGGCGAATTGCTTCACGCAAACGTCTCATAACGCCCAAATAATACTCTTTGTTTACTGTCTGGCCTTCTGGCAAAAATTCATGATGCACTACACCGTTGTAATCCATGAAAACCGTCAGCATTGCCTTCTTTTTTGACTGAAAACGACGTGGTTTTTTTGGTCTCGGCTCATTTGGTGAACGCCATTCACTTGCCTGATGCCTGGATTGCGTGTCGTACTCATAAACCCACGTCTCGTCTCCAGTAATGATCCTTTTGATGAATGTGGGATCGGATTCAGCCTCGCAAATCATGTCTTTTGCGACGTCAACACGGTCTCTTTTTTGCATGAAATTGAGGTCTTTTGGCACCAACTTTGCTGCTACACGACGGAAACCCAAATCATTAACCACAATGTCTTGGGCGGATCCATAGGCAATGTTCAAGTCCTCCGCTATTTCTCTGATGGTTAATTTGCGGTTATTGACCAACATTTCTTTTACTTTATCAATTTTTTCACCGACTTTCGATGTCGATGGTCTGCCACTGCGTTCATCATCTTCGATTGACTCACGACCACTTCTGAACCACTCGTGCCACTGGTAAACGACCGTTTTTTTTTAGAGAATCGTTGCCGAAACACTTTTCCAACATTTCCAACGTCCGTGCGCCACTAAATCCGTTTTTTACGCAAAATTTAATACAAGTTCGTTGTTGCAAATTTAAATCTATTTCTGCAATTGTAAAAAATCGCCAACACACACAGAGATAGATGTACTCTTGGCTACGTAACTTTTGCAAATGTCAAGTTATGACACTAAGATTTAAAGGGAATATCAACAACAGATGTACCAATTTAACAAAAAAAACAGAACTCAAATCGGAACGATGGGAGCGCCACACGGTGGTTATTCCGGGAACTTTTTGTTCAAGGTAGTATACATATTGTAGTAGTCATAAAATTTATCATTACATGGATACACATAAATACGGCATTGAAGGCAGGGTCGTTTGAAGTATTAAATTTTTATGCGGAAGTGCAAATTTTCCTTTTCTACCCTTATCATGAAGGAATTCCATAAAGTTAAGCCTGAAGATGTTTTGTTTAAGAGTTTAAGAAAGAAAACAATGAAATAGGGAAAGTCTAAGCAAAGAAGGAGGTTTGTGGGAAAAGCTAGGGTGTAGTGCTGCTCACTTAGTAAAAACCCTTGCATGAAAACACCCACGAAGAGAAGGGGTGGGGGAGTGAAAAATCTGCGAAAACACTATTAATTAGAGGAAAGATACATATGCATTGTAACATGTAAAAAGATGAGAGAGTACTGAAATTGAAATAAAGGAACTAATTACATTAACAACACATGATGAGTAATGAGAAAACATCAACAATGATGCAAAATTCTACTGCTTGAAATGGCAAAAGAAAAAGTAGAAACGGTGATCTGAAAAGCAGCTGAGTGAAATGAGGGAAGATATACTGGTTAAGTTTCGTTCCTGAGGAAAATGATCTTGTGAAGTGCTCTCTTATTGTGGATGGAGAGTTTTTTTATGTCATCCGGGAGAGAGTTCCACAGACGGCATGCTGTAACATGAAAAGATTTGTTATGGATTTCCGTGAGTTGGTGTGGGACAAGAAGTTTATGGGGACTCCTAGTGTTTTTGTTATGGATTGTGGAGCTGATGGAGAGGAAATATTTGGAAAATATTTAGGTGCTTGGTTTGAAAATATCCTGTAATACATTGAAGGAATATGTAAATGTCTGCGACCTTCTAGCCTTAACCAGGATATTCTTGTAAATGAGTAAGAAATATGATCGTATTTTCTAATATCACATGTGAACCACATATAAATTATAGATCATCTGGAGTTTGGTTTTCAGTTCGCCTGAAAGGTATTGGTGTACCACAACACAGTAATCAAAATGGGGTGTGAGGAGAGAGGATACAAGAAGCATCTTTAAGGGGAAGGGAGCAATGTGCTTTAAACTTTTCAGTGAATGCAGGGATGAGTTTATTTTACTTAATATAGTTTTTGTTTAAAATTTTTTTACGGGTAGTAATCGCATGATCAGTCCAACATAACATTTCACTGATGGTTACGCCTAAATTATTTAGCGTCCTTAAGTATGGTATGATAGATCCTTGCAATGTTAGTGGTGGAAGTTCATCAATACATATTTTAGAATGTGATTTATGGTATTCGATTATAATGGATTGACTTTTGATGGGATTTATTGAGATGGTATAAAATGGTCATCGAAGGAAATAGTCCGAGAGGTGCGTGATGCAGTAGAGTGATATGGGAGAAATTTTATGAGTTGTGAAGTAAAGATTGAGTAATATTTATGTAGATTGAAAGGTATCGGTATGGAATTGTAGGTAGCAGAGGATTTAGAAAGTTTTTAGTGGATTTCAATGTGTCAGATAGAGTGGCGAGTCGTTTATCAGTGATGGATGGACATTTAAGTTATATGTTGGCAGTTGTTTTGTGGTTGGTCAGATTGGAGAAAAGGTTGTTGTGGATAAATTTGAGGGAATGTAACCCTGGGAAGTAATTTGTTCAGATGGAGAGGGTGTGCGAGTTATTGTTCTGAGTGCGGGAAGGTTTCGGAGGATTTTTTTATTTAAAAGGAACTCTTGGTATTCGCGCTTAATAGAGAGAGTGGTGTAAATTGTCGAGAAATGTATCAAGGGAGTTGAATTGTTAGAGATTCTATGACCGCGGATGGAGAGGGAATACGGAAGAGTGTGGTTAGTATGCGATGGGAGCCAGGTGGTATAGTTGAGGTGGTGTTCTTGATTAGTGGGTTTTATGTGGACAGGGGTGTATACTTAATATTTGATTGGTTTGGGGAGACATTGACGCCGAGACAAGCGATTTTTGAGGAATAGTTAGTGGAGGGGAAAGAGAGAGAGAGAAGAGAAATCGTTGAGGTAGGAAATAAACGTTTTAAGGCAATCAATGCTGTACGGTCTGGGAAGATGCCTGCAAGAAGATACATTCATCAGGTTCAGAAGAAAGGTTTCAGGTGGTAACAGCAAGTTAAATTTTTCTCGAGGACTTCAAGGAGATTTGCACATGGATGGCTAATTAAGAAATATAAGAAGGCCCATAAAAAAGTCTCTGATGTGAAGTTGATGTTTATTATGAATTGCGTGTAAGGAGTTGGGAGAGATTCAGAAGATACTCAATGTTGGGGATATGTGGAGTGGGCTGTTTAGATATGTAGTGGCGCAGAGATGCGAGATCCCCTGAGTGAGGTATTGCGGTGTAAAGGCATGCGACGTCCATTTTGGCCATGATGATTTGGGTATTCTGAGAGAGAGACAGATTGAGTGGAGAGGATTGCGGAAATCAGGGGATGTATTATTAGCCCAGGACGGTGAGAAGAATGGTAGAGTGGTTGCAAAAGTGAGGAGTAATAGGGGATGAGGATGAAAATATTTGTGATAGAAGTAAGTGTATGTATATACAGGGAAATACATACACTTATAACTATATAACTAAATTGAGATAGAAGATATAAGTGTGTGTATATACAGGTATATACATACACACTTATTTTCGTCTTCTTCTCGTACAAACACAAATATATCGTATGTATATTAATGTACGATATTTATGTCAGTATACGAGGTATGTTAAAAAAATAACGAGAATTTCAATTTTTCGGACAAAATATTTATTTATTCTTATACATTGATGTTGTCCCCTTCAAAATAGTCCCCATTGGGGATTATGCACTTGTACCAGCGCTTCTTCTAATCCACCGAAACACTTCTCAAACTCGATCTTTGAGATAGCCTTTAGTTCTTTCGGCGATGCGCCTTTAATGTCATATACGTCTGTAATACGACGGCTCTTCAAGGTTCTCTTAATTTTTGGAAATAGGAAAAAGCCACACGGAGCAATATCTGGCGAATTTTGGCCAAAAATTCACGAAAAAGCAATGAAGTGTGAGCTGGTGCATTATCATGGTGCAAAATCCATGAATTGTTTTTCCACAGATCCGGGCGTTTTTTTCGGACTACTTCACGCAAACGGCATTGAACTTGTAGGCAGTACTTCTTAATGACCGTTTGACGTGGTGGCAGGATTTGGTGATGCAATATGCCATTAAAATCGAAGAACACAGTATGCATAACCTTCACGTTCGACCGAACTTGTCGAGCGAGCCTTTTTCGGGCTTGGGGAGCCAGAATGCCCCCACTGGAATGATTGAGCCTTAGTTTCAACGTCATATCCATAAACCCATGTTTCGTCACCTGTTGTAATACGTTTGAGTAATTCTGCATCGTCGTTTATTGACTCCTGAGCAAATTCCATTCGCCGCTGTTTTTGTTCAAAATTCAACAATTTTGGATCGAATTTTGCTGTCACCCGTTTCATACCCAAAAAATTGGAAAAAATGTCATGACATGATCCAATCGATATGTCAACATCATCAGCGACCTCTCTAATTGTGATTCGGCGATCGTTCATTAACATTTCGATCACTTTTTCCACGTTTTCATCGATTGTTGATGTGCTGGGGCGACCAGGGAGCTCGTCATCTTCAAGGTCTTCACGGCCTTCTTGGAAACGCTTATACCACTCGTAAACTCTTGATTTACTTATAGCAGACTCACCATAGGCCTTTGTTAACATTTCACACACTTTTTTGCACATTATTTCATTTTTTATGCAAAAATTTGATACAAATTCTTTGATCAATTTCTTTTAAAAAACGAAAATCGCCGAGCTCATAAATCACACGTCTAACCTTAGTGGCTGTCACAGACAAAGTCCACAATGAAAACAGCTGATCGTTTTATCATACTTCAGAGGCATGTACACCAACATGATAAAAGGAAGGTTTGACAATCGGGCTCGTGTCATGAAGCCCGCGAAATGAAAAAATTCTCGTTATGTTTTGAACACACCTCGCATATAGCTCATATAGAAGCACTCACGAGAGCAAAATAACGGCACAATAGAACAAAAAATAAAATAAAACAGATAACATGGAAAAGGACACTCGTATAGTAGATTGTTTAAGGTTTTGGTCTACTCCAAGGCCCTCTGACATGAAGATTTCTCACAAACAAATACTTGTAGTCTACCGGTATGCATGTATATATATATATATATATATATATATTATAAGGTAATCTACAGGTTAAGGTATGTTTTTGGTACAGTAGTTCTAAAGAGTACTAGTGTTTATTTTCATGAAGACGGATTTATATTCCGTCAAAACTATTAAGAAATAACGTGTGAGTGTTAAGTGTTCTTATATTGTTTGTTGCTGTCCAAATTTTTTTATTCAACACTTCCGTGTTACTTCGACGAAATCATCTATGTATACATATATATATTTTTTTCTATTCATTCACATAGAAATACAGATAAGGAAATGGGAAAGGAACACACATGAAGGACGAACACAAGAGAGGTGGGGATGGCGGATGTGAGCAGATCGCAAATGTAAACATATTTTCCTTGACCGGGACTTGAACACCGGATCTCTCCACTTGCCGGGCGGATGCTCTAACCACTTGAGCTTTCGAGAAAATGTACTTTACACTGAAATCTGCGATCTTATAAAGCGCCAAAGTGCTCCGAATCATTGCCCAGAAGATGGCGTTAGGGAGCAGTTACACCCACCAAAGAAAAAATAGACAAACACAAGAGGAGAATGGACAATAGGTTAGCAAGCATACAACATCATAAAGGATATGAACAGTGCGTTTCATTGCACGCATTGTTCAGTGCACCACATTGGCCAAATACCCATTCAAACACGAAATCCCGCCATACGGCGAATAAATATTCATTCACATAGAAATTCAGATATGAATATATAAAGCTTGATCATCAGCAAACCTAACTGATTTTACGAATTCGCCTCCGACTTTCATTCATACCTCCAATTCTTCCCATGCCTCTTTAATCATTTCATCTACATATACGTTGAACAGCACCGGTGACAATGGGTGACCCTGCCTTACACCTCTTCCTAACACTGCCCATCCGGACTCTCCGTTCCCCACTCGCACCTGAGCAGGCTGAGACATGTACAGGTTGCGGATCAGCCTCCTGTCCCTCCAATCCATTCCTATGTTCTGCAATACACGCATTAATTTTTTCCAATTCACTCTATCAAACGCTTTTTCGAAATCTACAAAACAGGCTAAAACATCCTAATTGTATTCTATATTAGTGATCTCATTACTGCAATGGTATCACGCGTACCTCTCCCCTTCCTAAACCCAAACTGATCACCCCAAGTAATAAGATATATTCTATCCGTTGCTTTTTCTGTATTGACTACGCTTTTTCCTATCTCTTAATTTAATATTATGGCAACCCCTCTTTTGCTCTCGTCCCCGTCGCTGTGTATTGTTCTATAATTATCACTCCAGTAATCCCCGCTATCCTTCCATCACACCTCGCAGAGACCTAAAACATCTATATTACATCTTTTCAAATCTCGCTTAATATTCTCTAATTTTCCTGTCACCAGCATTGTTCTTTTATTCCAAGTTCCTATTCAAACGACTTTCGTCTTCTTCTTCGTCTTATTTCCTGATGCTGTTATTTTTCCCCTGCAAGGGACCGTGGAAGCCTCTTCTCCCTCGTTGCCGGACACGACACACGGCCGATTGGCTAGTGTCTCGCATTTTCCAGGACTCATATTCTCAATTGTGTCAATCAATTTGCTCTTGGGAATGATAATTGAGGTGGGTTCCTGTTTCCTTCCTCAATAGTTTTTTTTAACGTGACACCATCATTTAATGGCCGCCCCACTGGGGTAAGACGACTTTGCAGCCGCCTCACTGAGGACCAGACGCTGCGTGGACTACCTTTCGTCTGGCTCCTAAACTTCGACCTATCTGGCATGAGTGACCCTACCAGGAGCAATTATTATTACTCCCGCCAGCACAGCTCTAGGGGTTATCGGACAGCACAGCCCCTTCCACCACGTCAAGGTTGTACTCCATGTGAGGGATATGTATATATATATATATGTGTGTGTGTATATGTATATTATTATTAGGTAATCTAAAGTAAAGTAAAGTTAAAGTATTTTTTTGGATGGACACAACTATCAAATAAACATTTTGTCACTCCAGACAAAACCCAATCCAGCAACCTAATCTACATCAGGTCCCTCTTCACCTCTGTGTACTTCTTTCCTCCCTTCATCCCGTCCAACATCCCTATCATATTCCTGCCCTTTCCTCGCTTACCCAACATTCTCCCCTCTATTACCTTTTTCAGCATACTACTACCGCTCAATACACCTTTCATCCATTTTTCCTGCCCCCATAGGATTTCTCTCAACAAACCCCTCTCCTCACCCACCATCTCCAGTACTTCATCATTTGTTTTCCTTTCGGTCCATTTCACCTACTCCATTCTTCTCCACACCCACTTTTCAAAAGCCTCCAATCTACGTCTATCCTCCTGCTTCAGTGACCACGTTTCCGCGCCGTACATAGCTACACTCCATATCAAAGTATTTACGAGTCTTGTCTTAACATCCCTACTCAACGTCCCCGTCATCAACTCCCTCCTTCTTGAGAAAGCCTCTTTGCCTAGCTTAATTCTTCTCCTTACATCCCTACCACTTTGACCGTATTGGTCCAAAACACTTCCGAGATATGTAAACTGTTCCACCTGCTCTATTTTTTCCCTTCCTATTTTATTTTTTAGCTTAGCCTTTTTTATTTCTGGAATATCGCATAACCTTTGTTTTATTAATATTGATTCTCGATCTATATTTATCGCACTGAACCTCCAATTCACTCAGCAATTCTTGCAACTCCTTGGCTGACTGAGCAACTAATGCTTGGTCATCAGCAAACCTAACCGATTTTACCAATTCCCCTCCGACTTTCATTCCTACCTCCAGCTCTTCCATTTTCCCCACATATACGTTGAACAGCATCGGTGACAATGGGCAACCCTGCCTTACACCTCTTCCTAACACTGCCCATCCGGACTCTCCGTTCCCCACTCGCACCTGAGCAGTCTGAGACATGTACAGGTTGCGGATCAGTCTCCTGTCCCTCCAATCCATTCCTATTTTCTGCAATACACGCATTAATTTTTCCCAATTCACTCTATCAAATGCTTTTTCGAAATCTACAAAACAGGCAAAAACGTCCTGGTTGTATTCTATATTCCTCTCAATTAGTGATCTCATTACTGCAATGGCATCACGCGTACCTCTTCCCTACCTAAACCCAAACTGATCATTCCCTAAGTAATCATTTGCCTTACTCTCTATCCTTTTGTTGATGATCCTGAGAATAACTTTAGCTGCGTGGGATATCAAACTTATTGTTCTGTAATCCTCACAGGATATAGCCTTTGTCTTTTTTGGAATAGGAATTAACACCAATCTCACAAAATCTTCCGGCCAGATTCCTTCCTCATAGATACTACGAATCAGTCCATATAGGGCCTTCTTCCCGCATTTTCCTAAACATTTCAACAGTTCTACAGGTATGTTGTCCACCCCCACGGCCTTATTTGCTTTCATCTCCTTTAATGCCCTTTCCATTTCATCGTCGAGTATGCCTGGATCTAAGCTATCTTCTTCTACGTCATGTTCCTTTTCTATGTCTAACCTTGTCGGCCTAAGTTCTTTACCATACAGTGTTTCTATATATTCCTTCCATCTCTCTTGGATTTTTCCTGGTTCAACTATTATCTTACCCCACTTATCTATAACTGTTAGCGCAGATCTTGCCTTCTTACTTCCCGATAATAACTTAACCTTGCTGTATAGAGCACCAATTTCACCCTTCTTCTGTAAATTTTCCATATCCCCGCATTGCGTTTTCCACCATTCTTCTTTTGCTTTATTTGTGGCCCTTCTCAATTTATTGTTTAACTCTTTGTACTTCATTTTACCTAACTCTGTGTTTACATTTTTCCATCTTCTTCTCTCATCCATCTTTGCAATCATCTCATCCGTGACCCATGGTTTCCTTATTCTTTTCCCGTTAATGCGTCCTATAGTGTCTTTTGCTGCTTCCGATATCCCTTGCTTGATACATTCCCATTTTTCTTCGATTGTATTCAATTCTTTACCGTCATCCATTATTTTCTCTACAGCCTGCTGATACTCCTTCCTCGTTAATCCATTTAATGCTGCTACGTTCCATTTCCTAACCCGCCGCCCTTGCCTTATCTTCTTGAAACGGACGTTACATTTCATAACAACTAAATTGTGGTCAGAGTCCGCATCCGCTCCTGGGAAACTGTGCGAATTTATCACACTGTTCCTAAACCTGTGCCTAACCATAATATAATCTAACTGATACCTTTCTGAGTTACCTGGCATTTTCCATGTATACCTACGCCTTTTGTGATGTCTAAAGCATGTGTTGGTAATGAATAATCCCTGTCTCTTGCAGAATTCAATCGCTTTCTCCCCGCGTTCATTCCTCGTGCCTAACCCATAGTCCCCCACCTCACCACCCTCTCTTCCTTCGCCTACCGTCGCATTCCAATCCCCCATCACTATCAAATGTTTCCCTGCAAGAACACACGCGATTATATCCTCTAACTCATCGTACATCCTATCGACTTCTTCCTCCTTGTGGTTGCTCGGTGGCATGTATACCTGAACAATGACCAAGTACGTCGGCTCTTCTTTAATCTCTACGAGTAAAATTCTATCTGTTGCTTGCTCTATGTTGACTACGCTTCTTCCTATTCCTTTATTTATTATTACGGCAACCCCTCGTTGATATATATATATATATATATATATATATATATATAAATAATTGAATTTGGCGTGGTTGAAAGGGACGGAAATGGCCAAAAAATCATTATTCTTTTATTTTTGTTCAGGAAGGGAGGATTTGCTAAAAACAAATAAAAAATACCCCAATGCAATATAGTGCTGCAATTATCGTAGACTCTTTATTATAGTGCTTTTTTACTTCATATAAAAAGGGTGAAAGCCTTCTGACTTATGGATAGCTGCTGGAAATGTTCTTTTTGGTTGGGAGGGACGCCATTATAACTCGTGTGTTTACTGAATTTAAGGGTTCATTTTCCTATTTTCATATTATACGTCGAAACGGGAAGAACAATGAAATATTACATGCCCATGGAACCAAGGCAGGTTAATTTATGAAATTCCTTTTTAATGAAAGTATACGTAGTGATTTCAGAACAGAGAAGGCAGCGAATATGAATATATTTTCGAAATTATTTTATATTTAGATAAAAATGTTTTAAAATTAGGTAAGAGATAAATGCAGCGGTTAAGGGAGAGTTTTTTATTACCTATAGTGTAGGTAGAAGAAGGATTAAAGTTTTGAAGAGGGGAGGCAATTCGTCTCAAAGGACGATTGACCCGGATCCCCAGTCACTGCTTTTATGGAAGTAAACATTAACACCGCTGCTGCCGTTGCGTGATAAGATCATCAAGTGATATTTGAGGGCACTATAGGAAATTTCGAATATTTCATCGGATGACACTCAAACATGCACGTTGGCAGAAAAAACGTTTCACATGAGACTTGTTTGTGCTCGGTGGGTTCCGCCAAACTCACCGCGAAATCTGAATTAGCTCGCTAAAATCTATGTGAAGTGTGTTCCTTATTCTCCCTGTTGTCCAGACCAAGCCCATTTTATTTTTCGTGTTCCATTCAGGAAAGGTATACCTTCGTGGAAAAGCAGTTTACATCATGAGAAGCAAACTTTTCGTTTTCCTTTCATGAGAAGCGTTTCAAATTGCAACGGTTGCGGCAAGACTTGAGTTGAAACAATGAAGCTTGCATCACGTGTGCACATTAACATAAATGTTCCAAAATTTTTCACGTAATAAATTCTGCGAATAAAAAATTGTAATCTCTCTTTGTTTAATATAGTTCGTTCATTTATGCAAATAAAATACTATTTCCATGACACATACGTTAATGCAAGTCTCTAAATAAAATATATTAGTAACACTACCAATAAATTGACAATTTATGATAGCAGTTTCTATCACGAAGAGGAGAGAAACAGTATCCATATGGAATATTCGTACACAAGTAATACAAAAATGATAATATTTGACTAGCCTTTCTTTAACCGACACCAGAGATATTAGGTGCGATGTTTTTTGTTTCACGATACATTATTCGACCGGCGTGGCGAAGGAATCAATTTCCTGGTCGTGAAATGTTGCGGAGTGCCCTTCATCCGCGCGTAAGGCTTCATTTCCTGAAGTAAACATCGCGACCGCAATGAATGAGGCGATGCTTCATTCCGAAGTGTTGTTTTTTTTACTCGGGGGAGGATGTGGGGGGGCGGAGGCGTGTGGGGGAGGGCGGCAGAAGCCACCGCCTTGGGTCGGCCGCATTCTCACGCGCCGTATAAAGAGATGGATTTACGGGGGGAGGGGCGGAGGGGAGGAGGAGGGGGGGGTAATGCATTGGTCGGCTGCAGCGCGTACGTGTTACTGGGTATCCCCGACGGTTGGCGAACGCGGTGTCCATCTAGGGAAAAGCAAACCCCATCCCCTCCCCCAGCCGCGAAGGACTTCTCTACGACGAATAATAAATTCCTAATGCGTGATTCCGTTGGTTTGCCATGGATAGAGATAGTGGCTAACAGCGTCGCACCGCCATAATTGTAGTCAGTGCGGCGGATAAAGAAAAACATGATGCAACTTTTCTGAATGTCCACGAGACAAAGGTTGCTTCGATTAGTTTCTATCAAAGAGAGATGCATAAAAGCAGTGGTGTGTCATTTATTTTCGCCACTATTTCCTGCTGGTATTGATCACTTTTTGAACCCACATCTAACATGCCACAGGAATTTCAGTCCAGTCAACAATCCCCAAGGAACAAATCATGCCGAGGCCATTTGTATTTTTTTTTAATTTTGGGAAAGGGCCAAGGAATAACAATTTCTTTTCATTAACAAATTTTATGACTGAATTCATAGCAAATTTGCCTTAGCGATTCATAGCCCTTATTTCAAAGCGAACTAACTGAAATTACGAGTTAAAAAAAAATTTGTTCCGGAATCTTACCAAAACATGGAAAAGAGAACTTGCCTAAGGAATCAGCACTCATATTCATGTTTAGAAAGGGCAGGAGTTTTTTTACATAAATGACGACTATCCTAAGCTACAAATTTCACGTTTGGATTTGGCCACTTTTTGCGGGAAACGTTCTCTTTCAACATATCCAAGGTAGTTTTCAAGTTGTGTAGGTAACATTTAGGATTATAATTAAGCTATAGGGAGTCTTATTGTTTCAACTTTCCGCTATGAGCATTTACTGACAAGCTAAAATGATACTGTCAGATAAAGCATCCTCATTTCTCAGAGGCTCGAGTATAGTAATTTGCCTGAAAAAAGTCTCAAACTGCACTATTCTTCCAAGCCTCCAGCTTCAATATGGAATAGCTCACTTTTCTTTTTCCTTCGAACCCGACGCACATATGAAACGAATTCGAGCGTTACTTTAGTCTGAACACATCTCAATTCGCTGTGATGCGAAGCTTTAGTGAAGCTGTGTCGAGTCAGTGCTTGAGGACAATGTCTTGCGAATGCTTTTTGTTGGTTGTACGATACATGGATCTTGTCCGATGTAATTTATTGATTTCTGTAAAAAAAGATAATGCTCTACCTTTGAATTCAGAGGTTCGTGTCTAATGATAAAATTCAAATGTTGACAGTTCTCGTGTTAATACAAGATCTTCATCTGTATAAAAAAAGCTAGCACCATCCACGTGAGTACTTCGCGCATAAGTTATCACAATACCCCCTCGAGTGAGGAACGCAAACGCGCGCCTTTTTTAAATTAAAACAACTTTACACTCGAATATGTGCACAGAATGTACCAAGTACATGGTGTATCAATGTAGCAAGTGAAATATGCGACAAAACAAAATTTTTAATCCCGGGCTTGATAGAATATTTCGAAAATTAATTATCCTTCACTAGTCTATTTTGCCAAAATTCTGGATCACTGAAGTTTAGATCAAGTTCAGAGGTTGTATTTCCGATATGATAGAACAAAGGTTGAACGATCCATCTGCATTCATTAATGAACGCCTGATCGTTAACCTTTTTTAGTTAGTGGTGAGTGGAATACTTAAGTATTAATTTATTTTTGCATTTTGAAGGCATTTCCTCCCATCCTTTGATCTCCGATCTCAGATTAACGTACGATATATTCAGCATATGTAATATTGGGATGGGGGAAGATAAAAAGAAATGAGTACGAAAACATTAAAAAAATAAAATTAAACTGATTAAATACAGCAGAGCTACTAAAGAACTATTAAAGACAAACGACATTTTTTGATGGAATGAAAATTTAAAAAAAATGTGGCTAATTGTCTGCAAAAAATGAATATTTGCATAAATTCTCCTTGAATGATCTTACCAAAAGTGGAATGGAATAAAATAAATTCACGTAATTCATGTCCTTTTAAGTCATGTTGCCTTTACATTGTTTTTCATATATCGAACCTTATTTAACAGAAACCCGGCGTTGCTTGTTTAAAACATAACAACGAACTGGTGAAATTTTTGTGTTCACAATATTACTCAACGAAAAACTGCGATGATTATGGAATTGATTAAATTTTCTAAAGTGTTTAAAACTTTTTCGGTCTCTCGTAGAACATATAAAATCCTGGATAAAAGGGGACTGGAAAATTTAGAAGAGATTTTTTGAAATAAAATAGGAAAGGGAACGTTTAGCGTAAAATCTAGAGAAATTACGAAAATAACACGTGGATTCATGGATCGCAGGGAATGAGGAAAAGGGGAATGGAAATAATTACACAAAGAATGTATGAGGTCATTTTTCATGGCTGCGAAGTGGGTGGACGGTAATACTGAAGTGATGAGGGAACGACTTTTCTTTTTTCCCAGTAAAACAAAACTTTTTTTCCCTGTTTTTTGCGAAAAAATATTAATCATCTTAAAAAATGGGTAAGGAGGAATCTCATTGCATAATTGTTTTGCAAAATCAGACGCTCGCACTATGAACCAAAAATAGTGTGTTATACTGGTGCTGTCCAGAAATTAACTTCCGTTTTCGTGCAGGGTGTTAATTGATGGAGGGAGCTGAATGTCGCCGAATTGACGCACATGGTAGGTCAGTACGTCTCGAGCTGCAGTGGTCGGAAGGTCTCGTCCCTTGTCATTGGTTTACAATAGTGAGTCAAAATGAACAATACAATTGAAATTCCCGCCAAATGTGAAGTTCGTTCAGTTTTCAGGTTTTTATTGATTAAAACACTCCAAAGCTGCTGACATTCGTAATCGGGAAATTCTCACTCTGCACAGACCAAATGTGATGATTGACAAGAGTTATGCGTCAATGTTGTCGTTCGTTTAAGAGTGAACATAAATGCCCATGACGATGACAGAGATATCCACCCGTAGGTACTGAACAATGAACTGCACCTGAAAATTGACGAAAGATTCGTGAAAACAGGCGTTTTGCGATATTCGAAATCTTTAGAAAGTTTTCCTAAAATTTCTACGATTCTGTTGCATGGAAGTACGACTGACAAGTTAGGATAGTTCATGCTTTGTGCTCATCTCGACTAGGAACTTCTTCTATATGCCACCATCGGTTGGCTGCGATCTCAGGCGGAAGAATTTTACGCTGAGGGAATTGAAAACCAGTTCAGAGACATGAAAAATGTTTAAATATTTTTGGAGAATATGTATAAAATAGTGGAAATATCTGGTTTTGAAATGAGAATAATAAATTTTCTGAATCTATTTCCTTGTATTTTTTATAGCATAACGGACGTTATTTTCTGGACTGCCCTCGTAGTTTAACTTTTCGTTCAATGTGTGAACATTCACAGTCAAAATCACATTACTTCTACCCTACACATTGGTCTTTGTTGAAAAAGCGAAAAAAACAGCTGCTTAAGTCTCCTAAAATGGCATTCGAATCTTAGTGGCATTAATGCTTTCTTCGTAGCTTGATGGGCAATGTCAAAGAAAACCTTGCGTTAGCGAGTATTTTTCCGATGACGAAATGAACGGCAGTCAACAACAAAAACTCTGGCCTTTTACCCAAATAAACAACGGCCTTTTCCATCCCATTACAATGTTGACTATTTCATCATTTGGCAATAAATTTTGAGATAGCTTCAACGCAGTTTCCCGATAAATTCTCGAAACGAAGACCCTCCTCAACACTTGATTCGCCTTTATTTTTCGGTCGGCAATTATATTTTGGCTCATCCCATCGAGGGGATAGTCTCTAGTTAGTCCTATCCGTTCACTTTCTCTTCCACAACCGTCTTCAACAAGGTAGCTCGCCATAAAACGTGACGGATACAACCTACCCCTTCTCTTTCAAGAATTTAAGACCTCTCACATCTTCTAATTTTCTTAGTAACCACTCATTTAACAATTGGATATATCCATTTCATCCTCGCCATTTTTTGTAGCCACACACACTCCCGTTCAATCCATTTTACAATTTTGCTTAAATCGTCTTTCTCGCATCCCTGTTATGATGGGTGAATCTTGATAAAATTTTTCTCCATTTAATGAAATAAGTTTTTTATAAAATCACGTATATCATTGCACGTGCGTACATATATACAGCACATGCCATTCAAATGGCTGTGAAAATAACTGGCTATACATTTTCAATTTTCCACTACGGTTAATTAATATCCCAAATAGCAAGGCTCTTCTAACGCTCCTAGCTATTTATTGATCGAGAAAGATTACATTAATTCTTAAATAACGCAGGATCAATGCAGAAACTCTTGGTAATCAACCTTAAAGTTGATTTTAAAGGTGAGGGTAGGGCTCATCTGGTACTAAGCCCAACGGGGTGTGAAAGCCACTCATCAAAGAAGTCGGGGGACCAGTTCATTTCCCTGTGCCATCTTCGGTTTCCAGAGAAGAGCAGGTTCCCGAAAAATCACACGGCTTGGGTGAAGCTGAGGGTGCCCATAGATTTTACTCGGAATCAAACCCGGGCCCTCCGGTCAGGACTCAAGCGCTCTACTCACTGTTCTAAAACGCTCATCATGATAGATACCTACTCTGATAAATAAATCACAGCTTGAGAAAAAATATGGCTCTACTAGAATGTTTTTCTCTGAACGGTGGGACTTGAATGATAATTTTTACATTTATTCCTGAGTGAACAAAATAAATACGAAAACGGAAGTATTTCTACTCCTGTACCGTTCGTGAAAATCACGCGAGGTGTTCACGTACGGTAGGCGTTTGATGATCAGAGAAACGAACAATCTGAGGTTCCCGACACTGAGAAGATTACGTAAAATGTGCGGAACCCATTGGCACGCATGAGGCGCGCGCTTCGGCACGTCTAGAGCCCCGGGCGCACGCCCATTTATCCCACCTCACTCGAATTCTTTCGCGAGCCCGCAAAGCTAAAAAGACCTCTTGCCCCGCTAACCGCGAACGCAGACTCGTTCCGATTCGGAAGAATTTCACTGAGTTTCACCCCAAGCTCCTCTCTTTTGATTATTAATGTTGTTTCGGTGAGCGAAAGAGGGGCGCTTGGATGTATGTATATATATATATATATTATATATATTCATTCACATGGAAATAGATATAAGGAAAAGGGATAGGAACGCATATTAAGTACGAACACAGGATAGGTGGGGAAGGCGGAATCCAGCAGATCACCGGCGCAAAAATATTTCCTTGACCGAGACCTGAACATATGTACATATATATATATTTTTTTCCATCGGTGAGGGAGCTCGTCTTTCCGCCTTAGTGCCTCTGGCAACCGCGTGCGCGCGCACGCACACACACACACACACACACACACACACACAACAATGGGGGGGGAGAGGGAAGGGTTCGCTCTCGCTCCCCATTCGCAGCCGCGATATTCAAACGAATTCGTGGTCTGGCGAGCGAGCGGCCGGCGGGGGAGACGCTGGAGGGCCCCGGGATCAAATTGGGTGATTTACGAGTTCCCACTCTTCCTTTCTTTCTCCCTCCCCCCCTCTCATCCTTTCTTCTTCCAAGTGAATTTCACTCGTGGCCGCTGCCCCGCGATAGGTAGATGGACGGGAGGGGTGGGAGCCATTCCATCGCATTCCAATTTTTCCCCCTCTTGCTCGCGGAGAAAAAAAATCCCATTAGGAATATACGACCGCCATGATTGATGAGAAGCCACGCATCGCACCGGCAGCGCATTTTGAGTGAGCCTCCCCGCGGCTGCCCCCGCTGCCCCCATCCCCTCGCGGGGCTCCCTCAAGTTCAGCTAGGTGCCGCGGCGCGATCTCGGGGTGTGCTCCCCAGGATCCCCCCTAACCCCTTATCCTTAAAAAAAACTCCTTTTACTAACAAAACTCCGGCCAAATATTCGCTCCTCGAAATCTTGCGCAAAACAAACTTGAGGGCAAAATTCATCATATTCGACGTCACGTTTTACTTAAATCGACTCGTGGGCATTTATTATTACTTCTTTGTTCAGCATGATGGGCAAAAATAACTTATTAATGTCCATTTCCACTACAAAGTTGAAATTAGATGCATTTCCACGAGAGTTTTAGGGGATATGAAAAAAACAAAGTTTCTTTTAAACGCAGTGTTTCTAAACTCCAATCGAATCAACATTCGGTTTGATAACTGTGTTTGGTCGTTCCTAATTTTCCCCAAGTATCGGTCAAGTCTGACTTTTTTGACGAACGCCTAATCAATGTTATACGCATGTATTTATGGCGCAACCGGAATCGTCCCTTCTTATTAAGGGTGACTGGTCCATTAATGTTATGCTCAAACACCGCGATAATAAGGGAATTAATTGGTCATCGGTTTTTACCCGGTCACTTTTGCCAGTGGCAAAGTTTTCCCACGCCTTTCTCTTCATGAAGGTCTCATAAAAATTGAAAAACACCGAGGATTGCAGCGCATGAAATCTACATATACTTGAATTCAAGGGGACGCTTTTCATTTTTCTCGTCTAAGTTTCACTTTAATCGTCGATATATAACGTCCCGGTTTTAGTGATCATGATCCTTCTTGTAGTTCCGCGTCCGTTGAGAAAATTTCCACGTTTTTTTGTCTTTTGCACCCTTAAAGTATAGCAGGAGGAAGAAGAGAAAGAGTGCAAACCCGATAAATAAGAATAAACTGGACGAACGATGATTGTTCAACAAATAAGTACTTTTGTCGACAGACTGTTTAATTTTTATAACAATTTTTGCGAAAGTAATAAGATTATGTCAAACAATCCTTGATATAACTCGGACCATAGGAACTAGAAGCTTGTCCATATTAACCACTGAACGAAACTGATTTTCCAAGTTCCGGTCTGGTGAACTATCGCAATTTTTTAACCTAAAGTAAGATGTCATACATACGTAATTAAACATAACCGATTAAAGCAACTACGCGATATTTTATGGAGTACCATACACATTTTAACGCATAGGATATTAAAATTGATTGAAACACAGCACGAATTAAATTGAAAATTAAGACATCACGAGATATTGCTGCTCATATATCGTTTCATTCTTTTAATGATAAATCCTAAAAACTCCGTTCAAGAGGTCGTGATTTTATTGACATTATTTATTACGTATTGTGAGTAAGAATGAGTCACCACCCTATTACACCGAAATTTATACTACTGCTCACATTTATGAACTGTTGGACTTGCTCTGGTTTAATTCGTCCTGTTTTATTATTTAAACAAGCCTTCCTACTTCTCGAGTATCCGATTATATTCATTTTCTTGTGGTTAATCTTCATCCGGTAACTATGGCAGTGCTCCTGTTGCTCAGTGTAAAGCACTCACCAACAACCCTTATCTGTGTGACTCGCCATTGTTTCACACCTGCAAATATAACTGACATATTCCCCTCGCCGCCCACTCTCATTTCCTGCTAATGCATTACGCTGATCTTTATTAATATTAAGTTATTATTTTTAGTCAAACTTTCAAGTTAATACCGCTATTGTATTTTAATTCCGATATAAAGATATCCATCTCCAGTGAATCTCAGCGCGTCCTCTGACATATACGAGAAAATTGATAGAAAATAATTTACATTAAGGCGCACTATTTTATCAGTCAAATTTCGCAAATCGTGAATGACTGTTTTCACCGGAGCAAAAAAGAATTACATCCTTTTTGTGTGAATTACTCAGAATGTTGCTATTATGATATCTTTTACATAATTCATGCACTGTTCATCGAACAAAGCAACCGAAATTCCCCTTCGTTGGTATGCGTGTGAAGTTACATCAACAACCTGAAAGTTGTTAGACGCAAATCCCGGCCAGAAATGTAATGATAGCGTCATAGCATACGAGGTCTATCCAATAAATACGCAAACTGAGGCCACGAAAACTTTATTTTGCAAAATTCAGTCTACATCGATTTTGTCCCCTTCATCAAAGTACTCTCCATTCGTTGTTATGCACCGATTCCATCTTATTTCCCACTCTTTAAAGCACCCTTGAAAGTCCTCGGCAGTTAGGCTTTTTCGTTTTCTCGTCGTTTCTTGCTTTATTGTGTTTTCCACATCTCTTCCCAGTGATATGTCCCCTTATCTCTTTTTTGCATTATTTTAATAGTAAAGAGTCGCAGGAGGCGAAATATGACGAAAAAGGAGGATGATCAAGGATGGTGATTGAATATTTTTCCAGAAACTGGCGAACAATCAATGCTGAATGTGCAGGTGCATTGTCATGGTGAAGGATCCATCCATTCTGTTCGGTTAAAATAGTGTGCACTGTTGATTTTCCTAAATTCGGTTCATCAGCTATCATTCAGACAATTTTTTGACGATCGGACGAAGGACAAGGGACCGCACACGATCAATGTTGTCGTCAACACAGGTGGTTGAAGGCCGTCCCAGTCTGCCATCATCCGTGGCGTCTTGTCGGCCATCTTCAAAACACTTAATCCACTTTAAAACGGATGTTTTCTTCAGGACATTATCACCACAAACAGCTTTCAAGGTTTCACTAATTTCTTGATACTTTTACCGCACTTCACCGAACAACTTGACGTTGGTTCGTTGCTCCGTGGTTTCGTCAAATTCCATTTTCGACAAACAGTAAAAGCAAGGGCAACAGAAACTAACAGAACTGGCACCATACAGCTTGACTATCCGCCAAGCACAGACGGCTCATTGGGTCTCAGGCAACTAGCGTCGCAAGTGGGCGGTGCTATATAGTCCGCTTCATGGCCGCCAGCTTGCACCAGTTCGCGTATTTATTGTACAGACCATAGCATTATGTGACTCCAAATGGAAAGGAGACTTTTGAATGTGGACCCATGATCCTCTCATGCTTTCATCCGCTACTAGGATCAACAAATGGCAACCTTGTATTCGAAATGTTGGGACCGCATACTATCGCTCCCGAACGTATGTTTCATGCGAAGACGATTCGGAGAGTTAGAGGGTGTGTGTGTGTGTTTGTGTGTGTGCGCATCGCCATGGAGGCCCGATAGCCACATCATCCGGAACACTCGGAACATCTCCTGGCGGAGATGTCCTGAAAATTGATACCAACATCACCAAAGTGAGGGACTAAACTTTTTGCGACCCCTCCCTCCCTCTCCGTCACAGGGAAATTATGGGCGCAGCCCCCTTTCGACCGAAAACCCTGTCCCGAGCCGACCGGTGTCACGTCCGAAGGATATATTGCGCTTGATGGAAGGACGAGTTAACACGTCACACGAGTCGCAAACAAGGCGGGGTGTTCGGATTTCTTTGGCGGAGGGCGAGGGGACGGCAAGAATGTGTGCAAGCAGGCATAATCCGTAAAAATGACCGCTCTTTGAGGGCAGCGGGGAAAAGGCGCCCTCTCTCTCTGTTTATCGGCCGAGAGGGGTCATTCCACGCGCAGCGCTAATTATTCACATATGACAGTCGACCCGCCGCGCCTCCGGGGTGAGGTGGTGATGACACCGGGAGATGGCGGGGTGATCGAATTTCCGCGGCGGCCGCCCGGGAGGTCGTGGGCGTGCATGGCGGGAGTCCGCCGTGGCTGAGACAAACAACTCCCGCTGTCAGAGAAGAAAGGGATTCATCCCGGACACCACGCCTGCGATTCAACATGCAGAGTTCTACATCCTTGTTAATTTTTTCAACAAATTGACTTTTCTTTCCTGGAAATCACACAACGGATTTTAAGATCTTCATGCTCTGGTCTTCACCTGCATAAGTACCCCGCGATTCGCCAAGAAGGGGTGTAGCAGACCTGCGAGCACCAGGTGGGATTGGTAAGAGAGAAGGGAGAGGAAGTGTATTCAAAGGGATAGGAAAAAAGGAAATAAATCACCCCTTAGAAGAGGTCCAAATCCATTTCCAAACAAGTGTTCATTTCATCCACTAGAAAATTTCTCGGATATTCGAAAAAGGATGGGATAAAAATGAATCATAACTACTTTACGATGTGAGAGACACCACCATACCGAGAAGAGTCATAAAGAACTGTATTATCACTAGGAGTGTTCATAGACAGAAACAAACAAATGATATCCAATGCGCTTTACGCTGACCTTCAATGTCAATTTTAAGCCGACCTACAGTACATATATTACATTCAGTAATGAAGAAAGATGGCTCACGTTTTGTGAAATGCGGTTCTTAACGATATAGCATGAATGGATGATTATTACACTTCAAGGGGAGAATCAAAGATTTTTGCTGAAAAGTTTTGCGGTAGTGCATGCATGAAAGTGAGTTATTTCTTTATTCTCCTGTTATATTTCTTACATGGATACGGTTCACGTATGGATACGGATGAGAATTTTTAGACTTAGTGGTGTATTAGCTCACAATATCCGCGAATTGTGGCACCCACGATTAAGAAGGTGAATGAGTATAAATGAAGCTACTCCTTATGTTTGATGGTCGATGAAGAGTTTTGGCTTGCTTGGATCTTGTGCATTCCGTTTGCAAAAAATAAGCGTGGGGAGATGAGGAGACATTTAGAACTACGCTCTTGGGAAAAGACAGAATCGAGTTCTCATTCGTCCCCGAACAGTATCCAACGTTTGGATGTGAAGAAAGGAACACCTGCGGGCAAGTCATTATCCATCGATACTTCGAATGGCCTGTGTTAGACAAAGGGCTAAAAAAGTTAAAGTGTGCCTGAAATACGAGTGTCATGTGTTCGCGAAAACAAGTCAACAGAGTCAGAGAGATTACCGCGGGAGGAACATATAGTCGAAGCATAAAAAAACATTTGTCTTTTTCAGATAAACTTCCCTACCGTTTCTAAGAATCTAAATTTAAAAAGGTATTTATATAAATTAAATTGGTATTAATTAATTAAAGTTCTCCTTGTTAAATTAATTAAAGTTCTACTTGGAAAATGTGATAAAGATATATGTCCAACATCGGATTTCCAAAGGACAAACTACCTAATAAATCACAAGTATCACTCGTGGAGTGAAAAACCAAGTTGTACGAGGTTGCGTTGTCAACAAGACGAGTTTTACCCCATTCTTTCAGAGTTCGGAGAACACAAATCCACTTCCATTGGGTAGGTAATAAAAGCGGAGGCTACAAGATACCGTGACGACAGTGAGCCAAAGTTTTTCTTGGAATTGATTCCATTCCATCCAATTCTAGTTTACTTTGGCGGAGAGTCGGGTACCCTTAAGCCTTTGTGATTTAAGAAAAATGTATAAAATCATATATCTGCACGATTACCGCGAATGCTGTTCTCCAAATTCAGGAGCCAACTTTTTTGGTAAGTTAAATTAACACTTGTTTGGAATTAAGGTTTCCGCCATCACCTACATGAATTTGCACGTATTTTAAAGTTTTTTATTGAACGTTTTTTTCCATTTCCAAACAATTTAAACACCCTTCCTCTCCCTTATCCCTTACCCATCCCACCTGGTACTTGCAGCCCCCGCCACGCACTTTTGAGTGGATCGTGGGGTATTTATGTAGATTTAGATGTAATTAGGCTTCCACGGTATCGGACACAGCCGAATGATTCGAAAACATGATCTTATTCCGCCATAAGTTATCTATGCATACATATTCATTATTGATGCTCAAGTGGTATCTTGCCAAAAACGCTTAAGGCGAATGCGACAGGTTTTCTAAATCGCTGCCTTATAAGGAGGGAGGTGAAATATATATGATGTATGAAACAGAATCAAATAATAATGATTATGAATCTCCAACTTAATTTATTGTCGCAAAATGCTAAAAAGTAATTTATTAGTTTTGGAAAAAGTGTATAGAAGTGATAGATTGCAAAAAATGGAAATACAGTTCTAAATTGGGCTAAATAGTGTCATGGAAAAGAAATAAGGGTAAAATACTCTTTCAGTTGAAGTGAAAGATGCACGTTTTCTCTCGAGGAAGGAAAAGGACGTAAGGAGTGCCATCAAAATCGAACCACGAGTTTCCTTTGAACATCAGTAGAAATGGTAAATTTCAAGAACATTTGGTACGGAGAGAAACAATATTAAAGAATACACGTACTAACTGAAATTGAGCATCTACAAAATACTTCCAAAGTTGTCGCAAGGGCTTATGGCGGGTGGTGTTAGGTCACCAAATATGCATAAACAATCGCATCGCAGTTATTACACTTCTACGAAAATAGCAGTTCGACCATGCACTCGGACAAAGTCAATCACTCGGAAGAAGGTACTTACATGCAAGAATATTCACCAACAGGATATATTTAAATCATCTAGGAACAATTTTATGAGGATGGGTCCATTTAAAATTCATCCTGGCTATCGGAAAATTATATTCACTACCAGTACTAATTAAATACTTCATGTCACCATATCTATTTTGATCTCTAATGGTACGAGGAAAAAACTACATTTAAATCTATCCGTTCGACTATCTATCTCTCTGATTTTACGTCTGTGATCTGATCCACCATTAAATGAAACACACAATGTATTTTTCCACTGTTTTCCACAGGTACCTGATGGTGACGCCCAAGCGTCGAAACTAATAGCACCAAAATTAAGAACACTGGAGAAATACATTGTGTTCTTCATTTTATGAACATAAACTTTCAAAAAGTTGAGTCAGAAACCATCTAATCTGATCTACCTCAGTTATTCGGGGCATCTATTGTCTTTAACATGCTCGGATAAGTGAGCTGCTTCAAATTTACGCAGTATATTTAATCCTGTTTTCAACCTACGATCAACTAGTGGCTCCCTAATTCTTCTCATATTTTTCCTTTTTATGAATTCTAACGTTTTTCTTTGCCATTCCGCAAATTTCGCGAATGTATTTTCACCAGGATAAGTCTTAAATTATCATAACACCCAAATATTTTACCGATTCTACACCGGACGAGTACGATCAAAGGACAGGATGGACTCATTCAATCCCAATAAGTTGAGCGAATCTGGACCAACGTCCCATGTCTTGAAGCACGGTCGAAGCACCCACCGTATAGCGGGAGGAAAGCGAGGAACAGACGTCGCCGTGGAAGACTTTTAGCTTCCGGTCGAACATGGGTGGGTACCACGCTGGTACGGAGGGTGTGAAGAGGTGCCCGGGTGCTGGAGAAGGTCGAGGAGGGCGCCGAGGGCCGATTGATGGATTGGGGAGGGAGGGAGGGTGCAGGGGAAGGGGGCAGGTTCGTGGGAGGATGTTGCTGAATGAGAGCCGTGATGCGGCAAGAAATGTAGAGAGGCAGGTGGCGGGGGCCGCGCCGACTCCTCCAATCCCATTAGGATCAGGCTCCAATCTCAATCCAACTCCAATCCCATCAGAATTAGGCAGTTCTAACGTCCAGCGTATAATGCATCCGCTGCGCCGCAGAGTTCAACAGGAGGGAGGCGTTGGATTCTTGTCGTCCTGGTGTATACCAGGCGGCGGGGTACCCCAGGCGACGCAGGCGATGAAGGCGGCCGTCAGTAATACAGGTTGCTCAAAGCTACGCATTGTGGCTCATGTGGGAACAAAAGACGCCTCAGAACGTGGATCTGAAGAGATCCTGCGCTCCTTTAAGGAGATGCACTCGGAGGTGAAACGGGTTGAGGTAGAGTTGAAGGTTCCTATTAAATTAAGTATTTGTAGTATTGTGCCACGTACTGACCGCGGAAGGCTCGTTTGGAGCCGAATAGAGGGTATAAACGAGAGATTGTTGGGATTCTGTCGGGAAATCGGAGCGGACTTCGTTGATCTGAGGCCTGTCCTCTCATCGTGTCGGGTACCCCTAAATCGCTCCGGGGTCCATTATACTGCCGTGGCATCACAGTGTATAGCGCGTAGGTTACACGAACACGTTTCTAGGGTTTAGCATAGTTGGAAGACAAGAGCGCAGGTCATATAGATAAATAAAGTAGAATCCAGCGCTTTTTGTCACTTGAGATCAGGTTACGCCTCACAGATCCCAAAAATAACAGAACAAACACAAACTTGTTTTAATACAACCGACATGTAAAAGTAACCGACAACCCTGGCATTGACGTAGAAAGACATTTGACATGCACTTCTCCACAAACGTGTCGTAAATTACGGTCAGACACAAACAAGGGCGTTACTCAAGAGAAAAACAATCTAAATATACTTGTATTAAATTGCAGAAGCCTCAAAAATAAAATAGCGGATCTCGAGCACATAATCCAATGTCATTCGGCTGATATAATATTAAGCACAGAGAGTTGGCTGTGTAATGACATCAATGACCAAGAAATTTTCCCAATAAACTTTACAGTTTACCGACATGATAGAGGTACAAGACCCGGAGGAGGAGTCTTCGTGGCTGTGAAAAGTAATCATGAAAGCAGAAAACTTGCATTTGAAAATAATAACATAGAAAGTGTTTGTTGCACCATACTGCGATCCAATCAACCCAAAATTAATTTATGCTCTTTCTATAGACCCCCAGACTCAGATTTTCAAACACTTAATACCCTCAATGAACAAATAAATAAATTTACACGCAAAAATAATAAATGCATCAATATAATTGGTGGTGACTTTAACCTCCCTGGTATCGACTGGGACAGCAATAGCGTTAAATCTCGGACCCGTGATCGCGAATCTTGCAATTTCTTACTAAAATTGGTTCAAAGAAACTCGCTCCATCAAGCAGTACGCACTCCCACCCGTGGAAAGAACATATTGGACTTATTTCTTACGAACACACCGGAACGCATGAATAGTTTATCAACCGACGAGGGTATGAGTGACCATAAATCAGTTATTATCAACTTGAACGTAGAAATAAAAAAGAATGGTAAGCCAAAAAGAAAAATTTATAATTATCATAAAGCAGATTTTGAAACTTTTGCCAGCCATTTAAACTCTTCGCTACACGATTTCAAAAACGCGCTTAAGTCTTGCCACCGTGGAAGAAACTTGGACACAGTTTGTCCAAATTATGCAAAAAGGAATAACAGATTTCATCCCTGTAAAATACGTTAAAGCAAATCGCGACCCCAGGTGGTACAACAAAGGCGTTAAAAAAGCCCTTCGAAAGCAGAGAATGTTACACTCTAGGGTAAAGAAAGCAGGTCTGAACTCATCACCCTTGGACAATAAACAGCTTTTGGACAAGTATAGATCCTCTAAAATTGAAACTAAAACACAATTACGTAGCGCTTTGCAAGACTTTAAACGTAAAGTACTCTGCGAGTATTTGAACACTGACCCCAAAGCTTTCTGGTCATATGTTAAGGAAGTAAATGGGGGTCAACAAACCGTGGCTTGCTTAAGGGACTGCAACAATATCATTCATACTGACAGTGAGGGTAAAGCCAACATTCTAAACGAATTCTTCCAGAGCGTCTTCATGAACGATGTAGCCACCACGTATCTCCAAGAAACAATATATACTTAGTATACTGAACCCATGGCAAAAATAACAGCGGACGAGCAAGGAATTACCAAATTGCTCAAAGACATTAAACCAGACAAATCCCCGGGTCCCGAAAACATACCAGCTAGGGTGCTAAAACACTTAGCTCCTAACATCGCCCCGTATCTCGAATTTATATTTAACAAATCACTGACTGAGTGCAAAGTCCCTAAGAATTGGAAAACCGCGCAAATAACGCCTATTTTTAAAAGTGGTGACAGGGAGGACCCCAGCAATTACAGACCCATTTCTCTCACTTCTATATGTTGCAAAATTTTAGAGCACATAATTGTCAGTTCCATAATGAGACATCTTGATAACATTAACTTTTTAAGTGACAATCAACACGGATTCAGAAAAACCCGCTCATGCGAGACCCAATTAAGATTGTTCACACATGACTTAATTTAATCGGGTGAAAGTGGTAGGCAAGTGGATGCGATCTTTTTAGACTTTCAAAAGGCATTTGATAAGGTTCCGCATGGTAAACTCATCCATAAATTAAAGGGTGCAGGTATACACAAGGGGGCAATAAATTGGGTTGAAGACTTCCTTTCAGATCGGGAGCAGAGGGTAGTCCTTGACGGCGCTAGTTCTACCAGCGTACGAGTAACCTCGGGGGTTCCTCAGGGAAGTGTTATCGGACCGTTACTATTCTTGATTTTTGTTAACGATCTGAACCGCGAAGTGAAAAGTAAGATAAGGATTTTCGCGGATGACACAGTGATTTATCGGGAGATATCTGGGGATGATGATCGTTTAATTCTAGCACGTGATTTAAATAGCATTAATGAATGGTGTTCAAAATGGGGATTGCCTTTAAATCTTAATAAATGTTCGGTGGTAAATTTCTTTAAAAGATCCACGGGATTAGTTTACAAATTAGCTGGAGTTGACCTTGAAGTAGTTGATACGGTGAAATACCTAGGTGTTACATTCACTAAAGACTTAACTTGGGGGACCCATATACGTAAAGTCTGCGGGCAAGCATATAAAAAATTAGGATTTATTAGACGCATTGTCGGCAGAAGTGACTCCAAGGTCAAGGAACGTTGTTATCACGCTCTTGTAAGGCCCCATTTAGAATATGCATGTAGCGTATGGGATCCGTGTGAAAAAGGCCTCATTCGGGAAATTGAGAAGGTCCAACGCCGGGCAGCTCGTTTCGTGGAAAACTGTTACGATAAAACGCAAAGCGTCACTGAAATGCTTATGGAGTTATGGATGGGAATCATTGGAAGAAAGACGACTCAATGCTAGGTTAAACTTACTAAATAAATTCAGATCCGCATGTTTCAGCACCGAGGTCTCGAAAATTATTCGCGCTCCAACATACATTGGTCGCTTGGATCATGTGTACAACATTCGGGAAATAGATGCCAGGACTAGCAGACTCAAGGATTCCTTCTTCCCACGGACAATACGGGATAACAACTGTAGGGTCACACTCGGAGATAACAAAAATGCCACTTGCCACCCTCGGCGTCTAGGTAACAATTAGTTAAACTCAATTGCATGCACTTTCACTAACCTCCTGTGTGTTGTGTCAAAACTCTTCCCGCATGCCATTCAGTAATGTAATGTATTGCTGTTTACAGTATTGTTTTCTCTTCTTTTGCTACCTTAAATTTCCTCTTCCATCCCTTGTCCCTCTCCGTGGGTGTGCCCTCCTCCCACCTGCAGCGTTGGGCCAAATTCCTCGTCTTGAGTAGGAGAGATTTTTATGCGGAACGTTCTTGTGTTGGTGGTAATTCGCCTGGCTACTTGCTAGAAACTAGCTTGCACGTTCGTGATTAATTTCTTGCTGCATCCTGGGGTAAAATTATTTGTTGTAGTTAAGCGTATGTGCTTGCATGCTTGTGGAGTGAAGGGAGGTAGATGTGTGTTTGAATGCGCGTCGAATGAAGGGATGTTTCTACGAATGTGTGCACTGCTGTGGATTGGGGTTTGCATGTGTGTGTTGGTCTTGAATGCGGTATTTCTTTTTTCCTTTTTTGGGTGGTGACCTAACACCCCCCGCCACACGCCCTTGCGGCGGCTTGCGGGGTATTATGTAGATGTAGATGTAGATCCCCTCGCGGCCCGCCGCACACACGAACTTCTTTCCCACGAACCATTGACATACTCGCCCCTCGGTTCCCTTCCACGCTATGATTTTCACATACAGAGTCACCAGCTGACCCGCGCTCTCATCACAATAACAATCACTCTTTTCATTAATTTAACACACAAATAAATATTAATTGATAATACAGGTTCATTTCAGAAGACGGATAGTGGACTTTTTTCTCATTAATTAGTTTGAAATCTCTTATAAAAGTACAACTACTCTAGGCATCCGGACAACTGTACTTAAAACATTGAAATTGGCCTTCCGTTGCCACGATAGTGGACCTTCACGATGATGGAATCTCAGTATTTAGGGAAATATTTTCTGAGGATTACGCTCTCGAAAATCAGAGGAAAGTGAAGTAAATACAAGATTTAAAAAAATCTGAAGCATGCATACGCAAATCCAAGCAAAATACAATTCGATACACTTTCAAGGGCGGTCACTATGATATTATTGGCGTTTCGTCAGATTCACCCGATGTGCTACCGAAGAAAAATTCATAAATGATGAAGGATATACTACAATTGTAATAATGAAAAAAACCAAAAAAAACTGTAGGAGATGTGGCAACAGTAACTTTTAACGGAGTCATCCGCTAATATGCATTTCAGTGTAATAATTTCAGATGATTTTTACAATGTGAAATTGTTGCATTGAAATAAAAAAACCTTTCTTCGGTTAAAAAAACATTAAATTCTGACATATACATCTGTATAATACCCTGCAAGCCATCGGGAAGGTGTGTGGTAGGGGGTGTATCCACATCAGACATGCACAGAACACGAACAGACGAAGTCACTCAACATTCACGAGGCTAACTAGTGCATGAATCTGATGAAATTTACTCCAACGAACAAAGAATCCTGCGATTTGCATCAATTTGATGAGTCTTCCCTACGACGCATGAGTTATTGTTTGCAAATCCAGGTTTATGTAAGGTACGTCGAATTTTGGTTCTCTTCCTTCCCTACGGCGAGTAAAGAAACATGCCTTCTCGCATGCGCAGATATGCATGTATATATCGTATGTAGACTCCACTCCAGGTCTACCTCCGCGATCGCCACGACAGTACAATTGATTATGGCCGCTCCTTCTTCTCACCGCCGAGCCCGAGGTGACGACCCCTCTCCGCAGGCGACGCTCTTTGCGTGGGCCACTCTGACCCCCACCACCCCCCTCTCCCCCCTACGCACACACACAGCAGATCGCCTTACCCGACGACGCCGCAGTGCGTAACTTTAACCTGATGAAATTGGCTACGAGTGTTTTTGAGAGGAAGTGGGAGATGATGAAAGTGGAGACATTAATGTTTTTTTTAGAATATCCTCGAGAAAGTCATCATGTTCATTTGCAGTGGTTGTTATTTAAACTGCCCAACCCATGGAGAATATTCCTCGTTCGAACGAACGCGAAATGAATACGTCTGGATTCTGGTTTGGCGCGCACAAACACTGGCTCACGCCGCTGCTTAATTACTGCTGCATTTTACTTTCCCCATGCCATTACAATTTTTATTTCACTCTGAGTTTAAACTCAGAATTAAGCAATTAGTTCAAATTGTGTACATAATTCTGAGCAGCGATACATGTACTTACGAGCTCCTTTTTATGCATGTGGTTGTTAATAGTGGTGCACGCGTGTACATAACCTATTCTGTTCCAGTTTGATTACATTCCTCGATAAAGAGTTCCTCCATTTATACGAGCAAGCGAGTGACTACGTACTGTATTTATCTACGTAAACTGAACATTTCAGTTAAATGTGAAGGAAATATCTTATGACATTTGCTTTCAGCTGTGGGGACTGAAGGTGCAATGTAAAAAATACATATATGCCTTACATCTTGCAGAATCGTTATCAAATAGGAACTGAATATTAAGAAGAGCAGGCATATTTTT